>CM031085.1:22517968-22987209 GCA_018257905.1 Gillenia trifoliata | reverse complement strand
CGAAATCAAGTTCAATCTCAAGTTATCAGCACTGTTTTTACAAGAAGCCATGATCAGCTTGCAGATCTTTTCAGCAAACCACTGTCCTCAGTTCATCTACATCGTCTTTTAAGCAAGCTTGGATCTACTAACTTACTAGATCCAGCTTGAGGGGGAGTGTTGAAATACATAAATAAACAGCTGCATGGTACATCGGGATGATCGGCATGCACATCGGGATGGTTTGAATGATGTATCGGGTTGTTGTTTTCTCATCGGGTTGGCTCCTCTGTCCACTGAACTACTGCGTGCTCTCTGCTGCGCTGACTTTTCTGTACATGAGTGTTTTGTTGTCTGTATCAGTCATCTTCCCTTGATTAAAGGAAGATGACTGATTAGTGGCGTGTATTGGTATTAGTGTAATCTCCTTAATTTAAGGATTAGATTAAAGCGTAGGTTTACCCGGTCACTAGAAGTCATTTCTGGTAACTGGGTTGTTTCTTTCTTTTCTATATGTAAAGCATACTTGTGTAAATTGAAACCCAAGAAATAAAACACAATTCATTGTGAAGATTTCTTCAAGTACAATCCAGTAAAAAACTTGGTTCTTTCTCCTTAAAACAATTTTACGCCTCACCATGGTACTCAAAGTTCATTGATGTTTGTCTCTTAGGATACAAAGCATCTCCTAACAATAATAGCACTCTAAATCGTAAGACTCCAGCGAACCATGATTGTGTAAAACACACTCTCATGAACCCAATGAAACACTATAATACTCTTTAACAATAGTAAACTATATGTATGACTATGTGAAATACCAAATGTGATGTATCATTACATCAAAACTTCCTCATTTAAATATGTTGAGATGCATTTTTGAAAAGCAAGTGACTATTCATGAAGAGTCAAAAGCACACGACCAAAAGGCACAACTTTTAATTTTAATAAAATTAATAAGTTTAATATAATAATAATATTAAGATTTCCAATAGAAACATTGTAGACAGCAAAATTTATGTGGTCAATAATTGATATTTTTTTATTAGTTAAAAAATTACCGAACTAACATTTTTCTTAACGGATTGAAACGGGTTACCCGCGGATAGACCTTTTTCGACCCCCATCTTAACGGGTGACCCGATGACGACCCGATTAGTTAACGTGTTGACTCGAAATCTATTATTTTCATGTCGTTTTCTATTCGGGTTAACGGGTCGTGTAAGAAATTGCCAGGTCTAATTGGGAGGAGTAGATTCTTGTGCAGATTGATTTGAAGGCCTAAGATTTGAATGTCCTCCCCTTTGACATGGTTCAGCAACACTTTGAGATCTTTCCAAATGAGGACATGCAATCTTGAAATGCCCTGGTTGTCCACAAGAAAAACATATTTTTTGTCCATGCTCAAATCGACTTGCAGGCTGTATTTGTTGTTGTCGTGGCGAAGTAAACCCTCGTGAAGTAAAGGATGATGTATTTTGCCTCTTATTCGTATGCTCTAATTATTGAGGTGTTATTTGTCGAGACTTATCACGTACTTTCTTGAAATCCTCTGAATCAGCTTCGGCTATATAAGCTCTTTCCACAACTACATCATATGTTGGAAGTCTCAAAACTGAAATCTTAGACCTAAGAAAGGTCTAAGTCCATGCTCAAACCTACGAGCTTTCTTTTCATTAGTTGAAACTAGATCATGAGGGAAATGAGACAATGTAGTGAATTCAGCTTCATACTCCATAACAGTCATATTTCCCTCGCACAATCTCAAAAATTCTTTTATTTTAGCCTCTTGCAACACAATAGGAAAGTACTTGTCAAGAAAGAAAGAGATGAATTCCTTCCAAGCTCGGGGATATCACTACCTTCATCCCTTTGCTCAGTCCTGAAATGATAAAATAGAGTGGGCTTCACAAGCTCAGTAGGTAAAACAAATCAAGATTCTAACAAGGCATGCATCTGAGAGAAATAATATAATTTACATGAAAAAGATACTGAAAATAGATCATATAGTGATAACATAGGTTCAACGAGCTTTCACTTCTTAAAACACAATAGTTTCGACACTTTCCCTTCCCGGTGAGTTCCCAACACCGTATTCATAAGCTTTAATCACCGGTTACGGCCACCACCTCAGATTAAGGTGCCGAGTAAACCATCCTGATCATGTTTGGGATCTTCCACCCTAGGTAGACACAATCCCTACTTATTAAAATCCTTGGGACTAACTTATCCACTCTCTTTAACTTATAACACTAGTTTTTGTAAAACCTTCACTTGCTAGTTGTAGGACTCTTATTTACGTTTCTAATTAACCTTTATCATTAGACCAAAATACTCTGCAAGAACTTCTCACTAAGGTGGGCGAAAGTCGTCAGCGGGCCGGATTGCCGTGTGAAGCCGTAGAGAGGCTCGTGAGGCATAGGTAGTAGGTCTGTTGATACATCATCTAGGGAACAGAGAAGTAGAGAATGTTACAACCCGTCTCAAAATTTTATGTAAAATTACCAAAATACCCCTAGTAATCAATGTTGACTTTTGTTGACTTTTTTGAGACGACTTGTGAAAATTACTTTCTTTACATATTCAAGTAGTACGCGTCGATACGAACACGTGGACGCAAGCGGAACTCAATTTGGAGTTAAAATGAACATTTTACGAAACTTTAAAGTGTAGGGGCATTTTAGTAATTTCCACACCCGCAAGTTGAAATTAGGGTTTTTGGGTTGTGGGTTGGCTGCTGTACAGCAACACACCTCTCTCACTCTCAAACCACGATCTCTCTCTCTCTCTCGACCAAAACCTCCCAAAACCACCCAAACCCTAAATTTTGGACGAATCACAAAACCGTCGAACCATCCCTCAAGATCATAGCCATTGTGATCGTCTCGTCATTTTGGACAAGACTGTAATTCCAGATTCTTCAAACTCGAACCAAATCGGCCAAACCGACGCCAGAATGAAATCGGCAAACTGCAATTCAAATTTCTGTACAATTCCGACTTAGGTAAGCCTCGAAACCATTTCCATTAGTTTTATTACGTTGAGTAGGTTCAAATCGACATAAAGAACGTTGAATTTGGTGCAGTTTTGAAGGAGAACGAAATTAGGGTTTTTCGAAGCTTTCCGGCCAATTTCAGGCCATCTCCGGCCATTTTTCCGGCCCCAAATTGGTACGAAAATATTCTACTCGTCAATACCTTCATTTTGATATATGGCACGTTAAATTTGGGGAATGAAGGAGTTATGAATTTTTGAAGTTTTGGGATTAAATCGGTAATTTTTCCAGAAATTCCGGCGAACCAGGCGGCGGAGGACGGCGGCGCCGGCGTGGCACTGACGACCGGCGAGAGGTTGAGGGTGAAGGAATATTCCTGACGGAGTCAGCATATTCCGTCAGAAAAGGTATATTTCGTTAAGTTTGACTGACGCCGTTGACTTTAACGGCGCTGACATCAACAGGCGCGTGGCTGACGTCAGCATGCGCGTGCCAGCGCGTGCTGGCGCGTCCGGCCGTTTCCCAACGCGTGGTGGCGCGTGCGGCGGCGCACAGCGGCGCCAACGGTGATGGATGGCGGAAGCAAGGTTTTCGGGCTCCGGAAATCATTTTTCGAGCCCATTTTCGCCAAAATAATATTATTTTTGGTTTCTTTTTATACAAGGGTTATATTAATTTATATTAGGGATGTTTTAACATTTTCCTCTAATATTAAATAGGTAATTCTTTGGCTCCACGCTTCGAGGAGGGCAACACCGAGGGAGATTTCACTCCCGGGAACCAGTGAGTGGACTTTTGTTTTTACAAATGATTTATATGCTTTGAATTAATTATGGTTTGTTATATTTATGATTTCCAATGACTTTTTGACACGAATATATATATTTCTATATATATATATGTGATTTATGAAATGGTTTTAAAGTGTGATTTTGGTTATGCACAAAAGTATGGTTATATACTATGAAATGATTTATACTATGATTTCACTTATGCATAAATATATGTTGGGTTTTATTATATGACACCGATGAGAATGTTATTTATGCAACGTTTAAATATTTGGGAAATTATGAAGTATATGATATTCTTCACTGTTACACATGATGTATGTATGTATGTTTTCAAACACACTTGGTATGCTTTCACTACGTTGTAGTACCGTCTCACGGCTGTAGGACAAGTCTCACATGTTTGGGTCACACGCACTGTACTCCAGGGGTATTGTCCGGTAAATACCTTAGTGCAAACTTGTCTTACGTTTATGTTTATTTTTGGGGAAAAGGCCCCACAACGTAAGGATTCGGGTGTGACGCGCTATTGCGCAAGTGCTTACATGTGTGTAGTACTAGGAGTACAAATTGATTGATAACGTAAAGTGCTTGTACGGGGATTGAGAGGCTGTTCCTCAACACGTACATGGGTGATTGCACATATACCTTGTGTTGGTTTTCTTATCTTTACTATTGATATATTTGGTGAAATGACTTATGGAAATACAAATTATTATTTTGTTTCTGCTGATTCAAATTAGTACGCTCTGAACCTTGTGCATATTGGCATTAATTTCCGCAAACTTTATGACAGTTTAATTTGCTTAAGCTAAGTGTTGTCATGCATTTAATGGCTTCGTCACTTACGAGTGTCGGCCAGCACACCCAAACTCGGTATCCACGTGGGTATCGAGGGTGGGGTGTGTCAGAGAAACTCTCTTCTAATGGATGGTTTACTTAGATCCTTGAGTAAGAGAACTGTAGGTAGCAATAGCGGTTCTAGTAGCAGTAATAGCTCGGGACTAATGAGGGTTAAAAATGTCGAAGAAGTAACCATCTTAAATATAGAAAAGGATTTAGAAAATTGGAATATTCCCAAAGTTCCAACTTGTGATATTTATCAAAAGGGAACATTTGAATTTAGATCATATTATTCTATAAAAATGGTTGAAAGAACCATTTTTGTCACTGATGCTACTGTAGACTTCCAACTACTGTCCCAACACCAAATAGATCAGCATATGCAAAAAGGTCACAACTATTTGCATATAGGTCTAATACAGGTTGCGGTAAAACCGTTAACCAGAACAGGATTAGATACATAAAATCTACTATGTTTACGGGATAAACGTCCCAAAAACTGTATTAATTCCATGCTAGAATTAGTAGAGTCTTCTTTAAGTGAGGGGCCAATTTACTTTAATTGTTACCCAAACTTTTCAGTGTCGTTATTTGACCCTGGAGTCTTAAAGACCTTTACCGTAAGTGTAAATACCCAAGGATATGACATGGACCCTAGATCACAGAATCTTGCTGTGATTTATCGAATCTCTTATAAGGTTATGAATACCATTGTACCCCGAGCCAAAGTCATGGATATTAAAGGACAAACTATTTTGTTCCAAGCCAATTTAGGAAAGGCACATACGGTGGTACCCAAAATGATTAGGTGGAATGAAGTTACTGTCACATTCCGGACTGACTCCGCCGTAGCACGATATTGTCCGCTTTGGGCCACGTCCTCACGGTTTTGTTTTTGGGAACTCACGAGCAACTTCCCAGTAGGTCACCCATCTTGGGATTGCTCTAGCCCAAACTCGCTTAACTTCGGAGTTCCGATGGAATCCGAAGCCAGTGACCTCCCAAAAGGCCTCGTGCTAATTGGAGGTGGGCATGTACATATAAGGCACTTCACCCCCTCTCCGTTGGTCGATGAGGGATACCACAATCCACCCCACTTAAGGGGAACCCGGCGTCCTCGCCGGCACATCCGTACCGAACGGCAGAGTGGCTCTGATACCATTCTGTCACATCCCGGACCGGCTCCGCCGTAGCACGATATTGTCCACTTTGGGCCACGCCCTCACGGTTTTGTTTTTGGGAACTCACGAGCAACTTCCCAGTGGGTCACCCATCTTGGGATTGCTCTAGCCCAAACTCGCTTAACTTCAGAGTTCCGATGGAATCCGAAGCCAGTGAGCTCCCAAAAGGCCTCGTGCTAAATGGAGGTGGGCATGTACATATAAGGCACATCACCCACACTTCGTTGGTCGATGTGGGATGTCACAATCCACCCCACTTAAGGGGAACCCGGCGTCCTCGCCGGCACATCCGTACCGAACGGCAAAGTGGCTCTGATACCATTATGTACATGGAGAGCGGGTGATGTGCCTTATATGTACATGCCCACCTCCAATTAGCACGAGGCCTTTTGGGAGCTCACTGGCTTTGGATTCCATCGGAACTCCGAAGTTAAGCGAGTTTGGGCTAGAGCAATCCCAAGATGGGTGACCCACTGGGAAGTTGCTCGTGAGTTCCCAAAAACAAAACCGTGAGGGCGTGGCCCAAAGCGGACAATATCGTGCTACGGCGGAGTCGGTCCGGGATGTGACAGTTACTCTACTTGAACGATGGAGATTGCCGAATGCAATTCTTCCTCAACCCATCCAAAACCGAGAACCTAGCCGTATTAACCAATATGATGATGGAAATGTAGAAATATATTTTAATAATGACAGGTTAACTAGGCTAAGTTTAGGTCCTTGAAGAAGTGTTTGTTACAACCCGTCCCAAAAATTTATGTGAAATGACCAAAATACCCCTAGGGTCAATGTTGACTTTTGTTGACTTTTCGTGACGACTTGTGAAAAATTATTTCTTTACATATTCTTGATGTACTCGTCGATACGAATGCGTGGGCGCAAGCGGAACTCAATTCGGAGTTCGAACGAACGTTTTACGAAGCTTTAAAGTGTAGGGGCATTTTGGTAATTTTCCACTCCGTGTATGGGAATTAGGGTTTTGGGCTGACTGCACAGCAGCCAACCCTTCCCCTCACTTTTCTGCACGTTTTTCCCATTCTTCCTCTCTTTCTCTCCCATTCTCTCTCTCGGCCATTTACGAACCGAAAGCCACCATCCTTGAACGAATCACAAAACCACCAAAAAATCATAAAAATCATACCAGAGTGTTCCTCTCGTCATTGTGGACGAGACTGTGTTTTTAGTTTCGTCAAATTCGACCCCGATTGTTCAAACCGACGTCGGAACGGTTTCGGAAACGAAACGTCAATTTCCTGTGCAATTCAGGCCAAGGTAAGCCTCGAGACCAATACCATTGGCTTTGTTGGATTGAGTAGGTTCAATTTGATATAAAGTACGTCAAATTTGGTGCAGTATTGAAGGAGAACGGAATTAGGGTTTCCCGAAGCTTTCCGGCCAATTTCAGGCCATCTCCGGCCACTTTTCCGGCCTCAAATAGGTATAAAAATATTCTACTCCTCAATACCTTCAATTTGATATATGGCACGTCAATTTTGGACAAAGAATGAAGAAGATACGAATTTTTGAAGTTTTGGGACATAATCGGTATTTAATTTCCAGATTCCGGCGAACCAGACGGCGGCGGCGGCGGAGCTCCGGCGACCGGCGAGGGGAAGGAGGAGAGGGAATATTCCGTTAACGGTAACGGAATATTCCTAACGGCGAAGGTATATTCCGTTAAACTTAACGGTGCTGACGTCAGCAGGCGCGTGGGGCGCGTGGCTGACGTCAGCAGCGCGTGGGGTGACGTCAGCAGGGCGCGTGGGGCGCGTGACGCGCGTGGGGGACACGCGCCAGCGCGTGGGACCACGTGCCAGCGCGTGGCGACACGTGCCAGCGCGTGAAGCCACTCGCCGGCGCGTGGCCGGCGCGTGAAAGGGTTTTCCGGCGCGTGGGGGCGCGTCCGGGGGTTTCCCGGCGCGTGCCGGCACGTGCAGGCGCGTGAGGGGGTTTCCCGGCGCGTGGAGCGGTTTTCCGACCGTTTCCCGGCGCGTGGCGGCGCGTGCGGCGGCGCACGGCGGCGCCGGCGGCGGTGGACGGCGGCGGTAGGGTTTTCAGGGCCCGGAATTCGTTTTTCGAGCCCGTTTTCGCAAAAATAATATTATTTTTGGGGGGTTCTTCTTTAAGGCTTAATTGTAATTATTTTTAGGGATGTTCTAATTTATTCCCTAACTTTAAATAGGTAATTCTTCGGCTCCGCACACCCAGGAGGACAACACCGGGGGAGATTTCACTCCCGATCACCTGTGAGTGGACTTTTGTGTTGAATTTGATTTCTATATGGTTTTAAATGGTTTTCGAAGCGTGTTTATTATTATATATTTATGTTTAGATATATATACTTGTTGATAATTGATTATGCAACCATATTGGTTTTATTTATGGTTTTATATTGGGATATGAATTTAAATGGATATCGGGATATGTTTATACATCTTGAAATGGTTTATACTATGATATCGCTTTTGCATAAATTTGAAATGGTATTTGATATGTGATTTTGAGAAAAGATATTATTTATGCAATATTAAATATTTGGGAATTATGAAAGGAATCTTGTATCCTATATCTATACACACGAGTATGTATGTATGTTTTCAAACACACTAGGTATGCTTTCACTACGTTGTAGTACCGTTCTCATGGCCATTAGGACAGTTCTCACATGTATGGGTCACACGCACTGTACTCCAGGGGTATTGTCCGGTAAATACCTTAGTGCAAGCTTGTCTTACGATTGTTGTTGTTGTTTATGGGGAAAAGGCCCCACTGCGTAATGACTCGGGTGTGACGCGCTGCGGCGCCAGGACTTACATGTGTGTGGTACTAGGAGTACAAATTATTGATTAACGTATTGGACTTGTACAGTGATTGAGAGGCTGTTCCTCAACCCGTGCATGTGTGATTGCGTATATACCTTGTGTCGGTTTTCCGTACTATATTATTGGATATTTATGACTTGTGATTTACGGAAATGTACATCTTTCGAGACTTTTCAGTATATGTTTATAATACCTTTCGAACTATACTATGATAGTACGTTTTCACGATTATACTGGATTTTCAAACAGGGGGTTAGTACATTGAAAAGAGAAAGGTTTGTGAAAACTTTTATTTTTGTTCACTCACATTTTTGTTTTGCGCCCCCTTCATGTCATAATGACACTGCTTCTGGCGAGGTCGAGGATACGTGGCAGCTCTGATCGTTCATCCCAACTGTGTAGGGATCTTTCTTTATCTTCAGTTTTCTATAATAATATCCATCCCTGTTATGGATAGAGATTGTAGGAGCTCAGTTTACTTTTATTTTCCGCTGTTCAAAATTAGTACGCTCTGAACCATATGCATATTGTCGTTGGATTTTATCTATTTAATACAAATTATTTCTTCTCCATCAAGTGTTGTCATGCATTTAATGGCTTCGACACTTACGAGTGTCGGCCAGCACGCTCGCACTCGGTATCCACGTGGGTATCGAGGGTGGGGTGTGTCAGTGTTGATTCCATTAGGCAAAACTTTTGCAAAACAAATTCCTTTAGGAAGTCAACACCCGAAACAAGTTCGTATGAGAAAGACCATGAAAAGACCATCCTAGAAGGCCTTAGAAAGACCCACGAATAGGTTCATTATCCTTTCTATAAGGTCGAGAATACTGGAACCACAACTCCCTCTAGAAATTCTAGGAATCTACCCATACAACCAGAATTAACATGGGACGATGTTGAATCCAACATCTGTGTAATAACAAAATTTGAGCCGGCCAGAGACTTCATTGAAAAGGATTATCTTAGTGAAGAGAATGCTCAAAAAAGAGAATGGCTAGAAAAAGGTCTACATCCCAGAAAGAAGGGCTTTCTTGAAGAAACTTCACTATGCTTTTATGATAGAAAAAGGGATTAATACAAGATTTTTCCCTTTGTATGAATGGTGTGCCAGGAAATACAACTTTTCTGAATACACTCAAGGTATAAAGAACTTCTCACTTATACAACGAGAGAGGGAAAAGAAGAGAGGGCAATACATCCACCAGAAAAACCCATCCAGATAAATTCCAAATGCACAATTGCCTCTCCTTATAGGGAAGTTCCTGATGAAGGACATGAAGCATCTACAAAAAGTGGAGTTGCTGCGGTGATACAGCAGAACAACTATACTAATCTGTTCCTTCAATCTTTAGGACAACAAGCCTCTAGAATAGAGAATTCATTAAAGACCAATGATGTTTTCAAATAAAAAATTTGGAATCTTAGAGAACCAGGAACAGCGTCAAGTTCTTCTGAAGGAAAGAAGAAGACGGATCAACCAATGTTTAAATCTTTGATTGGAGAGTTGTCTACGCTTAATCTTTAAACTTTCTTGTTTTCTAAGTCGTTGCATGATCTCATTATTCTTTGCTTGGTTACTACTTAGTATGCTTTTTCATGTTTTTAGTTCCAAATACTAGAACTCATGCCATTTTCGTTAAAAGCGTTAAAATTGGTTGCATAACAATATACAAGATGAAGGTGTCTAGATAACCACCATAGCCAAATGGCCTTTTTCCCTTCTATATATATTGTAGGTTTAACCCCTTTGAGCCTTATAGTCTATTTTCTTTGTTAACCTGCATTATTCCTACCTAGACTAGTATAGGAAAATCCTTACCTTTTTCTTAAAGAGTAGTTGAGCATGACTTATTGGGAATTTCTTTTGACCTATAGTTAGTGACGAACAAGTGTAGGGGAAAAGTTGGTTTTGTTTTATCTTTTGTATTTTGTTAAATTTATGTATTTAGTTCCATTCAAGCAAAAAAAACAAAAACAAAAACAAAAGTTCGAAAAAAAAAAAATCAAATCGAAAAAAAAAAGAAAAAAAGAAAAGACAAGAGGCTATTCAGTTTTTTTTTTATTTTTTATAGTTGAGTTATACAATTTTGAGTGTTGCAGACGTGTCCATAATGTGAAACCTAGCCCTGTAGTTTGCTTATCTCTCCTCTACGTTTCATTAGTTTGGTATTGAGGTCTTATGTTGGATTCAAGGTCTTAACTTCATCATATCGCTCTACTATCCTTTAAGAACTTTATTTATCTTTATCCTTTCTTTGTTAGCCCCTACCTTTAGCCCCGTTACAACCCTTGACCTTTGTCTTGATTGTTATGTGTTTCAATAGTGGAGTTTGAAATTGGTATGTGCATATGGAATCCCTGGTTCTTGCTTCTATGTAGTGGCATTCCTTTCATGAGATCATATTTTCTAGAAAGTGCTTCTTTGTTATTTCATATGTGAGTTTTAGTTTTCATGTTTACATCAATCTTCTCACAGATACCTAGAATAGGGAGTGTAGTAAGAAAGTCTGAGTGAAAATGAGAGTATGCCCTGTGAGGAACTGAGTGATTCTTTTATGGCATGTTCATTGTTTTTAAAAAAGGGTTTTTAATTGATTAATTGTGAGCTAGTGAATGTTGATGCTATTAAGGAGATGCTTAAGAGTAAGGAGGGCTTTAGTTTATGTTTGTAGTGATTCTTACATGTCATGAAATGTTGGAAATCCCTGAGGTGAACGTTGGAAGGTTTAGGTTTTGTTTTGTTTTGTTTTGTTTTCTTTGTTTTGCTCGGGACTAGCAAAGGTTAAGTGTGGGGGAATTTGATAGGAGCATATTTATGCGACGTTATTATCTTATTTCTCTATGTTTATTTAGTTAATTTTTGCTAATTGTAGTATTTATTTTATTTTTGTTTTATTGTAGGTAGAAATGGCAAAGTTGGAATTAGGAGGCTAAAGGAGCAAAACATAGCGTTATTTGAATTTGGAATAGAATGTTTCTGTGGCAAGCATTGGAGCACAAGGATTTGGGATATGTTAAGTCATTAGGAGTGGACACAAGCGATCAATAATGGCCTGATTTTGTGTGGATTAGAAGATAGAAGCTTGGAAGACACGGAAAATTGCTAAAAAAGTGGAATCTGAGTGAGACTTGGACAGTGCAGTGCAGAGCTGCCAACTTCGACGGAGCACCCAAAATTCCTCAGGATGAGTTACGTATCATGCCATATATGGATGGAAAGCTCTATATGTCTAGTTTCCACAGGATTTTACAGATCTCAATTCCCATGCTTCAAGAATTAGTTATCACTGTTTTAGTGAGGAAAGGTTGAAACAGGCAGTAGAGTCCTAGTTGGATTTGGTTTCATGGAAAAAACGTGGCAGTTGTTTTGTGCGTGTTTCCACACTTACTTCAGATGAAATAAGGAGTTCTAAGGATGTCTAAATTCTCTCTAAATCCTCCCCTTAGAGTCGTTCAATGATTCAAGCACTTGAGAACACACCATCTCACACATACACCCTTTTTTCTCTGCTGCATTCTACCACATCCTCAGCCCAAAAAATCATTCCATTCATCCATCAATTCATCCATCCATCCAAGGTGAAGACAAGATGACGTTCAAGTTGAAGTCGTGGAATTCAAAGTTGTATCTATCCAAAACTTTGTGAATTTTGTTGGTCTATTTTTCAATGTTTCTTGTGAATTGCTTTTCAATCATGAGTAACTAATTTCATTTATAGTTAAGGGTGAATTTGAAGCCATGAACATATGTTTATTATGAGTTGATTTATTCAATTATTTCTTCTTAAATTGTGAATGTAATTTACTTATCTGTTTATAGAGAACTTATCCTTGTATGTTTATTAAGGTGGCCAACTTAGTTTGCATGCTAGGGTTTGAAGTTAGAATATAAGTGAGTTTTACCTAATCGTTATGAAATTGTATTCATAAGTAGTAAAAATCAAAGGGACATCGTTGTGTTAAGTAAAATCCTAGGCAAGAGTATCATGCGTTTCATAGTTACAATTCTCTAGTCAATGCTTATGATTTTCACAAAGCTTAATGATCTTTGATATGTTTATCTATCATGTGTTTCATAGTTAGATAACTTGATAAGAATAATTTGGTGCGAGTTACGTTTCATTCAAATCAATGAACTTAGGAAAATCTGAGAATTAATTTGTGCGTTTCACGGTTAATTTGGGGCATTATCATTCATGGTTTATAGAAGGAATAAGTGGTAATCAACTTGTACGCATATGTTTGTGTGTGGAGAAGGATCCTTTAGCTAGTTTTTCACCCATTAATTGCTTTTGAATTCAGTTTAAATTTTAGTTAATTTTGTTTCAAATAAAATCCCCCATTCGTTTGTTAATTGTTTTAATTAGTTTAGTTCTTGTTTGTTTTAAGTGGTTAGCCATTCCCTCTAATCCCCGGCCTAGAACGATCCCTACTTATTCATACTACGACTACATTATAGGGTTTTAAATTGTGACATAGTTTCTAGCATATCAATTTTTGGCGCTGTTTCCGGGGATTAGCAAAATTTTGCTAATCCCTTGGATTTTACTTTTCATTCTTTTTGTTAGTTTTTAATTTTTATTTTATTTTATGTTTTTGTTTCCGGGCACTAGTTCGAATATGAAGGCTCAGATGGCTCATCTCACCGCTCTCATGACGAAATTCCTTGAGGGACCAAAAGCACAAACTGTGGCTGCATGTGGCGTGTGTAATCAGCAACGGCATGCAACTGTTCAATGTCCTCAGTTGATTGAGAATGGAGGGTGGGAAACAGTGAATGCCATGGGATACCAAGGGCAAAATCAACAAAAGTATGATCCGTTCTCAAATACATACAACTTAGGATGGAGAGACCATCCTAATTTGAACTGGTGTGATCAAAAACAACAACAAGGCCGTAATTATGGCCAAGTATAGCAAGCACCCCCTGGATTTTATCAACGGCCTCCTACGCAACCACTTAATCCACCACCTTTCCAAGCAAATCCAAATCTGCCTTTCGACTATGATAAGATAATTACTACTTTAGCTTCTTCACAAGCTAAGCAAGCTAAAGAGTTGGCGGAATTGAAAAATCAAATGAGACAAATAACGGAATTCATGGGACAAATTCGAGAGCAAGGCAAACTTCCAAACTCAACCATTGTCAATCAGAAGCGAGGTTTTGAAACTGCAAAGGCTATCACTTTGAAGAGTGGTAAGGTGATTGAGAACGGACAAAAGCCATCAAAATCTAACCAAAAAGTGGACGAACAGCTGCTGCCCAAGGAGGAGGAACATGATTCAGCCACGACAAGGGTGAAGAGCACCTTGCCGTAGCCACCTAACACAACCAACCCCACTGCCGCAACTCCTATGCCTTCTTTGCCACTCAAATCAGGTGATACCGTTCCTAATTCAATTATTTCTAACTCGATACCTCCTAATGCACCTTTTCCTGGCAGGTTCGCTCAATCAAAGAAAGAAGAACATGAGAAAGACATCTTAGAAACCTTCCAGAAAGTTCAAGTTAACATTCTGTTGCTTGATGCCATAAAGCAAATTTTGAAGTATGCCAAAGTCTTGAAAGAGCTTTGTATGGCAAGAAGAAGAATTCAAGAAAAGGAAGTGGTCAGAGTTAGTGAGAATGTGTTTGCAGTTTTACAAAGAAAGCTTCCACCTAAGTGCAAAGATCCAGTTTTGGAAGATGTTTTGGTGCAGGTTAATAATTTGATCTTTCTTGCAGATTTCTACGTGCTTGAGATGGAAGATGTAATCCATGATCCACCATTTCCAATCATACTTGGCCGACCATTCATGAAAACAGCCCGGACCAAGATTGATGTATACAAGGGAACTTTAACGATGGAGTTTGATGGCGAAGTGATTGATTTTAATATTCCCGAAGATACTAAGTCTCCTATGGATGATCATTCTTGTTTCTCTATTGAAATTTCAGTTCAAGGAGGTTTAGAAGTTATCAATGGGGATGTACTTGAGATGACCATTGCCAAAGAAGTTGGATTTGATGATACCCAAAAACTCACCATGGCTGAGAGCAACCCCCCTGAGATTTTTGAAAATGTTGATGGCTTTAACTCTTTGTCATGGTATATAGTACCAAAGAAATCAAAAGTTAGGAGAGTTTGCATTGACTACCGGAAGCTCAACACCACAACTCGGAAGGATCACTATCACCTTCCATTCAAAGATCAAATGCGTAAATGTTTTAAGGAGCATGTCATGGAGGATGCACCCCTCCATGCCGCAACCCCTACTAAGGATTGATTGACTGTACCGTCCGGCTGGAAGACGTTAAAGCAAGCGTTTCTTGGGAGGCAACCCATGTGGGTCGAAGATGGAACAACGATGGATTCATGGCTTTTACAAACATATTTGCTTTCTTTTACCCTTCTTTTTACCTCTTTTACTTTGCCATTCTTGTCTTGTTTTGTTTGTTTGTTTGCTAGTGTGTCTTTTATTGCTTTCTTGTTTGATTTTTATTTTAGAAACATTGAGGACAATGTTTGGTTTAACTGTTGGGGGGGGGAGGGGTCAACAAAATGCTTTTGCATGATTTTTCGTCGATTTTCACCACCTATCACTACTAATGTTGTTTTTCATTGCTTTTAATTAGGTGGTATAAAGATGTTTTCTATGCCTAAGTCTTTCCTAGGTCTAACTGTAATGCTGATTTCTGGAAAGAAAAATTTCTTTCTAGATTACCTCTTCTATTCGCTGAAAAGGTGCGCAGTAGGGTAAGAGCAAAATTTGGAGGAGTTATACCTTATGATAGGTATACCTATGGAGAAATGACCTCTAAAATATGTGTTGAAGGATTAGCACTCTCTAATGAAATCAAGTTAAAAAGACAACTTGATAAGCAAAGAACTTTAGGAACAAAGGAAATGGGAGATTTTTGTGAATAATTTGGCTTTGAACCAAAAAGTCAATCTTCTTCAAAAAAACCTTTTACCAAGACCAAAAATTTTCTCCGAAAATACTAGGAAGAAAATCCCCATAAAACAAAACCTTATAGGACTTTTCACAGCCACAAAATTTCATCTCGCAAACAAAAATGGGGGAGAGAAGGATTCAATAAAAAACCTCTTGTTGCTATAAATGTGGAAAAGTTGGACATATGAAACCTTAGTGCCGAATGAAAGAAAAAATAAACAATCTCAATCTAGACAAGGGCCTGAAAAAGCAATTATGCCGACTATTAATCCATTCGTCTGACTCTAAAGAAAACAAGAATGAAGTGGCAGTACTTGAAGATGAAGAGCTATTTACAACATCAACATATCAAAGTAGCACAGAATCAGAAGAAAAATGTGCTTGTAAGTTAGATCTTTGTGTAATTACCAAAGAAGAAAGTCTAATTTTAGACTTAATAGATAGGCTAGAGGATTCGCTAGAGAAAAGAGAAAATCTAGAAAGATATTTGGGTCTAGCAAAAGATAAGAAGTTGCTTGAACAAAGTGAAAAACAACCAGTCGAAGCTTATAGCTTCAAAACAATTGTTGATAGAATAGCTGAAAAAACAGCTAAGAAAGAACCCACTTTAGCCCATATACAACATGAGATTAATACTACAAAAGAGGAAATTAAGGGATTAAAGCAAAGAGTTCAAGTGCTCGAGCTCTATCGGTTCTCTCCTGAAGAAGAAGATCGGAGAAAAGGCAATAGGACTAAAACTGAAAGTGAGTTTCAACACCTAATGGATGACTTCACAAGAAAAAAGAAAGACAGAGAGGAACCATTACTACAGTCTGCTGATCCGGATAGCAATATCTCAACATTAAAGTATGTTAGTAGCATCGACAATGTAATCTCACAAAAATGGTATTCTATAATTACTTTTGTTATTAACAAAACTTTTAGGTTTTCAATTGAAACACTCATCGATTCAGAAGCCAACCTAAATTGTATAAATAAAGGAGTGGTACCCACAAAGTACTTCTCAAAAACATCTCAGGGTCTGCGAAGCGCAACTAATCAACCTATGAAGATTCAGTATAAGGTGTCAGATGCCGCGGTTATTCAAGATGAGGTTTGCTTCGAAACCCCTTTTGCTATGGTGAAAGGTCTAAGTCATGCTGTGATTTTAGGTACTCCCTTTATCAATATGCTTTACCCGTTTAAAGTTTCAAAAGAAGGAATTGAGACTGAAATTGAAGGAACAAAAGTAAGGTTCACATTTTTCAAGGAACCTCAAATGTAGTATGTAAATACCATACAAAAGAATATTCAAAACAAAGAAAAATTTTTTTGCTCTCTGAAAGAGGAAATGCATTTCAAGAGGACTAAAGAGCAACTCACTACGAAGATAGTGAGAGAAAAGATTGAGTCAATACAAAAGGAATTTGAAAAACAGGTATGTGCAGAAATTCTAAATGCCTTCTAGGATTGAAAAAGGCATATTGTTGAACTACCATATAACCCTAATTTTGATGAAAATAAAATCCCAATCAAGGCTCGACCCATACAAATGAATAGCAAACTTATGGAGATTTGCAAAAGAGAAATTAATAAGCTTCTTGAAAAGAAGTTAATCCGGAAGTGCTACTCTCCTTGGAGTTGTTCAGCATTTTATGTTGAAAATGTCACTGAACTTGAACGAGGAGCACCCAGGTTAGTGATAAACTACAAACCCCTGAATAAAGCTCTTAGATGGATTAGATGTCCTATTCCAAATAAGAAGAATTTATTAGATAGGCTAAATCAAGCGGTAATATTTTCAAAATTTGATAAGAAATCTGGATACTGGCAGAGTCAAATTTCTGAAAAGAACAGGTATAAAACTGCATTCAATGTCCCATTCGAACACTACGAATGGAGCATTCTTTAACCCAAATGGCATCTTTAATCCTTATTCCACTTTTACTATTGTTTATATTGATGATGTTTTGGTTTATTCTAACTCGTTAGAACAACATTTTAAACATCTAAATATTTTCTTGAAAGTGGTGAAGAATGCAGGTCTAGTTGTCTTAGCTTGAAAGATGAAACTCTTTCAAACTAAAGTCCAATTTTTAGGCCATAATATTCATGAAGGAATTATTTTGTCTATTGATAGGGCTATCGAGTTTGCTGATAAATTTCCAGATTAAATTCTAAATTAAATACAAGTGTAACGGTTCCTGGGTAGCCCGAATTACGTAGGAGAATTTTACAAGGACCTTGCTAAAGATAGTAAGCCTCTTTATCAAAGGCTGAAGAAGAATCATGTCCCTTGGACCGAGGAACAAACTCGAGCAGTCCGACGATTAAAGAAAAAGGTAAAGGAACTCCCGTGCCTAGCTTTGGCAAATTCGAAAGCATTCAAGATAGTAGAAACAGACGCCTCTGACGAAGGCTACGAAGGACTTTTAAAACAAAGAACTGAAGATGGCAAAGAATCTTTAGTCCGCTTTACTTCTGGTGTCTGGAAACTAGCCCAGAAAAACCATTCAACTGTCAAGAAAGAACTATTATCCATAGTCCATGCAGTCACTAAATTTGAAAGTGACCTCCTCAACAAGTGGTTCCTAATAAGAGTAGATTGTAAAGCTGCTAAAGATATATTGTTGAAAGATGTTAAAAATTTAGCATCAAAACAAATATTTCCCATATGGCAAGGGATATTGTCAGCATTTGATTTTGATATTGAGCATGCTAAAGGTGAACTTAATTCGTTGCTCGATTTCTTAACTCGTCAAGTTTTGCAGGGCACCTCAAAAAAAGGAGCAGGAGTTAGCCCTCGCTAAAAAGAGCTCTAGCCCTGATATGAGTCCAAGAGGGTACAAGTTCTGGGATTACCAGAAAGCTTAGGATGTAGTGTTATGCTTCCAAAATATTCGTTATTCCCACACCTGGTTCATCCAGTTTCGTTTTAGATCTCTGATAGAGGTTTTAAGGCATGGTTTTTGGTTTGGGGTCAAAATGTGGATTATTTACCCCAAGTAATTGTTGATTATTTTCTATATAAGTTTAGCAAAGAAAATGCTAATTATCCTGGAAAAAGGAAGTTGTTTCTTTGGTTCATGATGATCTATGAACTCCCTTGGATCCTGAAATGAGACTATGGTTTTGAAAATGAAGACGATGGTGCTTGGGACTTCGTTCCCCAGCTTGAGAGGAGGCTCTTTATCCAATGGTGGGACAAGTTTCACCTAGAGCATCTTAAGCCTGATGTTTTTAAGGCTAGAAGAAACTTGCCTAATAGGCAGGGTTTTGTTGAACCTTCCCGGTCCACCCCTGACTCATCATCATCCTCATTGAAGATTGAAAAAATTAAGTCTTTAATTGAGTCCAACCCATTTGTTCAAAGAAAGACTTGAAAGATAAGGTTCTCAAAATTCTTGAGTTGGATGATCTTGAAGACGTGGAAATGAAATTTGAAGACACGTCATCTCAGCATAATATGGAAGAAGAATATGTTGATGATAATGAGGACGATTGCGTTGGAATTTGTCCTCCTATCCGTCCAAAGAAATAAAGCATGAAATGCTTTTGTCTGGAAGAGAAAAGTTAAGATACTGCTTGTCTGATATCTAGATGTTAGCTTTTGAATAATTGTCCTTGAAGTTCCTGTAACCGTTTGTTGGTTTATGTTTTTTTTTCAAATTTCTTTCATTTGCTCCACGTGAAGCCATGTCAGTGTCATTGCAAAAAGTGAAGCTGCCGCTCATCATTGTAGGTTGCCTTTTGATGCTCCGCTTTATGTGTGACACTTGGTGTTTAAGTTTGCTTTTAAGTTTCTATATATAGGGCCTTCGAACTCAGTTGTATGCACGCAGAAAACTTGTACTTTGAAAATTAATTTGTAATTGTTCTTTCCAGCTTTGGAGCTATCCTGTACAATTGAAGTTGAAGATTAATAAATTAATGTGAGTGTGCTTCTTTATTTTATGCCTATATTATCATTTCTTATCGCCCTCTGTACTCATCCTTTATTCTATCTTAGTCTATTTCAATTTCTAATTATTGTGTTATATCTTTATATATATACTCGCTGCCAGTTTATCAGGTTAATAATAATAAATTAAAGCAAGATTAGCCATTTTAAACTTTTGTAACGCCTCACTGAAAACCACTGACAAACCTCTTTAACCAAAATAGAAAGTAATGTACTCAATAACACCAATTTGATGTCACAATATTAGAATTATACATATATATCAAATCATCATGAAATAGGTTTAAAATCATATAAGGGTCATACCAAATGCATAACTAAATTAGATTCAAGACTATAACAAATATTTTGTTTTCTGTACCTCAAATTTTAGCAAGCAGGAACTAGTTTCACCAAATAACAAATCAGTTGCAAACAACCCTAACTTGTTCACTTTCTAGCCAAAAAACTTGTCACTATGAGGAGATGACTTTAGAGTTTTCAAGGTCTTGGGTGAGATGTTCTTTTAGTGTAAAAAGAAGTTGAAAGAAAGGAGAGCTAGAAAGTGACAGATTAGATTTTGTGCAAAGAGAAAGAGAATAAAGGAAAAGAGAGAAATGATCTCGGCAAGAAAAGGTAAAAACAAGAGTTCCAAAATTTCATCCCGCCTCTTCAAAGCTAGCTGCCTAGCAGGTGAAATTATAAAGTTGGAGTGTGTAAAAACATGGGAAAAATCTTGGGTGGCATTCAATAGTACGGTCATTGAATGATCCAAATTAATTTGCGGTGGGCCCCAAATGAGTTTTAAATCATTTAACAGTACGTACCATTAAATGGTACGTACCATTGAAGTTTGACCCAAAAACATGAAACCTATACTAGCAGTTTACCAGGTTAAGCTTTGTTTCACTCTTGTTACTAGAAACTTTGTTTTGTAAGTAACTAGAGAGCTCAAAATTGAAGCACACAGATGGCTAGTCTGAACTCAAAACAAATTATAGTACATATACAAAGAATACATGTTATCAAATTAAATAGTGTCAATCAAATTCATTTAAGCAATGAATCGTATCAAGATGTCATAACAATAATAACACAAAAAATATCAAACATTACGCATGTAGTAGTCATGTCCAAACTCAGGGTATAACCTAGATCATCAGCTCACTACTGATGACTGATGCATCTAGTTAGATCCAAAAAGAGGCAAATTATCGGTCATATTTCTTTAAGTATTTATTAATTTCTTAGATTAAAGAGTTTAATTTAATTATGAGCAAAATTAAACTAAATCAGATGTTCAATTCGACAAGAATATCCGTACAGATTGTAATCCGTACACATTTATAAATAAAAATATTATTTTTTATTGTCATGGTATACTAATCAACATCGATGTTGTCCCAAACTTAATCACTTATTCAGTCTAATTGGTGTGAGATTCATATGAAAGATGTTGAAGCAAGTAGTAGTGGAACCATTGAATATAAGTTGTATTTATTTCAGTAAAGTACTTCTGATGTGAGACTTTTACAAGCTTCAACACACCCTCTTATGTGGAACTACTTTTTTTGTGGGACACACGTGAAGGCTGTCTGCCTAACAGAGCGTGTATCTGCATCTGCTTGTTGGCAAACTCATGTCTTTTACCCCAATGAGTCTGACCGAGTGAGGGGGGTGTTGGAAATTAATAGTATTTAGGTTTATTTTATTGTTTGGATTTTCTTGTAAGTTTAGGATTTCGGCCTAGCCCATTAGAATTAGGATTTCGTTTCCTTGCCTATTAGGGATTATGGTTCTTTCTCTATAAATAGGATGTTATGTAATTCAGTTAAGAATAAGTTAGTCACAATGTAGTCTTCTGGTTTTGTAGTCTTCATGAAATTCTTTCTTTTCACTTTAATAAAATTATATTCGGTTGTAGTCAGTTTGTTCATCAATTTGTTAGTTTGATATGCGTACTATGATTTTGAACTCCAATTGTACATCAGTAATCATATTTGATTTTATTTGGGTTTCCAATATGTGGTCCCAATTCGGGTGAAACTGTGCCCACATGATCAATCTGCTTTGATGACATGTCACAAATGCGGAGACGCTCCATTAGTTTAATAGATATGGCTTTTATGCAAAAAAAAACTTTGATACGATTAGCAATGAAACTATTCAATATAAGTTACATTTTCTTTTAGTCAGGTTGCCAACACTGGCGGATCCACAGTGGGTCAACAGGGGTTAGCTAACCCCTTGAAGTTATAAAATCCTCCATTGAAGGCCTGGTATTGACCCCTTGTACTTGTGAAGTTCCTTAGAAGGTTGCCCTGCACATGCTCGATGAAATGTCACAATGAGGCTGCCTGTATCTAGGTGTTGTCATTGCCAGTGTGCGCGCAAGGCTTGTGCAACTGTGTTGCACCTACAATCTGTGCACATGATTCCGTCTCCCTTTTGTTGACATTTAAAAGAGGAAATGCTTAGCCAATCACACATACTTTGCTCAACTTACTTGAAATCCTAAGCTCATGAATACGTATGTTTTTGAAAACTTATTCAAAAATATTTATTTGAATCTAATCCACATAGTACAAAACTACAATTCCTTGATGCAAGTTTGCCAATGAGTCTGATTTTATTTTCTTTCTGAAACAATAGTAATTTTCAACTATATGATAAACAACTTGAAGAATTAAATATCACTTTGATCAGTTATATATTTAGACAGAAATTTTGCTTCTATTGTTAATGAAATTATAATTCAACGTTATTAGAATACAAAAAACTATTGTGAAAAATTGTTGATTGTAATGTTGTTTCTCACATGAATCATGAATAGTAGTACTATCGTTTAATTTTGAGGGTATTTTTTGTCTAAAGAAAGTTGACAAACTTTTACACCTTGATCCCCCAATGAAAAAGTTCTAGATCCGCCACTGATTGCCGATATATTGCCTTTACATATGCTTCAACATGTACGTGTGCTATTGTCTTATTTGTTGCGTATTTTCCTGTTTACAAGGATGAAGGACCTTTGGATTTTTGTCATTTGATTACTAACAATATTTTTTTAGTATAATTAAATATTGTTTGTTTACCTTCCATAGTCCCATATGTATTCTTCTTTTATTTTTTTCAGTTTTTAGTCCCATGTGTTTTCTCACTGCTTCAAAATCTAAAACTGGTTTGGAAAAGAAGCCACACATAAGAGTACACTTCCAGCCGTTTACAATCTGAACCGTAAGTGGTGAGCTCCAACATGTTCTGTCAACTGTCCTACCAAGTCTTGCCCTCTCTCATGCTAACAAGCAAGCTGACGTCAGTCACCACTTTTATTACCATTGTGCCACGTGACACAACCTAGTGCGTCGAATTCAACAGTAAAAAATAAACGGTCATGATTATTTCTACTGTTGAAAATTTTAAAAAAAATATGAGCGGATATTATTAATGGATAATGACATGTGTCGTGATAAGAGTGATTAAAAATGACACGTGGCGGATAATGCCAACAAAGCATAAAAAAAAAATAAAAAAACATATATTCCCTTGCCTTTGCCCTTGCCCTTGCCCTTGCTCTCCCTCAATGACTTAAGTTGCACAAAAACAAATATTGTTTTAAAAGAACAATCACTTACCCTTTTCTTACCCTTTCCTTGCTCTTACCTTTATCCTCCTCTCACCGATACAAATGCTATAATGAATGAGGACATAGAACATGGAGAGCAGCTAGTACCTGCCACTGATGATGACCGCAGCAAAGCTAAAGTTGTGGCTGCCTTGCATGGCGTGTGCATAGCATACCTGCAATTATTCCCATGCACTTGTTTGGCTCTACCTATAAAGCTTAGCTACTGCAAAAATGGATATGTGATTCTCTCAAACTCTATGATTTTTTAGAGTTTCAATTATAGCCACTAAACTAGTACTGACCCTAAGATTCTCTTTACACGCAATTTCGAAACTTTACAAGTTTTTTTCTCTCATTTTAACATATTCCGGTGGATAAGAATTAGAGTTCACAGCCAGTGCGGTGTCTTGGTTCTTTAATATTATTATGTCATGTGTAAGTTTTTTTTTCAGGAAAGAAGAGTAGTCGTGTGAAAGGTTTTTCTTCGGCCTTTGCTTCCACATGACATGACATTATTAAACTAGAATGTCATATGGTGATGAACTCGTTTTATGTAAGTTGCTCTCCTTCATGTCTTAGAGAACAAAGACAAAAATAAAAAACAAAACAAGAAAGTCATTTATCTCCATAACCTTTCGAATCAAGAGCTATAGCAAGTACTGGTAATTTCAATTTGGGGGACCATTTGGAATCGAAATTGTCTTTTGCGTATTTCTCTAACAGTTAAACAGTAGCTGTATGATTGAAAAGAGACGGGACACTATCTGTGCATGCATGCCTTCTTACATGTTAATTAGATGGCAGTGGTGGCCACTGCAGAAGTGAGATGGGTTGTGACTTGTGAGTTGTGAAGGAGCAGAGCCAGCCATGCAACATCATTTCTTTGTTATAATTATTCAGATAGAAAATGAGTTTTTCTATTTAAACACCAACATTCAATCTAAGTTTACTTTATTATTTTATTATTTTTTAATTATTTAAAAAAAAAAATGACATATTACTTAAAATGTAGAATAATATTATTATCTACACTCCACAAACCCTAACCCTAATCCTTTATCCATTAAAAAAACTCCGGCGCATTCTCGACTCAAGCGTCTCCTCACCCATGCTTGCTCGTGCTCCTGCCAAAAAATTGAAAAATCACCACCATTGATAAATGGATTCAGAATATATCACAATTAGGCAAGATGCCAAATCAAGGATTTTTTTTTCTTCCCTTAATCAACTTTTACTGTTGGAAATCTGGAAGGCCAGGTATGGTTTTGTGTTCGATGGGATTCTCCCAGTTCGATCAGGAAAGCTAATGCTGCAGCTTTGGAATTCTCACTTATTCACAAGTTCTGGGCGTGGTGTAATCACGCAATCCTTTTTTCATTTCCAGTTTACAAATAGGTGGAGTGGCTGTTGATGGTGTTAGTGTTTAAGGATATTTTTGAAACAAATGTGGTAAATTTAGTAAAAGTTTAAATTTAAATTTTTTGATAGGGTGTAGATCGAAATTGGGTTAGAGGAGATGAAATGTGATGTTTAAATAGAAAAACTCTAAAAAATTACTATACGAATTTAATTAGTCCGATATTATAGATCCGTATGAATCGATCTAGATCGAGTCCAATTAATTTGTAGCTATTAGTAGACTTCAGAAGATTTACCAAACTTGTAATTAGTTCACAACATTTTCACTCAGTACGTGTTTTAATTTGTTGGTTGTAGTCCTGTTTGGAAGTGGCTATGATGTGCGTCTCTACATAATGACGGAACCAAATGAGAGGTAGAAAAGTCTATATTGTGAACTTAATTTGAAAATTCCATGTGAACAACTATGTTACACAAACTATTGTTTGGAGACATATTAGTAAAGTGAAGAATCACATTGCTATTAATTTTGGATTGGATATTTTAATCCTGTCAAATTCACTAAGACAAGTTAACCTAAAATTTTAATATTTATTTAAATACACGAACAAAAAATATTACGCGCAGGACTAGTACTTGTATAATTGAAAAATATGTATAAATTTGTGCATATTACATGTAAGGTAATGGTTGTCAAGCATTGAAATATCTCTCATGACATGTCAAACATATTTTCATAAACTCGATATGTATCAAGCTCACACGAACCTAAAACATGTGGTTTAATGAGACTTGCTAGATGAGTTTAAGTGTGGAAGATTATGAAGATCAATCCACAACACCCATGTAAACTCTTTGATAATGAAGACTTCAAGCTATTTGGGACGAAAGTTCAAGCCCATTACCTAAAAATCTCTCATGCTTGCTAAGCAGATGAAATACACAAAGACAAAAAGCTTCAAGCGCCCTCTTTTACCCATAGGACATAAGAATATTTTCTTCCTTTGTTTACTCGCTGTAAAACAATTTCCAACGCCTTCTTTCAGCCATACGATATTAGAAGATTTCAGCACTCCATTTCATTCCCCGAATACAAACTATTTACAACACTCTCTTTTGCCTATAGGATTACTGTCACCCCTTATAAATTGGATTAGACTTGCCAAATAGATTGTATTTGTCGTGTTCGTGTCATTTTTGTGTCAAACTCGTTAGTTTAAATGATCATGTCATGTCAAATCCATTATCTTAACGGGTTGACCCGATAACAACCCGACCCATTAATGGGTTGACCCAAAACCTATTATTTTCGTGTCGTTTTGTGTCGAGTTAACTGATCGTGCAAGAAATTGCATGACCTAAATTTGATTTCATGGCTTAAGCAAAGAAAAGCCTTTAGCGACATGTAAGCAAGAGACCTTCTCCCAACTGCCAAAACACTCAACACCACACCACTCGCATGCCTTTGAATCTTTTTCTTCTCAACTACTATAAAAACGCCGAAGCCAGAAACCAAGCCTCAAGCCCCTCAATTTCTTACACCTCATGCTCTCATACCAAGCTTGTTATCAGTATCAACCCATTACCTTCAACCATTTCAAAAGTTGTTAAAAGAACCTGAGGAGGCTAAATTCAAGTTGTGCAGGAACAACACGAAGAATTCCCTAGGAGGTGCTTTTCCTTCAAAATTGCTTTGGACTGAGTTCTCACTAAATCAGAATGCGAGAAGGTTTATTCACTTCTTCACATCACAAGCCCACCCATGCATTCCAGTAAAAAGACCCCAACATGCACTTAACAACATTGTGGTAGACTTTGTTATAGGCTCCACATATACAAAATTCTAAATCCGCCACTAAACTTACTAATGATGGGAACACGCCCAATAACACACGACACACCTTAATTTGGATATCCAAAAGGATACCAAAATCGAGGCATGATGACCGACATCTAAAGGGTGACAAAAGCCATAATATGCAAATGACGTGTAAAAAGTGTGAGTAAATTAAAACCGAAGTCTAAACAAAAATTAAACAAAGCGTAAGAGTGTGCAGAAGTGTGGAAAGAACCCTTATTACAAATGCATGCATTGTCAGAGCATAGTTAAAGGTGCAGTAAAAGTAAGAATATTTCCATTCTTGATAGGATGGATACTACACAACTAGCAAGAAATAATAGTATAAAAGCAGTTATGCTAAGGATACGGGTAAAGCACATAAATCTAAACATTGAGAGATATAATTTAATATGTTCATCAACTGTAATGCAGTCACACGAGTCCATGCAGAAAGTAGTTACATGAATAGGCTATGCATACACATTTATACTCTAGTAACCCAATCACGTGAAGCTTACGCTAAGCGCATCACAACTGAGTCCCTAGAATGCCTAATGCACTGTAGTACAGGCTCGCACTAAATGGATCCATTATGAGCATAAATGCATTGTAAACATACACATGAAGCTCGTCCCAGCTACTGAACAACTACAACACAAGTGAAAGAATATACAGATGAGCAGATCAAATATGAATGATCATGTCATATTTTAGTTCACAAAACTCATAAATCACAATATTAACAACATAAAATATTTGCATTTTCTAAGTAAAACTCATGGCATGATATACGGGTATGTCATAAAAATAGTTTAGGAAACCATATATAATATATATAGTTTGACAACAAAGCCCACTAACTGATACGTCATACGGTCACGCACCGCCACGTGTCGTCATGCGCTGCCACACACTGGCAGTGAAGCGCCGTCATGATCGCCGTTAGCAGCAGGAGAAGGGTCTTGATTGGCGATATACTCACCGTTCACAGGGCTACATGCAACAACGTTTGTCGGTCGCCTGAGCTGCTGTCGGTTTTCGCTTGAAACCGGGGTTTTCACTGGAAAATTTCTAAAAAACTAATCAAGCTCAAAACTCACTAAATTCACAACCTAGACTAATTTGGGGGCGTAGAGTTCGAATCTTGCCTTGTTTTGGCCAAAAAATGGCCCAAAAGACCTGAAAACTGGCCATAAAATCTCGGCTTGAAAATCGATATTTTGAATCCTTATAGATTCGAGCAGGAAATGCTCGAAGCTCAACCTAAGGATTGTGGTGGTTAGATTGGTGACCTCGATCTTGTCCAACTTGACGGGATTAGGCCGGACTTAGACTCGCTAGCACTCTGCAACCCACCAGAAAACAAAACAGCTAGGGTTTCGCTCGAAACCTGCAGATCTTCACAAATATTGAGTCAAAAAGCTACTTGAGTTGATAGGAAAACGTTTGATGGCAAGATCCTGGCCAGCAGTCCTCTAGATGCCTTGGAAACTCACCAAAAAAGTCGAGCCCGATTGGGTTCGTGCGTTCTCAAGGTTTGGTGCCAGTTTGGGAAAACGAAAGATATGCTTGTGTTGGATTTGCTAAGAGGATGACGTTGGTGGTGGTTTTGTGACTTGACTTGCCGAAGAACGGCGGTGTCACTGTCATCATTCTCTATGTAACAACAGGAAGGAGAGAAAGTGGGAGAGTGAACTGAATGAGAGGGAATGAGTCTCAATGGTACACAGACCAACAAAATGAAATAATTAAATAATGCCCACATGCGAAACCAAAAGGTTCCCCTCAGTCTTGTTGGGGGCAAATTCCCAATTTGCTCTGTGCCTTAAAACACACGTAACTTCTTCGTTCAAAGTCCGATTTATGTCATGTTTGTACTCATGCATTCGTATCGACGAGTACTACATAAATAAGATAAGAAAGGAGACAAATATGAAATGAGCTCTCCACTTAGCCATCCGAGGGGCATTTTGGTCAATTCAAACTTTCGAGGAATAAAATACAATAAAATTTGAGAAGGGTCATAACAACCTACCCCCCTTAAGAAAATGTAGTCCCCGAAATTTTTACATTACACAAGAGTACAGTCAAAGAAATAGATGTGGATAAAGAGCTCTCATGCATTCCTCTGTCTCCCAAGTCGCCTCCTTAACTACGTGGTTCCTCCAAACTTTCACAAGTCTAATAGTTTTGTTACTCATAACTTTATCTTTTGCAGTCTAGAATCGCTACTGGTACCTAATCGTAGGTCAAATCCTAGTTAATCTCCAAGGGTTGGGGTTGGATCACGTGCAATGGATCATAGACATCTCCATAGCATGGACATGTGGAAAACATTATGCATCTTTGATAGTTTTGGAGGTAATTCAACTAGGTAGGCAAACTCTCCAACTCTTTCGATAATCTGGTTAGGACCAATGTAGTGGGGACTTAGCCTTCCTCTCTTCCCAGAATGAACAACACCACTCCACGATGACAGCTTCAGGAACACTCAATCACCGACTGCATACACTCGGTCTGTCGAATGTCTGTCTGCAATGCTCTTCTATCGGTCTGTACATATTTCAGATTCCTCTCAATCACTTGTATGTTCTACGTTGTCTCGTCTACTATCTTTGAACCTACCAAAGCTCTCTTACTAACTTCCGACCAACACACCGATGGTCAACAACGTTTTCCATACAACGTCACTAATGGTGACATACCAATGCTCGAGTGATAGTTGTTGTTGTAGGCAACCTCCATCAAACGAGAGTGCTGGTGCCATTTGTCTTTGAACGGAAAAATTGACGACCTCAACATATCCTCAAGTGTCTGAATTGTTCTCTCTGACTGTCTGCTTGTCTGAGGATGGTAAGCAGTACTATAAAGTAGCTGCGAACCCAAGGTTTTATGAAACGCTTTCCATAAATTATAGGTAAACCGGGGATCACGATCAGAGATGATGCTAACAGAAACACCATGGTATTGGACAATTTCCACGATGAAAAGTTGTACCAAGTGGTCCAAAGTGTAGTTCTTGCGAACTAGCAGAAAGTGTACTGACTTGGTGAGTCAGTCGACAATCACCCAAATACCATCATTGCCCTCTATGCATGAGGTAACTTTTACACGAAATCCATAGTGATATTTTCTCACTTTCATTCGGGTACAAGGAGTGACTATAGCAACCCGAATGGTTTCTTTCTCTCTGCTTTGACCTATTGGCAAATTAAGCATCGGCTCACGTACTCAGCAATCTCTCTTTTCATCATAGGCCAATAAAAGAAAGGTCGAATGGTATAGTACATCTTAGTGCTACTAGGATGCATTGCATACGCTGAGATGTGTGCCCCATTAAGGATTTCCTTCTTCAACTCCTTATTATCCTGCACATACATCCAATCACCTTGCATGAGTAATCTATTCGTCTTTCTTATTCTCATGTCTCCCTTGTTGCCATTCAACACTACCTGCATCAATTCTAAGCATTCCAAATTGTTCATCTGAGCATCACAAACACGATCCAACAAAACTGGTCTGACTTGAAAGTTAGCTAATAAGGCTCACTTGTGATCAAATCTCAAGGCTGCTCTTATACTCCCCAGATATGTCAAAAGAGGAATATAACAAGCATGAAAAGCGTTGAGTCAACCATGACATTTCCTGCATAGGGCATCTGCTACTACGTTAGCACGACCATGATGGTATTCGATGATGTTATCATATCACTGATCAACTCCATTCATATATGCTATCTGAGATTAAGCTACTTCTAGAAAAATAGGTATTTGAGACACTTATGATCTATGAAGATTTGACACATTTCCTCATAAAGGTAGTGCCACCAGATTTTCAAAGCAAAAACAAGAGCTGCTAACTCTAGGTCGTGGGTAGGCTAATTCATCACGTGTGGCTTCAACTGTCAAGAAACATAAGCAATCACCATTCCATCCTGCATCAACAAACAACCCAGACCATTCAGTGAGTAGTCACTGTAGATCTCGTGACACACCCCACCCTCGATACCCACGTGGATACCAAGTTTGGGCGTGCTGGCCAACACTCATAAGTGACGAAGCCATTATATGCATGACAACACTTAGCTTAAGCAAATTAAATTGTCATAAAGTTTGCGGAAATTAATGCCAATATGTACAAGGTTCAGAGCGTACTAATTTGAATCAGCGGAAACAAAATAATAAATCAAGTTCCTAGAATTTCTATCCATAACAGGGATGGATATTATTAAAGAAACTAAATAAAAATGAATCCCTACATGGTCGGGAAGAGAATCAGAGCTGCCACTCGTATGCCTCGACTTCACCAGATGCTCTATCACTAGGTCCTGAAGGGGGCGCAAAAACAAAAGGTGTGAGTGGACGAAAATAAAAAGTTTTCGAAATACGTTTCTCTTTTCAACATAGTAACCCCTATTTGAAATCCAGTATATTTGTAAAATCATACCCCTATTTGAAATCCAGTATATTTGTAAAATCATACTACCGTAGTATGTGTCAAATCATACTATAATATATATAACTGAAAGTAAATCTCAAAGTGAAATCTGTAAATAATAATTCATATTTCCATAAGTCATTTCACCAAATATATCAATAGTATAGATACGAAAACCAACACAGGGTATATGTGCAATCACCCATGTACGTGTTGAGGAACAGCCTCTCAATTCCCGTACAAGCACTTTATGTTATCAATCAATTTGTACTCCTAGTACCACACACATGTAAGCACTTGCGCAATAGCGCGTCACACCCGAGTCCTTACGTAGTGGGGCCTTTTCCCCAAAAATTAAACATAAACGTAAGACAAGCTTGCACTAAGGTATTTACCGAACAATACCCCTGGAATACAGTGTGTGTGACCCAAACATGTGAGACTTGTCCTACGGCCGTGAGACGGTACTACAACGTAGTGAAAGTATACCAAGTGTATTTGAAAACATACATATATAGTCGTGTGTTTAGATATAAAGAACAATATCCATTTCATAATTTCCCAAATAGTCAAACCTTTTGTCATCGAACATATTCATGCTTAGAAGCCATAGATTAAATATCAATATATTCATATAATATTCATATCTCAAATCATTTCATAATATATATATATATATATATATATATAAACATGCCTCAAAAACATTTAAACTCATAATTATATCAAAGCAATAATTATTTTCAAGCATATAAACCATTTAAGAAAATAAAAGTCCACTCACTGGTGCTCGCGAGTGAAATCTCCCTCAGTGTTGCCCTCCTCGAAGCGTTGCATCGAAGAATTACCTATTTAATATTAGGGGAAAGTGTTAAAACATCCCTAATATAAATTAATATAACCCTTATATAAAGAGAAACCAAAAATAATATTATTTTGGCGAAAATGGGCTAGAAAAACGATTTCTTGGCCCCGAAAACCTTGCCGCTGCCGTCCGCCGCCGTCGGCGCCGCAGCACGTGCCGAGAGGAGCCGGCACTCGCCTACTGACGTCATCCCACACGCATGCTGACGTCAGTCACGCGCCTGCTAACGTCAGCACCATTAAAGTCAACGACGTCAGTCAAACTTAACGGAATATACCTTTTTCTGATGGAATATTCTGTTACCGTGACAGAATATTCCTTCACCCTCAACCTTTTTCCGACCGTCCTTCGCCGCCTGGCTCGCCGGAATTTCTGGAAAATTCACCGATTTAATCGCAAAATTTCAAAAATTCATAACTCCTTCATTCCTTGGCCAAATTTAACGTACCATATATCAAAATGAAGGTATTGACGAGTAGAATATTTTCATGCCAATTTGGGGCCGGAAAAATGGCCGGAGATGGCCTGAAATTGGCCGGAAAGCTTCGGGAAACCCTAATTTCGTTCTCCTTCAAAACTGTATCAAATTCCACGTTCTTTATGTCGATTGGATCCTACTCAACGTAATAAAACCAATGGAAATGGTTTCGAGGCTTACCTGAGTCGGGATTGTACAGAAACTTGAATTGCAGTTTGCCGATTTCGTTCCGGCGTCGGTTTGGCCGATTTGGTTCAAGTTTGAAGAATCTGGAATCACAGTCTCGTCCAAAATGACGAGACGATGACAATGGCTATGATCTTGAGCGACGGTTCGACGGTTTTGTGATTCGTCCAAAATTTAGGGTTTGAGTGGTTTGGGTGGTTTTGGTTGAGAGAGAGAGAGAGAGATCGTGGTTTGAGAGTGAGGGAGTTATGTTGCTATACAGCAGCCAACCCACAACCCAAAAACCTTAATTTCAACTTACGGGTGTGGAAATTACTAAAATGCCCCTACACTTTAAAGTTTTGTAAAATGTTCGTTTTAACTCCGAATTGAGTTCCGCTTGCCTCCACGCGTTCGTATCGACGAGTACTACTTGAATATGTAAAGAAAGTAATTTTCACAAGTCGTCTCAAAAAAGTCACAAAAGTCAACATTGACCACTAGGGGTATTTTGGTAATATTTCATAAAATTTTGGGACGGGTTGTAACATCTCAAAATTACTACTGTCATCGGGCAGTGCAAATACAGGTGCATGAGTGAGACAATACCTCAGCTGCCAGAAACTTTACTTTCAATCATCAACCCTCTCTAATTTTACTCATTTCCTGGTCAAACTTTTGAAAGGTAAAGCTATGGTTGAGAAATCCTTCACAAAGTGCCAATAGTAGCCAGCAAGACCAAGAAAACTTCATATCTAAGTAACAATTTCTAGATGTTACACACGCTGTTAAAGTTAACGGAATATATCTTGAAACTAACAGAAAAGCTGAAGCCATTACAGAATATTTCGTCACCGTTATAGAATATTCTATTGTCTTATTTCTCTCGCCAATCGCTGGAGCTGCCGTCAACCGCTGTATGTCGAGGGGAGTTTCGCTGGAATTTGGTTTTTCATCGAAAAATTTACAAAATTCGTTTAACATTCATAACTCAACCATTTTTCATGAAATTTACAACCTAAACTAATTCGAGTGTGTAGAGTCTGAATCTCACTTCGGTTTGGCCCAAAAGTGACTGGAAAACCCTGAAATTGATCGGAGAAGTCGCGGCTCGAAACTCAAAGATTCGGATCCCTTCGAATCCAAGTAGATCCAAGCACGAGATGCTCGAATCTCGACCTACAGATGGTGATAGTTCGACTGGTGACCTCGATCTCTTCCAACTCGATAAGATTTAGGCTAGAATAGCCTCGTTGTGTTTTGCACAAGTCACTAGAAAAACAGATTATGAAACAGATCCACAGTTCCAACAGATCTAGAAGTTACCTCAATCAATGGTAAGTCAATTGGTGACAACTGCGAGGTCGATCGTCGTCTGGATGGCCAAGAAACTTGTCGGGGTATTGGTTTGGAGAGTTGGTTAATCGGAGAACGACGGTGGTGTCACCGCTATTCTCAAAGTTTTCAGCGGAAAGAGAGAGTGAGTGTGAGAAGACAGAGTGAGAAAGAAGGAGAGTGAGTGAAAAAAAGAGGGAGAGCGGTTTCTAAAAATAGAAATGGACAAGTCCCAGTGGCATGCAACCCAATTAAAGAAAACAATAAAACAATTGCTCCCGTGTAGTCGGAACGGTTCCAAAAAATATTCGTGGGTGCAAAATTACTATTTTCCCTCACCTTTAAACACACGTAACTTTTTCGTTACAAGTCCGATTTACAACCCGTTTGTGCTCACGTGTTCCTAATGACAAGTACTTCAATAATCTGGCAAGAAAGGAGATAAAATACGAAATGAGCTCAAATGCCCATGTTGGATTTCCACTTAGCCCTTTAGGGGTATTTTGGTCAATTCACACTTTTGGAGAATAAAATACAATAAAATTAAGGATGGGTTATCACACAACTCATGCATGAGTAAATTCTTTTACCACTACATGAGTTAAGTAGCCCTGACGGCCTTTCCTCAACATTCTCTTTGCCTTCATGGCAGAAATTAATCCTTGCCTCAAGCCATTGTGTTCTCTGATGAAGGTCACAGTAAGCTTGCCAGGTCATTGAAAAGTAACCACCTTCTAACGACAATTCACCATAGCATAATTAGGATGTAGCTAATCCATCTTCAAGATCACATCAAAATCCACGATATCCAAAGGAACAAGATTAGCTGGCATCACTTCATCTTCAACAAGAACGGGACATCCTTGGTACTCTCATTGGACATAACAGACTTTGCCTCTAGGCATTGCGATTCCAAAATCATACCCGAAAGGAGTAGAGTATGGTTCGGTCATTTGAGCAAGCAAAGGTGATATGACCGAGTGGGTGCCACCCGAATCAATCAAGACTTTAGTAAAATGACCAAGAATGTTAATGTGCCCATGAACAAGTTAGGGTTGTTCTGAGCATCCTGGATGGTAATGTTGTTGACATGACCGTGAGTCTGTTGTCCTCCCATGCAGTTTCCTTATCTGGCCTCCTGATTCTAGTTACCTCAGCCATGGTTGTCTCGACCTGTCTGTCCACCCTGTCCGTCACTGCCAGACATAACATTTGTAGTCTGATAATGTCCACCTTCATACCACTAAGCACTGCCTCCCTGGTACTGTGGATAACCTCGTTGATACTATAGAACACCTCTTTGGTACTGTGAGGCACAAACTGGATATTGATAAGCAACTCCAAGATACTGAGTGACATCACCCTGGTAGTGGATAGTACTTTCATATCTTGGCTGCTGGTAGGGGCCGAGTCCCATGAGTAACTTTTGGTGTTGAGGAACAACTCTATGGAGTAGATTCTCTTGTTTCTAGGACACTGGTTAGCTTTGTGTCCCTGTTGACCACATGTATAGCATCCCTTATCCACATACAGGCATTCACCAAAGTGGCGAGTACACCGATTGAAGAACCGTGTGCCTGAATTGCTGGAACTGCTAGTAGATTTGCCTCAAGAACGACTGACTCTTTCGTGGACCAAAGGATGACTGCCCCCATATAATTCTTCCGCTGAGTGTTACTACCATCATTATCATCATCCCCTGAGCAATTTTTAAAGTCCTCGACACGCAGTAAAGCAGCGTAGAACTCCTGGTATAACACACCCCGACCTGGATATCCAAAATAACACTGCATGCACTTTTAACTATACACTGACACTGCATGTATTGTAATAAAGGTTCTTCTCGCACTGCGCACTCTTACTCTTGGTTTAGTTTAGTTCTAGATTTTGATTTTAATTTGTTCGCACTTTTTACACATCACTTGCATGTTATGGCTTTTGTCACACTTTCGAGTGTCAGCTAGCATGCCTCAATTTTGGTGTCCTTTGGATATTCGGGTCGGGGTGTGTTAGTTTGGTATCAGAGCATAGGTTTAGGCAGTCCTATATACATCTCACACGTGATGTCTAGCACTCACAATTCTTGATCTATTTTATGTCAAAATTATGCCACCTTGTCAAGCACCAACTCGCACCAACTGTACCAAATGCACATGATGTGCCAGCTTTTGATCTCGGGCAGTTCAGCGCTGTTATTGCCGATGCCTGTCGGACAGCTACTTGCCCTCATTAGAAAAATTCTTTGGAGACTGCCTCTAATCTGCAAGTGAAACCATTTCTGGGTCCAGAGACTCCTGAAGTAGCCGAGGTTTGGCTTGAGCATATTGAGAAAGCCTTCCGCTCCATGCAGAGACAGGGAAACTTTCCCATGGAACAATGGGTCTACACAGCAGTGTGGTTTCTGCAAGGTCAAGCAAGCTCGTGGTGAACTTATGAGGTGAACCAGATTCCACCAAACCTACAAAAGGATTAGGGCACTTTCAAGCAGTGATTTGAGAATAAGTACTTGCCACCAAATTATTGGACAAGGAAAATACATGAGTTCATGAACCTGCAGCAAAATAAGATGTCAGTTGCCGAGTACCATCAGAAGTTCACTAACTTATCCCACTATTGCCTTGTCATTGTTGCTAGCTCGACTGAGATGCTCCATCAGTTTAAGAAAGAGACCCGTAAGAGATTTCGTTCTTTAGTCAGCTTCTAAGGTGTGTGCCAGCTATCAATAGTTCTGTAAGGCTTTACTGCGTGCCGAGGACTCCGAGAAAGCCCCAGGTGATGATGATGTAATGACGAAGGTGTTAATAATCAGCGAAGAAACAACAGGGGACAATCATCTTTTGGTTCGCAGAGGAAGAAGTCTTTTAAAAGGAGCAGTTTCGGATCTTCTAGTGGGGGTTCGAACCCCATTACACCCTGATCAGGAGGTAAATTCACTCGCAGTTCTCGTTTTCACACTCATAGTGGTTCCAGCAGTTCTAATGCTCAGTTCTGTTGCAGATGCAACACTCATCACTACTGTGAGTATGAATAAGGAAACAAGGGATGTTATTCTTATGGATAGTTGGGACATAGGGCTAACTAGTGTCTAAGAACCAGCTCACAAGACCAGTCCCTCAGCAGCAGAACTTACTCATGGGACCCGGCCACTACCAGCAGCCAGGATTTAGAGGCATTATCCACTACCAGCAGCTAGGACCTGGTAGGCTTACTGTGACCTTCACTGGTGAACGCAGTGGCCTGAGGCACGAATTGATTTTCACGATGAAGGCAAAGATGATGTTGAGGAAAGGCTATCAAAGCTACTTAGCTCGTGTAGTGGTAAAAGAAGATACTCATGCACGAGTTGAGGATGTACAAATGGTCAACCAATTTCTAGATGTCTTTCCTGATGATCTACCTGGCTTACCACTTGATCAAGAAGTGGAGTTCACCATCTATTTACTTTCAGGTACATATCCTATATTTCTTGCACCTTACCACATGGCTCTAGTTGAGTTGAGAGAATTAAAGACCGAGTTGCAAGAACTTGTAAACTAGGGATTCATCCAGCCTAGCACATCACCTTGAGAAGCTCCGATCTTGTTTGTGAAGAAGAGTGATGGAACTTTGAGACTATGCATAGACTATCGATAGTTGAACCAGGTGACGATTAAAAACTGTTATCCTTTGCCTCGCATTGATGATCTCTTTGACTAGCTTCGTGGTGCTTGGGTTTTGTAAAATTGATCTACGGTATGGTTATTATCAATTGAAGATCAGAAGTGAAGATGTACCTAAAATTGCATTCAGAACTCGATATGGTCATTATGAGTTTCTTGTGATGCCATTTGGCTTGATTAATGCTCCAATGGCTTTCATAGACTTGATGAATTGAGTATTCCGTCCGTACCTTGACAAGTTCATGATAGTCTTTGTTACAACCCGTCCCAAAATTTATGTGAAATTACCAAAATACCCCTAGTGTCAATGTTGACTTTTGTTGACTTTTTGGGACGACTTGTAAAAATTTATTTCTTTACATATTCTTGATGTACTCGTCGACACGAATGCGTGGGCGCAAGCGGAACTCAATTCGGAGTTAAAACGAACATTTTACGAAGTTTTAAGTGTAGGGGCATTTTAGTAATTTTTCACTCCGTGTGTGGGAATTAGGGTTTTTGGCTGACTGCACAGCAGCCAACCCTCCCCATTATTTTCTGCACGTTCTTTCCCTCTATCTCTCTTTCTCTCCCAGTTTTCTCTCTAAGCCAAAACATACCGAAACCCTAACCTTTGGACGAATCACAAAACCGTCGAATCGTTGCCCAAAATCCATACCATCTCGATCGTCTCGTCATTCTTGACGAGACTGTGATTTCAGATTCCCCAAACTCGAGCCCAATCGTCCAAACCGACGCCAAAACGAAAATGACGAACTGCCATTCAAGTTTCTGTACAATCCCGACATAGGTAAGCCTCGAAACCATTGCCATTGGTTTTATTGCATTGAGTAGGTTCAAATCGATATAAAGAACGTCGAATTTGGTGCAGTTTTGAAGAACGGAATTAGGGTTTCCCGAAGCTTCCCAGAAAATTTCAGGCTATCTCCGGCCATTTTTCCGGCCCCAAATTGGTATGAAAATATTCTACACTTCAATACCTTCAATTTGATATATGGCACGTTGATTTTGGCCAAAGAACGAAGAAGATATGAATTTTTAAAGTTTTGGACATTTTCGGAAAATTTTTCCAGAATTCCGGCGAACCAGGATGCGGCGGTCCCGGCGACCGGCGCAAGGAAGAAGACAGAGGAATATTCTGTTAACGGTAACGGGATATTCCTGACGATGTCAGCATATTCCGTTAACTTTAACGGTGCTGACGTCAGCAGGCGCGTGGCTGACGTCAGCCGCGCGTGGGGGACGCGTCATCAGGCGCGTGCCGCGCTTGGGGGACACGGGCCAGCGCGTGGCGACACGCGCCAGCGCGTGCCAGCGCGTGAAGGCTCCTCCCGGCGCGTGGCGGCGCGTGCGGCAGCGCACGGCGGCGCCGGCGGCGGTAGGGTTTTCGGGGCCCGGAAATCATTTTTCGAGCCCGTTTTCGCTAAAATAATAATATTTTTGGGGGATTTTTTTTAAGGCCTATTTTTAATTTATTTTAGGGAAGTTCTAATTTGTTCCCTAATAGTAAATAGGTAATTCTTCGACTCCGCACATTGAGGAGGGCAACACCGAGGGAGATTTTACTCCCGATCACCTGTGAGTGGACTTTTGCTTTATTAAATGGCTTTTATGATTGAAAATAAATATGAACTTGGTTTCTTTGGGGTTTTAAATGGTTTTTGAAGTATGATTATTTATATATATTTATTTATAATTATATATACTTATTGATAATTGTTTATGCAACCATATTTAATTTATTTATGGTTACAAATTGGGAAATGGATTTAAATGGTGATTGTGGTATTATACCAAAGTATGGATATACCTTATGAAATGGTTTACACTATGATCTTACTTTTGCATAAATATGAAATGGTATTTGATATGTGATTTTGAGAAAAGATATTTTTTATGCAATATTAAATATTTGGGAATTATGAAAGGAATCTTGTATCCTATATCTAAACACATGAGTATGTATGTATGTTTTCAAACACACTTGGTATGCTTTCACTACGTTGTAGTACCGTCTCACGGCCGTAGAACAAGTCTCACATGTTTGGGTCACACGCACATGTAAATACCTTAGTGCAAGCTTGTCTTACGTTTATTTTTGTTTATGGGGAAAAGGCCCCACTACGTAAGGACTCGGGTGTGACGCGCTGCGGCTTAAGTGCTTACATGTGTGTGGTACTAGGAGTACAAATTAATGGATAACGTAAAGTGCTTGTACGGTGATTGAGAGGCTGTTCCTCAACCCGTACATGGGTGATCGCGCATATACCCTGTGTTGGTTTTCCCTTATATATTTTATTGGAATTATGAATTGTGATTTACGAATATTATACTTTTAAGTGTTTCAGTTATACTCATGAGGTATCTTTTGAACTATATTATGATAGTATGTTTCTACGATTATACTGGATTTCAAACAGGGGGTTAGTATATTGAAAAGAGAAAGGTTTTGCGAAAACTTTATTTTTGTCCACTCACACTTTTGTTTTTGCCCCCCCTTCAGGACATAGTGATAGTGCATCCGGCGAAGTCGAGGCTTTTGTGTGGCAGCTCTGATCATCCATCTCGACCATGTAGGGATTTATCTTTCCTTTCAGTTTCTATAATAATATCCATCCCTGTTATGGATAGAGATTCTAGGAACTTATTTTATTGTAGGTTTCCGCTGTTTCAAAATTAGTACGCTCTGAACCATATGCATATTGACATTGAATTCCGCAACTTTATGGTAATTTAATTTGTTTCAACTAAGTGTTGTCATGCATTTAATGGCTTCGTCACTTACGAATGTCGACCAGCACGCCCAAACTCGGTATCCACGTGGGTATCGAGGGTGGGGTGTGTCAGTCTTCATTGACAATATTCTGGTGTACTTTAAGAGCGAAGCCAAGCATGCCAAACACATGCGCTTGGTCTTGAAGAAACTAAGGAAGAATCAGCTCTAAGCCAAATTTAGCAAATGTCAATTCTAGATGATCAAGTGTCTTTCTTGAGGCACATGATCTTAGCTCAAGGTATTATTGTCGATTAGTAGAAAATAGCTGCGATTGAGAACTAGGAGCATCCACAGACTGTTACTGAGATACGAAGTTTTCTTGGTCTTGCCGGCTACTATTGACGCTTTGTGAAGGATTTCTCAGCCATAACTTTACCTCTCACAAGGTTGACCAGGAAAGGAGTAAAATTCATGTGAGATAATGATTGTGAGCGAAGTTTCCGGCAGTTGAAATATTGCCTCACTCATGCACCTGTCTTGGCACTTCCCGATGGCAGTGGTAATTTCGAGCTCTACAATGACGCTTGATTGAATGGTCTAGGCTGCGTGTTGATGCAACATGAAAAGGTGATTGCTTATGCTTCTCGACAATTGAAGCCATATGAGATGAACTACCCCACCCATGACCTAGAGTTGGCAGCTATTGTTTTTACTCTAAAAATTTGGCACCGTTATCTCTACGGGAAAACGTGCTGAATCTTTACTAATCACAAAAGTCTCAAATATCTTCCTACTCAGAAGGATCTTAATCTGAGACAATGGAGATGGATGGAGTTGATCAGTGACTACGATTGCACCATCAAGTACCATCCCGGTCGTGCTAACGTAGTAGCAGATGCCCTCAGTAAGAAATCTCATGGTCGACTTAATGCTCTTTATGCCTGTCATATCACAAGGTTGCCTTATTAGCCAACTTCCAAATCATGTTGGATCGTGTTCATGTTGCTCAGGCGAACGATCCAAAATGTTTGAAACTAATGCAGGCAGTACTAAATTATAAACGAAACTGATAAATATAGATTCTTTTTTTCTCTCTCTATGTTTAATCATGTTATTGTTTTCGATTAATTTATTCAATTAGATGGCCAAAAATAAAAAAAAGTGTGTGAGAGACTAAAAAATGTGTGAAAATTACCTCCAATTGCTAAATATACAATACCCAACACCTCCTAATTCATTACTAATTAATTTTGACTTGAACATCGATACTCTAATTGTAAAATGAATGAGAACCATACAATCTAACCTAATCTGCCAAAGACTAATGCAATTTCTCGAGTTAAATATTTCAATTTCCAGAGAGCTTTAGAAAATTAAACTAATATTCTCAGCTGATGAAAAGCTTTATCAACTAAATAGAAAGCATGTGTTAAAATCTCATGGTCGTAATTTTTTTTTTCTTTAAAGAACTTGACTTTTGTTTTAAAATATCAAAATTTTTAGACTTTTATTCGGTCCAAAAACACTGGCAATGTGATAGCTAGGACCACGATCACAAGCACTTTACGGCTGACTGCCGAGCGGCATATTAAAAAACTAAGCAGTCCTTAAGTTAATGGGAAGAAGATTTAACAGTTGGTCTACCATTACAGTATCTTTGATTCTTAATTTGTTAATAGTATAATAACCAAAAGAACCAAGTGAAGCCCCAAAGTCATGCACGCCAAAGGGATTACTTAGTCAAATCAAAACTCTAATTTGCATCAAAATCTAAATTAGAGGGTGAAATTGGTAACAGGTGGAATCGCTTGCAATAATATCAATTCAACCGAAAATTCTTCCATACTACATAGTATGGAATACTACGAACATTGGATGGCGTGGATTGTTTTGGATGATATGGGTCTCGTGGGTCCCGTGAATCCAAATCATCCAATGCTCGTAGTATTTGATACTACGTAGTATAGAAGTTGGACCCCAATTCAACATCCAAACATTATTTATCTAAACATGCTAACACAGATACATAACAAAAACAATACAAGCATGTAGATAACTGACACGAACTTGACTAGTCACAAAATCCTAGTCAAGCATGAACAAACAATACAGATATTAGTTGTTAGAGACAGCTGAGCTATATATATATAATGATATCAATCAAAGATTCAAACAGTCATTTATCTAAGGGTTTTTATCACGGTTGATCCTTGAAATTGGACCTTCCAATCAAATTGATCCCTGAAATAAGAAATTCATCAATTTGGTCTCTGAAAATAGCTTCCGCAAATCAATTTGGTCCTCCCGTTAGTTTTCCGTCAAATTTTTTGTTAGTGTGTGATGTGGCACACAAGTGGATCCCACTTATCCAATCATATGGTGTCACATGGATTAATCATAAAACCAATTTTTTTTTAAGATCTAAAAACTAAAAATAATTTTTTAAAAAAAAAAAGAACTGAAACTCGGGGAAACAAAACAATTAGGGTTTCACTCGAAACGTTCAAATGTGAAGCAAATCTTCACAAATATTGAGTCAAGAAGCTACCTAAGTCGACGGGAAAACGTTTGATGGCAAGATCTCGCTCAACTTGTCGGAAAATTCGAACCCAACTAGGTTCGTGGGTTCTCAAGGTTTGGTGTGAGTTTGGGGAAACGAAAGGTATGGTTGTGTTGATTTGTGAGAGTCATTTTCAGGGACTAAATTGATGGATTTCCTATTTCAATAACCATTTTGATTGAAATGTCCAATTTCAAAGACCAACTGTGATAAAACTTCTTTATCTAAACAATAGTCAAGGTTCAAATAGGTGTAAAACACACAAGAATATTTGTGCCCGGAAAACCCTTAACATGGTAAAAAATCGGGGGACCTCCAGGGAGCTCCATTCACTATTAGAAAATCAAGTTCATACAGAGAATCACACACACCCAAACTCAAATCCTAAGCTAGACTAAAAGAGCAACTTGTACCTTTGTGCAACTTGAGTTTCTTCAAGAGAGTTTGAGGGTGGTCTTCAAAATAATGTAGCTCTTCACTTGTGGCACCAATGGAATGAATGAGACTAAAATGATATGCAAAATGTGGATCCAACAACAATACACAACTCTTCTCAATCAAACACCAACAAATTGAGAGGGTTTGAAATGGATCTTTACCTAAAGATCTAAAATGTGAGAGCTATAAGCTCATATCAAGGATAAATGCAAAAGGCTAAGCTATATTCTCAAGCCATCTATGTGATAAATGCAAAATCAGCTCCCAAAAAGGGAAAGTTTTCTGCAGCTAGGGTTTTACAAAAGCTGCGGGGGAAAGTTGTGGTGTGAGTTAAGGGTTAAGCTTATATTTATACTCCCAAAAACCTAAATCATGACACAATCATCACCACACAAATTCCCACATGAATAAGTGGATATTTTTGTGTAAACAGTGTTGGAAATTTTGACGAAAATGATGCTACTTCTCCTACAACAAATCACATAAAATAAATATTAGTAAATATTCTTTAGCATTGAAATATTAAAAATGGATAAAACTAATGTAATAATAATGAAATATTTATGTTTTGTAGTGAATATATCTATCTCCAACGAACAAGATTTTAGGTTGAGGCGTGTAAGTTCAATGTCCTTAAGAGTAGATTTTGTCCCTCGGAAACAATGTCTCGGTGTAAAAGGTTATGACGCACTACCCTTCAGGATACAACAACTTATGACCTTTGTAAGCGTACACTCGCAATACTCGAATCAAATGAAGAACTCAATTTTTCCATTGGTACAAAACAGTTGAATGACATAGCAACACTTGAAAGAATGAGAGATCCATGGAGAGTTATTTTTTCTGAGAAGCTTCATATATAAATGAGTGGTTCAAAGAGGAGAATGCAAAATTAAAAAATCCACGATCAACACTTGTCGAATGGTTTATATATATTATGGAGATAGAAGGCTCAATTATTCACATCAAAATAATGACTCACAGTTACAAAGGAATTAACTTATAATTGATATATCAAATTAAGATGTCGATGAATGCACAAGCAAAACAGCTACTATAGCTATTAATATAATATATATATATATATATATATATATATATGGCTATTGTAAAAACGGTACACTAGTAATGATGGATACCAACCAATTAAGTGATAATATTAATAGCCATAATTTTTAGGAATAAATAGACTTTGTATTTTGAAATACCCTAAAAAAAATCCAACAAACAGTTAGCAGCAGCTAACTCACACAGAGAACACGCGTCCAAAACTAATAAGACATGAATAAAGAATGTATGATGACTTATTCAAGTTTCTAGCAGAGTCACATGACAACTTAAAGGTGCACGTGCCCAGACTTAACTAGGCAAATCACACTAATCAAGAGTCGTAAAGATGCAATTTTGATATGCAAATGCATGAGCCAAACCTGTTTAGTGAGGGAGCTTGAGTCTTCATCATCTTTGTATCTTCACAACATCCTATCACTATCTTAATCCTACTTTGAGCTTGGTGTGATAATAAAATTATGAAGAATATATTGTTTGATCAAGGAAAGCCAAACCTAACTAAGTTCTAAACTTAATAGAGGGGAAGAGAGGGATTCTGGATTTAGAAACTGGATTGGAACACAGTTTTAATTAGATTGTATCATACAAATCTCTCAGAGTTTGAAAGTTAAAATTAACTGGATTATCTAGTTGGATAACATTTCCTTTAAAAGTTAAAAACTCTTTTTGTTATTTAAAAGAAGGGACTAGTATATTGATGGACAATACAATTACAACATAATGCCAAATACGCGTACAACATTTTTAGTAACTAATTTCTTATAATGTATATAGTGACTAATTTCTTGATCAAGAGAGAATTTCGCGGACACAATAAAGAAAAATAAATCCCTTAATCAGTCACCATAAAGACTCGCACCACTACGTACGTACCCTAGTTAGAAACTCATTTGAATAAACTATTTAGATTAACACCTCTACATTCGAAATACGTTGTTTATGTATCAACTACTATACATGTGCTTAGGTTCGCAGGGTTCAATAGAAAATTGCAGCTGTTTTTGTCGATCCAATGGTTCGTATCTGCTTCGCAGATTCGCAAATCCAAATCAATATCGAAAACACGTGGTTAAGGTTACTAAAAGGATTTATGTATTTACCTTGAAAACTTGCAGGCAAAATTTGGGCTCAAATGATAACATTTGGTTACAGTTATCCAGACACAATGATTAACATTTTAAGATGCATGAACGTCCTACAATTAAATTAAAACTTATGGAAAGTTGTAGTGAACAAGTTAGTGGATTTTATTTTTTCAACATTTTTTTACGCTGATTTACAAGAAAACATCCCCTATTATATTTAATGTTCAATGCACACGAAGGTAAGTTCTGTGAAATCCTTACGAGTAAATCCGTCAACTAGGTCTACTTTACTAAATTGGTACACGTATCGTCCCCTCAAAAGCCGACGAAATTTGATTACCGCAGATACCCTTCTTTTACCCCGATTTAATAAAAAAAAAAATCTGCTTTTAGTACTTTAAACCACGAAAAGCGTCGTGTGGTGCTATGAACATTCTAAACAAGTACATGAGCCAGCCATTCAACAAAGAAAAGAAAAACTAGTCTATGTATGACAAATTGGGGACTGGCTACAGTGCTCGCAAACATTGAATGCTCACACCTATCTCACCCTCCTTCCCCCCTCCCTCTCTCCTCCCTCCTCCCTCCTTTTAATGGTGAGATCGGTGTGAGCATTCAATGCTTGCGAGCATTGTAGCCTACTCCGACAAATTGGGGCCTATTGGGAAAAATCTTGAGTGGTACATACCATTCAATGATACGGTCATTGAATGGTCCAGATTAATTTGCAGTGGGTCTCAAATGAATCTTAATCATTTAACAGTACGTACTATTCAATGGTACGTACCACTGAAGTTTGACTCGGGTTATTGTTGATTTATATTCTTTTAACATTTCTGTTTTTTTTTTTGTGGTAAAATCTTTTAAAATTTCTGTTAATATAACGTTCTGCGAAAATTCTTCCATACTACGTAGTATGGAATACTACGAACATTGGATGACGTGGATTGTTTTGGATGATATGGGTCCCGTGAATCCAAACCATCCAATGCTCGTAGTATTTGATACTACGTAGTATGAAAGTTGGACTCTAACATTCTGTTTGAAAGATGTTTTGGAAGTTAGTGCTTCACAATAAACTAAAAGTGATTAGTATTGGTTCTTAAATAACAAATGAAGGTTATTATTTTCTTTTTGGAGTAATGGTAGGTAGACTAACTATTTAAACTATATTTGCAAATCATATAATGTATCACACCTAAAAAATAAGTACGTTAATCAAAACTTAATTAATAACTCAATCATCAACAATCACAACATATGATTTATAAAATATAATTTAAATAATTGGTCCCGCTAACATTTCTATTTTCTTAATCATAGACTCAACATGTTATTTATAAGACCTGCAACATCTGATCTGTTAGGTTACCAACTAAATATTATGTGAACAATTAAAATATTTGTAAGTCATGGCTCATCATTAGCTCATCAAAATTCTCTAAATCTTTCAATAATCTAAAGAAACATATAATTACAATTTGTACCAAAAGATTAATCAAATGTCACATTCCTGGACCTACCAAACAGTTGTAATAATTCTCAGACAGTAAGCCGAAGGTTCAATATATCCCGTACTCACGAGAACAGATAGGCCATGGGCATTATTTTCAAGTTGAGATTAATTATATGTGTTGCTTTTGTTGATTGCTGAATATTATTTGATGATGATTGTATTATTACTAAACTTTCACACTTTGAGCCCGTACTTTCATAAATTGCTTTGAATTATTTGAGCTCTCTCTACATGATGACCCAATTGGCCATGCACTACTTTTTTTTTCAAGGAATTTTCTCTATTGTACATTAAAAGTGCACATTTAAGTTGCATATCTAAACAAGAGTTGTTAGATCTCGTTAGGTTAAATGATCTAACGATTTTTATTTAAATGTGTAACTTAAATATGCACTAGAGAAAACCTCCTATTTTCAATATACGGGGGCTAAAGTCTACAATTTTAGCCACAATTTTACGATTTACAAAATATTTTGGACACTAAAACAAAGTTATCTTAAACACCTATTTTGGATGTGCAACCTTCGAATCTACTCTAATTTCTTCCACGACTTTAGCCATCGAGAGTGTTTTGTCAGTACCACACGATGGAGAGCAACTTATATGGAACGGATTCATCGTCACGTGATTTCTCAATTCAATAATACATTGTCACGTGGAAAAAAACTCGCACTTGACAATGTATTATTAAATACATGACAATAAATATGTTCCATATAAATAATTCTCCACATGATGCCTCTAACCTCATTAGTGACTAATCTTTGCTACTTGTACAGATCATCTGAGAGTCCAGAGCTCGAGATTGACCACTTCAAACCGGCCATAGGAAGTTCGGCTTTGACCCACTCAAAGTTCTTCATTGACTAATTAGATTTACCCAAAACGGCCATATTTAATTTTATTCTTATTTTTTTTAATATTACAGTTCATGAGAACTGATCCTAAAGCGACATGATTTATAAATTACTGGGATTAGTTTCATTTGACAAATAATTAAGTAAATCAAATTAGAGTTGACTTTAATCATAAATAAATCTTGACAAAAAAAAAATCATAAATAAAAAGCTAAGAATTGATTAATATTGATGGAAAATCCAGATTAAAATATGGAATACCACCATTTCTTTTCCGCTTGGAAACATTCTATTTATGCTTAATTTTTTATTTTATTTATAATAAAAAAGAGATAAATCAGGAAAATACAAATAGATGTGGAATCTTGCTTACTCATCAACTGGATTATCCCTAGAAAATCATCAAAGATCTAGGACTCTAAAATGGCCCTCAAATTAAGGTCAGCCTCACATATCCACCCTCATAAATCATAATGTGCCCCTAACCACTGAATTAAGATCCACTTGGAAGTGACATTAGTCACAAACACCTACATATATAGGCCCTACAGACTTCCAAAAGTATTCATTTCCCTAACTGTTAAGTTATTTAATTTTTAAGTTTTGCTGGATTGCAAATGACAATTCACCGTAGTGTCGATAAATAATTATATTTATGTATTCTGGTGAGGATTCGATCTCCACCGACCCTATTGCTTTTCTAAAAAAGTTTTACTCAACTAAACATAACGAACAACCAAAGTACACTAATATAGTTTTGGAACGAAAGTACACAAGTGGAAAGGCATAGATATTCTTTTGGTTTGGGCAGCTTTACTTTTAGTAATTAATTAAAATTGGTACTCATATTAATTCCCTTTTTCTCCAACATCACGTGCCACGTGGACTAAACTTCTCCGAGTTTGACTGTTCCCCATTCCGTTTAAAGACTTGCAAGACTGGAATTGTCAACAAAATCCACCCCACCCAACCCACGCCCACACTAACCCACCCACCACCCTCATCGTGCGCCAGAACCGCCTCCCACATTTTTCATCAATTATCTCAGCCAATTTAATTATGGTAAAAAATAAAATAAAAAAATCAAACCCGTAAAATAAATAGAGCATAATAAAAATAAAATTAGTGAATACACAAATCACATTCACTGAATTTACCAACTTTGCAATACATAATCCCAAGCTGCATTCGAATTATTATACCATTGCAAGATCAAAATTCCTCATGGATTCTTTCACATTCCAAAAATAAATTAAAACAAAAAGGAAAGAGAGAAAAGTAAAAAAATTATTAATTTTTTTAATGTTAACTTAATTATTGGTTTTTTTTCCAAAAGAAAATATAATTAACCTCTGTACACAGGCGACCGCTCGGAAACGATCTTTGAAATTTTGGAATGCCGGAAGGCCTTGATCGGGCTCGGGAAATACCATCCCCTGCCTTTCGCCGGCGGTCTCTCACCTCCGCCGCCACCGAATTTTGATGACGTCATTGGTACGGCCACCGACCTCGATTTCCTCATCATCTTCCTCCTCATCGCAGCATCTGCGTCTTCTTCCTCCTCTTGAATTTCGCCCTCCACTTTCTTCTCCGCCATCGTCTCGTATTCTCCAATATTTACCTCGCTTGCCTTGCTCCTGCGAGATGACCGGAAGACCGACGACCAAAACGACGGCGTTTTAGTCCGTCCGTCGCTCTGGGGCTCGCTCCTGTCGCTGGCAGAGTCAAAGTCCCCGTGTCTGAAAGCGCCACCGAGGAACTTCGAGGTGGAGCGCAGAAATGGGACCGCCACAGATCGGGACCGCCGGAACGAAGGCTCGCTCTCGAGAAGCTTGGAGACGCGGACGCCGTCGCCGGCGGGGAAGCGAGAAGACGAAGACGAAGACGAGGAAGACGACGTCGTAGCGCAGCAACCGCAGGGGCGCACGTTAGCGCAGTCGGGGCAGAGAATGGCGAGGCGCTCGCGGAGGCAGACGGGGCAGATTCCGCTCTTGCGGCGCTTGGAAGGGTGTTTTGGGCATTTCCAGACCTCCTCCTCGTCGACGTAAACCGCCGCCATTTTTGGCTGTGGAGTCGTTGGTTGTCTGTCGCTTGGTTTTTTTTTTTTTTTCTCTCTCTCGTCTGCGCGTTGTTTGGTTTTCTTCTGTGGTTGAGGTTTATAAAAGGTGGGGTTTGATCGGGGGAGACAGCTTAACTGCGGTTAATATTTTAACCATGGTTAAGGTAATTCGGGTTTTGGGACGTCGTTTGGTAAACCTTGGCGGACGGAACGCCCGCGTTTTGGGCTCGTTAATGGAACCAGAGCGAGGTGGAGGTCTTGAATGGGTGTCACTGTGTTGTAAAGCTTGCCCCTCTACTTTTCACTTATCTACGGAAGTACCATCTAGCAGTTCACACGTGCAATATGGGGAAATGGACTGGTTATTGGCGGAGGGTGGGCTCCAGGAGAAAAAAGATGGATTGATTATTCGTAAAGTAAAGCACCATCTTTATAGGTGTTTCTTGACCTTTTGGAGTTGAGTAAATTTTTTATTTTTTTTCCGGGTTTAACTTCAGTGGTGGTACGTACTGTTGAATGATTTAAGATTTATTTGGGACCCGCTGTAAATTAATCTGGATCATTCAATGACCGTACCATTCAATGGTACGTACCACTGAAGAATTTTCCTTTTTTTCCTTATAAAGTACAAAGTAAAACAAAGTGTTACTAGAAATTTTGACCAACGAGTTGTTGATCTAATTGACTTTTTAAAACAATCAAGTCAAAATTATCCATCATTTGTGCTTTAATTTATGAATTTTGATCCTCATGTAAAAGAGTTTTAGCAAAGGAGGTACGAGATTCCATGGTAATGTAGAGAAATTACTAAACTATGTTAGATTAGCAAATTTGGATCAACTTGGCTAGAACTATGAGCTCTGTTGTATTTTAGTTTGCCCCTCGTGATAGTAACATGTCGGCACACTCTATGCCCTCGTATGTAACTAGGCATGGTGTCACTCATTTGTGGGACTTTGTTGGTTTTAAATTTATTTTTAACATTTTTGCGAAGAATGTACATTTTCATTCGAAGTTAATAAAGTCTGACATTTTGACAAAAAAAAAATAATAGACATGAAATTTGGACAATTTAGGAGTTGTGATTTTCTTGAAACTCACATATTATGATACAAGTTTTAATACTTTATATGCTTAAAATGGAGAAATTTTTCAAAGTGTCAGGTTTTTTACTAGATACTCCACATATCATAATACATGTTGTAGATAATATAAACATGTGTTAAATGTGATTGTCTAAATCCTAGGTAGATATAGATTGGAATATTCTGAAATCCTAAATATTACATTCCTATTACAACTGTACTTGTTTCACTATAAATAAAAGCACTTGGCATGAGGAATAATGTATTACAATACACCATAATTCATCAAGTCTTTTTCTATTTTCTCTCTCTCTTCTTGCCGCACCCTTTGTTACATCCCGTCCCTAAAAATATTGTATTTCTTTCCCGACTTTGTAAATTGACAAAAATACCCTTAGTGGCCACGTATGTCCTACGTGGACAATTATTTCCTATTGACTTAATCTCGTACTTTTATCGTACTTTTTGAGTTGTACACATCACCACGAACCCGTAGACGCGAACGAGATAATTTTCGAACTTGTAATGGACAAGTTACGATAATTGGGCAAATTTTTCCTGTGCGGTATATTTCTTTTCTGTGGGCTATTTGCCCATCGTTTTGAACTAAACCGGGTGCTCTGCACCTCTGCTACTTTTGCAGGTTACGTAACTGCATGCTTGACTTCCTATTCACCTTTTGAAATTTTGCTCGTTAAATTCGACGAATTTCTGTGTGGAAATTCACCACACTCCACCCTACTACCTCTCTGTCTCTGTTTCCCACACTCCCTGCTTTTCCCCAACACTATCCCGTGAAATCTGCAAGCCAAAGGCTTTGCAGAAATCACAAAACCACACTCATCCCATTTACTCAAGCCACCCCGTGGCTTTTCACCTCAATCTTCTCGCCCTTCCTCTGATCCAACACCATCTGGTGAAGCTCAGCCATCATCCTCACCAAAAACCCAGGCCACTGTGAGCCCAGAAAACATAGAAACCAAACCCAGAAAATCTGGAAAATTTTCCGTCGACTTTCAAAATTTTTCCCAACAAAGAACACGTTCATTTGGACCTCGAATCAACCCAAATTCATCACCAAACGTCTTCTGGGAACCTTGGGAACCTAACCCAAGGCCTGCAAGTGAAGAAAACGGCGAGAACGGCGACGTCGACTTTTGGCCGATTCTTTCGAGCCATTTTCCGGCCACTTCCGACCACCTTTTGAGGTGTTGGTAAGCAAATTCTAACTCTACTCGTTCATAGCTTCAATTTTGTACCTTTTTTGTGAAAATCGAAGTTAAAATGAAGAAGTTACAAGTTTTTAAAGTTTCTAGCGAGTTTTTCCAGATTCTGGCGACCGGAGTAATGACAGGGATGACCGGCGCTGACGTTAGCGATGACGTCAGCAAGCCGGTTCAGACCGCCCCTGCTGACGTCAGCGATGACGTTAGCAACCGGTCCAGACTGGCGCTGACGTCAACGTTGACCGACCGTTGACCGGCGCGCGTGGGGCCGCGGCTTAGCCGCGTTTGAGCCGCGCGTGAGGGTGCGTGGAGCATCATTTTCAATTTTCGTCTTCGCGAGGCGACTCGTGACGACACGTACTACCTAGGGGTGGTACGTATGGTAATTTTCGAGGTGTTTTGGACCTCCAATTCGAGCAAACAAAGGAGGTTTCGAGTCGTTTCCTTATTTAATTTGGAATAGACTTGTATAATGACTAGTATAGTGAATTCCCATATAGGTGAGGCCTATCCCGAGGAGCTGCGAGCTCAGACTAGGTACAGCGGCTACGACCCGACGACATACCAGTGAGTGGGCCCTTTCTTTATTAAAATATTATTATTTCTAGTATAGGTTTAAATGTGATTTTATGACTTGTATAGCGTGCCATGTTTTATTAAATTTGATAAATGTTTTACTTGACATATTATGATGTGTTAATCATCCTTTTTGGCGTATTTGAATAAATGTTGGCATGGCTATACATTTTAGAGATTTATTACTTATCACGCATATTTCACAGTGTTAGTACTGTCCGGGCGAGGACCAGCTTCACGTGTTTGTTCACACGCACCGACATGCTCACTTTGGATCCATCGTAGGTGCCAGCTTGTTCTAGGTTGCCTTGGCAACTCGAACTCGTTGTGATGCGCTTAGCGCCAGCTTCACGTGCATGTAGTGCTAGAGCGTAAATTGTAAACACCCAGCCTGTCATGTAGCTACTTTCTACATGACTTGTGTGCTTTAATTATGCGATAAGTAATGTGATGTTTTATACTACTGTTGTTATTGATTTTACCCGTATCCTTGTGGGCACAGTCCCAATTATTGAGATTTGAGTATTATTGTTAGTAACTTATACTTTTGGCAAACTACGGGTTTTACAGCGAGGGGTTACATCCCAAACTTTTGAAAAGGTTTTACAAAACAATACTTGGCCCACTCACCTTTGTTTTTCACCCCTCCAAGTCCTAGAATTTAGTTGGCAGACAAGTTTGGTGGCTATTGCTGATATTACCTTTTTACCCTCCGTGGAAGTATGTTATTTCACTTCAGTTGTGTTTATATCCATCCTACGGGATGAGAATATTCTTTTAATTTCACTGCATCCTAGCTTTGATATTATGTGTAATAATGGGTCTTATCCCACACTACGCACTTCCGCACTGTTTTACTCAAATTATCTCAAAATTCATATTATTCCTCTATTTAATTTCTCTATTATTTCACCATGACTTCGTCACTCCTCCGGGATGACGGTCAGCACGCCTCGATATCCAGTGTCCATCTGGATATTCGGGTCGGGGTGTGTAACCCTTCTCCTAGAAAATAGACCACAACACGTTATCAGCACGCTCCTAATGCTGCGCTACGGAATCTGAAGGATTTTTGCAAACAAATTGTTCAACCATCATCATCAGCAATCCAGGTACTTCTAAAACACGGTCTCGATTGTCGATATTTTTTCAAACCTGATTGCATGAACCTTTACCATGATGCATGAACTCAATTTTCTGCGTTTAAAGAATTATTGATCTTCTGCAAATATTGTGTTCGCATCTACATATGTGTCATATATTAAGTGAATTGATGATCATGTGAACGAAGAAAAAATTGGGGTTTTTTCTTATTTTTTTTGCTTTTCTGTAAAAAACACAAAAATTCGTTTTTTTGAAAAAAAAATATATATTTATTTATTTTACTGAATTTTTTTTTTTCGTTTTTTTGAAAAATAATTTTTTTTAAAAAAAAACCCTAGCCCGAGCCGAGCCGACCCAATTGGCTCTAACTGAGCTAGCCCCAGCCCACTTGGGCCTCTCTCTCCTCTCGGCTCTCTCCAAACTTTGGCCCCTTCTGATGGGCCAGCTCGCTGCTCCCTTTTCTCCCAGCCAATTGCTGGGCCCAGGGCCTTGCAGCCCATTCCTTCACCTTTCAGCCCTGATGGCCTTAGGGCCTGCAGCCCGCCTCACACATTAGCCCCTGTTGGGCTAAGGCTTGCAGCCCACTCTCTTGTTGGCTTGCAGTCCAGCCCCTTACTGGTTGGGCCTGCAGCTCCAACCACGACCCACCAAAAATTATTTGGGTCATATTTTCACACCCCGTAGACCCTGTAGACCTACGTTTAACTACCCGTTCACAATATATATGTTAAATTTTATTTTTTGTTTTATATATATTGCATTTGCTTGCAGGTATATATGAACTTGAAGTTCATAAATTCGAACCCGAAGTTTCGAATAAGTGCCAATGAAACTTGAAATTTCCTTAAAAATTAAATACCCATGAAACCCGTAGTTTTCATGAAAATTTAAACCGAACAATGTCTAATGGAACCTGAATGTTCTACTCCAAGTCTATGAACAGTTTTTCATAGTACTGACCACAATCTTGTTCCTTTCGTTACAGCGACAAGTCAAACTTGAACAAACTCGACTTTACCGCTCTGGAGGTCTCTAGAAGGAACTACCTCAAGTGGGTACAAGATGTGAAGCTCCACCTCACTGCGAAGAGCCTTAGGGCTACCATTGAAGCAGAGACGGATAACCCGGTTGGCGAAGCTGACAAACCAACCACCATGATCTTGATCCAAAGACATATGCACGACGCACTACAGACCAAATACCTTGCTGAAGAGGATCCAAGAGCTTTGTGGCTTGCTCTGGAAGAGCGCTTTGACCATCAAAGAGATATTTTCTTGCATGAAGCAAGACACGACTGGCAGCATTTACGCTTCCAAGACTTTAAGTCTGTGAATGAGTACAACTCTGAAGTTTGTTGAATCCGATCACTTCTCAAGTTTTGCAAAGAAGACTTGACTGAACAGGATCTCTTGGAGAAGACCTATTCAACTTTTCATGCCACCAATATTGTCCTGCAGCAACAATATAGGGCACAGAAATTCACCAAATTCTCGGATTTGATCTCTGTCTTACTACTTGCTGAAAAGCAAAACCAGTTGTTGATGAAAAATCATCAAGCTAGACCTAATGGCTCGACCGCTGTGCATGAAGCACACTCTAGCGAGAATCGAGGCCAAAACCGACTAAGTGGTGGGAAAGGCAAGGGTTCTAACTAAGCCACAAGCCCAAGGTCGACAGTGAAGGAAAAATTTTGTCCTAGCTAAGAACAATTGAAGAACATTTGAACACACATGCAAACTAATAACAATTAAAGTAGGCATGCATTCAAAAACAATTCATAAACCCATGACTTTCAAAGCCTAGAGAATGGTGAACCATAGACTCTTTAACAATATTAAAGAGAGTGAAGTTTGGAGATTCATTACCCTTGAAGCTCATCCTTGTTTGCACAAGGGATTCACCCAAGTGGAGGGCCTTCAAGTCACCTCCTTTGCTCCTTGAGGATGTAGGGAAAGGATCTCCTAAACACCAAAGGTTTGGCGTCTCTAAGTCTCCACACCAAGGATGAGGTGTGAAGATGAAATGGATGACTTAGGAGCAAAAGATTGCTAGCTATATGCTCTCTAAGTGGCCGGCCTCTCTTGAAGAAATTGAGAGAGAATTTCAACTCTTTTTCTCCAAGAAAAACCCCTTAATGAAAAATGGCTATAAAGTTTCCTTTATACCACTTCACATGTGAGTGGCAAACTTGCAAATAACCCAAGCTTGCCTCCACTCACTCTACGCCGGTTTTGACTTTGTTATTGGGTTAATTTCCATTTGGTTTTTAGTTGTCATACAACCTAAACTCAATGGGCCTTGTGGACCAAAAACCCTTTTGGGCCCCGAAACCCAAAACCAACTTAAAAGCCCAATACGAACCTTTCGTATAATTAATTAACTAATTAATTAATCATGATCATTCTCAATTAAACAATTTAATTTCTTATCCATTCCTTTATGTCTTCACTTTCATCCTTACTCGATGTATGATCCATTAGGTTCCAATTAGCGAGGCAGTGGGCGATTGTTACTCTTAACGATCGATTGTGAATTGAAACTACATTTCAATTCTCCCTTTGATGAAGATTAGTGTTTACTAATCCTTAGGGCTTCCACAAACCATGAGTGACACCTAGCAGTATGTCATGGTTACCCAAGCTAAGTAGAAGTGGTTGGAGAACCTATCCAGTTACAATTACAATGCAATATGGTCCTTCTCTAATACAATACTCCTAATCACATTGTTTGAGCGATAGTTATTTTCATGTCTACTATCCAATGTGATACTTTTCTATATGATTCAATTGAATATGATTTGAAACAAACTTCCTAAGTCATATTCACATGCTTTGGCCAAAGACTCTCGAATCATATCTCAGAGTATTCTCCTTCCACCATGGAAGGTTAGAGATCCCTTGTTGTGCATTCATATGCCTACATGACTAGATAGCTTGACCTCAACAATGTCGTGGACACTCGCAATGGAATGCCTTTGACATGATCAAAGATCAAGGACCCAATCATTAGACATCTATGATGCCTCAGGTCAAAGGACTACTTTGCATATTGCAACTTAAAAGTTCTTACATGACATGTATGTACGAACTCTCTTTTTGATCGTTGTTCAGTGTACTCAATTACCTTTTGAGCACCTATGTGTTTGTCTCAGTGTCTAACACTAAATGGCTTGAGACTAGTCATACTCAAGCTTGAGTTAACATAACACATACTGACCTTAGCGGATTGTCAATGCCCAATTGGCAATCCTATGGCTAGGAACGTTTTAGGAATGAACATAAGAGAGAGGTCTCGTTAATCTAACTTACTTAGATCACTTCTCTCTTAGATCAAATACATTCCTTGGATTCTCTCATTGCTTGAACACATGATACAATAAATAGTGATTAACAATAAGCTTTGCCCTTTCATTAAACAAATATTAGTTTAATACAATAAGTTTTCCAAAAGCTATTACATCAAATGAGTGGCTTTGTGGGCATACTTCCAACAGACAGAGCGTAGGCCCATCCAGGGGAGGAAATAACTCCCCGAAGCGCACTAATTTAGCTCCCAAAGCCTCAAACTTCAAGACTAAGAGCAAAATGGTGAACCTGTGTTACCGATGTGGTTCTCAAGACCATTGGTCTCGCACTTGCCGAGTGTTAGCTAACGCTTTTGTTGAGTACCATTCAAGTCGTAAAGCCATAGAGACTAATCTTGCTCATGTAGAGAATCCCGAAGAGACTACTCTGGAGATTTCTGATTTTCAAGAAGCATCCGCTTCGATGGAAAATTAGATTTTTAGACATAGGCCTATACAAGTGACCAATTCAATTAATTGAAATTGAATGAATGATCTTTTTATTCCCTTATACAAGTGACCAATTCAATTAAATTATTTCTAGGTATGTTTTGTGGGGAAGTTAGTTGTCTGGCAGATAGTGCAACTACACATACAATTTTGCGTGAACGCATCTATTTCACTAACTTCATACCTAAAATATCACCTCTGACAACCCTTTCAGGCTCATCCCACCTGATTGAGAGGCATGACACTGCCCAACTAATGTTGTCCAATGGTACAAAGGTAACCATTAAAGAGTTACTTTATTCTCCTCGTTTCGGAAGAACGTTGTTGAGTTTTAAAGACATTCGAGATAATAATTATCACGCTGAAACTTCTGAAGAAAATGGAGTTGAATTCCTTTGCATCACTTCCTATGAATATGGCCAGAAACATATTCATGAGAAGATGGAGCGCCTTCCAAATCGCTTGTATATTACAACCACTCGCTCCGTGGAGGCCCACCATGTGGCCGGCCCTAGTAGTGGCCTTGCAATGGAAAATTTGCTTTGGCATGACCATTTGGGACACCCTGGACGAATTATGATGCGTCGTGTCCTCAGTAATTCACACGGGCATCCCCTTACTCGAAGTAAGGACTTTGTTCTTCGCACTATCTCATGCCAAGCATGCTCTCTGGGTAAGCTAATAACTCACCAATCGACGCACAAGATCCAAACGGATCTTCCCAAATTTCTTCAGAGGATTCAGGGGGACATTTGTGGACCTATTCAACCATCTTGCGGACCATTTAGATACTTTATGGTATTGGTTGATGCTTCCACACGTTGGTCGCACGTGTGCCTTCTGTCCACTCATAATGCTACATTCTCCAAACTTTTAGCTCAAATTATTAAGCTAAGGGCTCACCTGACACACCCCACCCTCGATACCCACATGGATACCGAGTGCGAGCGTGCTGGCCGACACTCGTAAGTGACGAAGCCATTAAATGCATGACAACACTTGTGAAAACGAAATTAAATTGTAATAAACGTTGCGGAATTCAATGTCAATATGCATATGGTTCAGAGCGTACTAAATTTGAGACAGCGGAAAACAATAATGAAAAGAGTTTCTAGAATCTCTATCCATAACAGGGATGGATATTATTATAGAAAACTGAAGATAAAGAAAGATCCCTACACAGTTGGGATGAACGATCAGAGCTGCCACGTATCCTCGACCTCGCCAGAAGCAGTGTCACTAAGACCTGAAGGGGGCGCAAAAACAAAAGTGTGAGTGGACAAAAATCAAAGTTTTAGCAAACCTTTCTCTTTTCAACATACTAACCCCCTGTTTGAAAACCAGTATAAATATACCATCGTAGTATAGTTCAAAAGATACTTTAATGTTATACGAAAACATATCAAAAGGTATAATAACATAAATCACAGTTCATAGTTCCGTCAACATATATATATATATAATATGGGAAAACCAACACAGGGTATATGCGCGATCACCCATGTACGGGTTGAGGAACAGCCTCTCAATCACCGTACAAGCACTTTACGTTATCCACTATTTTGTACTCCTAGTAAGCACACACATGTAGCACTTGCGCCGCCCGGCACGTCACACCCAGTCCTTACGCGAGTGGGGCCTTTCCCCATAAACAACAATAACGTAAGACAAGCTTGCCTTTAAGGTATTTACCGGACAATACCCACACAGGTACGGTGCGTGTGACCCAAACATGTGAGACTTGTCTATGGCCATGAACGGTACTACAACGTAGTGAAAGCATACCTAGTGTGTTTGAAAACATACATACATACTCATGTGTATAGATAAGATAAGCAATATCCACTTCATAATTCCCCAAATATTTATCATTGCATAAATAAATCCTTTCCCAAAAAACCATATAATAAAATATCATTTAACATTTTTATGCAAAAAGCAATATCAAAAGAATAACCCATTTCGTAACATAATATCATGCTTGATAAATAATCCCAACTTGCCAAAACAATCCACTTTCCAATATACATATACTATAAATATAGCAATTAAGGTTGCCCAAATAATAATACACAAGTATATATATATTTATAAATAAATATATAAGTAAACATGCTTTAAAAAGCCACTTTAAAACCATATAAAATCTAAATCATAAACATTTTAAATCATAAAAACCATTTAAGAAAGCAAAAGTCCACTCACGAGGTGATCGGAGTGAAATCTCCCTCTCGGTGTTGCTCCCTCCTCGGTGTGCGGAGCCGAAGGAATTACCTATTTAAAGTTAAGGGATAAATTAGAACTTCCTACAATTAATTAAAATTAGACCCAATAGAAAAATCCCCCAAAAATAATATCATTGTAGTGAAAACGGGCTCGCGATTTTGGGCAGAAAACCCCCGCCGCCGTCCACCGCCGCCGGCGCCGCCGTGCGCCGCCGCATGAGCCCAGGAAGCGGTCGAGAAGAAGCCGACCCACGCGCCGGAAACCCCCTCCCACGCGCACACTTGCGCGCCGGCACGCAGGAAACCCGGACGCGCCCACCGCCGAGAGAAGCCATCCCACGCGCGTGCCTTGGCCGGCGAGTGGCTTCACTGGCCCGGCACGTGGTCCCCTGTGTGGCCGTGTCGCCACGCGGCACGTGGTCACGCGGCGCGCGTGCACCACGCGTCACGCGCCACGCGCCGCGGCGACGTCTCACCCCACGCGGCTGGCAGCGTCGACCACGCGCCACGCCCTTCTTGACGTCGGCTGCCGTTAAAATTGCAGACATACCTTCGCCGTTAGGAATATTCCCCTGCCGTTAGAATATTCCGTTACCGTTAACGGAATATTCCTCTCCCCTCCCCTTCCCTCTCGCCGTCGCCGAACTCCGCCGTCATGGCACGCCTTATTCGCCCGCCGCCGCCCGTGCACGGTTTGCGAATCTGGGAATTTTAATACCGATTAAGTACCAAGCTTCAAAAATTCGTATCTTCTTCATTCTTTGTCCAAAATTGACGTGCCATATATCAAATTGAAGGTATTATTGAAGAGTAGAATATTTTTATACCTATTTGAGAGGCGGAAAAATGGCGGGAATGGCCTGAAAATTGGCCGGAAAGCGGGAAACCCTAATTCCGTTCTCCTTCAATGCGCACCAAATTTGACGTACTTTATATAGTGAACCTACTCAATCCAACAAAACCAATGGTAATGGTCTCGAGAGCTTACCTTGGCACAGTTGTCTGAAAATTGATGAGCAGGTTAAGCTATTCCGTTCCGGCTGATCGGTTTTGAGCCGAACGGGTTCGAATTTGAATTCCAAGATCACCAGTCCCGTCCAAAATGACGAGAGGATCACGTTGGTATGAATTTTGGGCGACGGTTTGGTGGTTTGTGATTCAACAAGGATTAGGGTTTGTCGATCGTTATTTGGCTTTGAGAAAATGGGAGAGAGAAAGAGAGGGAAAAATGGAAAAGTGACGTGCGGCAAATGGGGAGGGTTGGGCTGTGCTTGTGCGGTCAGCCCGAAACCTAATTCCATGCACGGAGTGGAAAATTACCAAAATGCCCCTACACTTTAAGCTTCGTAAAAGCATTCGTTTGAACTCTGGTGAGTTAAAGCAGCAGCCACGCGTTCGTGTCATGAGTACAATAAGAATATGTAAAAAGAAAATAATTTTCACAAGTCGTCCCGAAAAAGTCAACAAAAGTCAACTTTGACCTTAGGGGTAAATTGGTAATTTCACATAAATTTTGGGACGGGTTGTAACATCACCACCCTAATTATCTAATTAAGTCGATTATTTGGATAATCTTTGGAGAATTTACATCAAAAAATTTGTGGCTATTGCATGTGCATTTGGGATTGATGTTGAACATCTTGTACCCCATGTTCACACCCAGCGGCCTAGCGAAGCGTTTATTAAGCGCCTTCAAATAATCGCTCGGACTTTGGTAATGCAAACCAAACTTCCATCTTCTTGGGACCATGGAATACTTCACGCATCAATGTTGGTCGCTTGAGACTGTAATGACCCAGCCCTTGATACCGCGCTCCGAGTTGGTAGCGGATCTGAGCCAACATCTAGCATTTGTGCATATTTGGTTATGCGATCTATGTGCCAAGTGCGCCGCCCTTACGTGCCAAAATGGGTCCTCGCGAAGATTGGGAATCTAGGTCGGTTATGATTCTCTTTCGATTATTCATTACTTGAACCTTTGTGGGCGATCTCTTTACTACTCACTTTGCGGATTGTCACTTTAATGAGGCAGTCTTCCGGGTCATTAGGGGAGATAAGAACATGGTTGTCACGAAGAGCGCCGCGAATTGTCGTGGTCTAACCCCACTATGTCTCATTTGAATCCACAGCCTTGCTCGATGCGAAACTTAGGTGCAAAGAATCTTAGATCTGAGTGTTGCTCTTAGCTTATGCGGATGCTTTTTCTTGATCTAAAGCGAAAGTGACGATATCACATATACCGGCTACAAACGTGCTGCAGATAGATGTACCAAACGTGCGTCAAACCGCCAGCCACACAGGACGTGTGGCCTTTGTTGTGTGGCCCGGTACTGCAGCGGCTAGCCAATCATGCTCCTACTCTGAAGCTTATGGCTTTGTTGGTTCAAAGGATTCACAACCTAGTAAGAGAGAACCCCGTCACTAACTAGTGAACCATAGTTCGAATCACCGCCATTGCCAACTCATCCTTTCCAACGCATGAGGTTATTCTAGATTACGATAGTGTCCTTGAAGAGACCAATCCGCCTCAGAGAATCGTGAGATTCAGGTCCATTATGCTAGCTTGGATGTACTTTGGAATTAGAATGAGATGATAGTCGACGTGCATTTGCATATACGTAGCTACGAAATCATGTTGAGCAATGATATTGAACCACGTTTCGTTGATGAATGTCGACGTAGAACCGATTGGTCAAGCGGAAACAAAGCGATCCGGGTAGAGAACTTGATTCGCTTGTGAAGCGTAAAGTGTTTGGGCTGTGGTTCTACACCACCACATGTGAATCCCGTTGGCTACAAGTGGGTTTTCGTGAGAGCGTAATGAGAAGAATAAAATAGTGTGATACAAAGCCTTGCTTGTGGGCTGGAAGGACCTCAACGCCACAGGATTGATTACGAGAGAGACTTATTCCCAGTATTAGACGTCATAACGTTCAGCTACCTTATCAGGTTTGGTAGTTTCCGAAAACTGAATATGCAGCTTATGGACGTGAAATGACCGCGTATCTCTATGGGGATCTTATTAAGGAAATATATATATGAAAGTTCCCGAAGGACTTACATTAGTGGATCAAATAGTTCTAGACCACACGGAACACCCTCTCAATAAGATTGAGATGTTCACTCTACGGATTAAAGCAATCCAGACGGATGTGGTATAATCGTGCGAGTGAGTATTTGACTAGTCGGGGACATGTGAATAATGAATTATGCCCATGCGTGTTTATTAAGAAGTCACATTCCAAATTTGCGATAATTGCGGTTTAAGTCGACAGACATGAATCTCATTGGGACTCCCAAGAGCTTAAGAAAGCGCATTGCACCTGAAGTCGAATTTGAGATGAAGATCTTGGGAAAGCTCGATGTGCCTAGGCACGGAGCTTGAGCATTTTCAAATAGTATTCCTAGTCCACCAATCAAACTACACCCGAAGGTGTTTGTTACAACCCCGTCCCAAAATGTATGTGAAAGTACCAAAATACCTAGTGTCAATGTTGACTTTTGTTGAGTTTTCGGGACGACCTGTAATTTATTTCTTTACATATTCTTGATGTACTCATCGATACGAACGCGTGGGCCTTAAGCGGAACTCAATTTGGAGTTGGCTTGAGCGTTTTTATGAAGCTTTAAAGGGTAGGGCATTTTAGTAATTTTGACACCCGTTTGTTAATTAGGGTTTTGGGTTGACCTAGCTGCTTTGCAGCCACTCCACTAACCCTGCACGATCTCTCTCCCTCTCTCTCCCATTCTCTCGGCCAAAACCACCCAAAACCATCGAACCCTAGCTTATGGACGAATCACAAAACCATGCGAGACACGAGACTATAGCCATTACGATCGTCTCGTCATTACCGGGCAGGCTAGCCGATTTCAAGTCCCCAAACTCGAGCCCAATCGTCCAAGCAGAGCGCCCGAACGAAAACGACGACGCATTCAGAGTTTTTGTGCAAACCCGAGACAAGGTAAGCCTCGAGACCATTACCATTGGTTTATTGGATTGGAAGTAGCGCGTAGGACACCTCCGGCGCGTGGCGCGTCATTCGTTTCCGGCGCGGCGGCCAGTGGACCCGGCGCTGTAGGGTTTTGGGGTATTTTTCTATAGGGCCTATTTTAGTTTATATTAGGGAAGTTCTAATTTTTCCCCCTAATATTAAATAGAGTAATTCTTCGGCGCCACCACTTCGAGGAGGAGGGCAACAGGGAGATTCCTCTAGATCACACAGTGAGTGGACTTTTGGTTTATTAAATGATTTCTATGCTTTGAAATGATTACGGTTTTGATATATTAAATGATTTTAAATGTTTTGGGCATGTATATATATATATATTATGGAAATGATTTGAGATTTGAATATATTTGGACATAGTTTAGCCTATGATTTCGGGTATGCATAAATTTTGGTATTTGATATATGACTCGATGAATGCTATTTATGCAATGTTTAAATATTTGGGAAATTATGAAGTATATGATATTCCTCACTTCTACACTTGATATATGTATGTATGTTTTCAAACACACTTGGTATGCTTTCACTACGTTGTAGTACCGTCTCACGGCCAGTAGGACAAGTCTCACATGTTTGGGTCACACGCCTTTGTACTCCGAGGGTATTGTCAGGTAAATACCTTAGTGCAAGCTTGTCTTACGTTTATGTTTGTTTATGGGGAAAAGGCCCCACTACGTAAGGACTTGGGTGTGACGCGGGCGCTGCGGCGCAAGTGCTTACATGTGTGTGGTACTAGGAGTACAAATTAATGGATAACGTAAAGTGCTTGTACGGTGATTGAGAGGCTGTTCCTCAACCCGTACATGGGTGATCGCGCATATACCCTGTGTTGGTTTTCCCTTATATAGTTTATTGGAATTACAAATTGTGATTTACGAATATTATACTTTTAAGTGTTTCAGTTATACTCATGAAGTACCTTTTGAACTATATTATGATAGTATGTTTCTACGATTATACTGGATTTCAAACAGGGGGTTAGTATATTGAAAAGAGAAAGGTTTTGCGAAAACTTTGATTTTTGTCCACTCACACTTTTGTTTTTGCACCCCCTTCAAGACATAGTGATAATGCATCCGGCGAAGTCGAGGCTTTTGCGTGGCAGCTCTGATCATCCATCCCGACCATGTAGGGATTTATCTTTTACTTTCAGTTTCTATAATAATATCCATCCCTGTTATGGATAGAGATTCTAGGAACTTATTTTATTATTTGGTTTCCGCTGTTTCAAAATTAGTACGCTCTGAACCATATGCATATTGACATTGAATTTTCGTAACTTTATTACAACTAAATTTTGTTTCCACTAAGTGTTGTCATGCATTTAATGGCTTCGTCACTTACGAGTATCGGCCAACACGCCCGCATTCGGTATCCACGTGGGTATCGAGGGTGGGGTGTGTCAGTGTTACGTCGTTTTAATGAGGATAAAGTGAAACCTTCTAGTACTCCTATGGTCGTCCGAACGCTAGATGCAAAGCGAGACCCTTTCCGTCCTAAAGATGATGAGGAAGAGGTTTTGGAGTCTGAAGTTCCATATCTGAGTGCAATCGGACATATCCTTCTCTGTTAATCTTCTTGCAAGTTATAGCAATGCGCCCACACGCAGACACTGGAATGGTGTTAAAGACATCCTTCGTTACCTTAAGGGTACTACGGATTTGGGTTTATTCTATCCCTATGCATATCAGAATAGATCACACCCCCTTGGTCTTCGGAATGATGCTTGCCTTGTTGGTTATGCTGACGCAGGTTACTTATCTGACCCGCACAAGGCACATTCTCAAATGAGTTATGTCTTTACCGTTGGAGACACCGCAATATCTTGGAGGTCAACCAAACAGACCTTAGTTGCCACCTCTTCGAACCATGCTGAGATTCTCGCCCTTCACGAAGCTACTCGTGAGTGTTTTTGGCTGAGAGCTGTTGTTGAGCATATTTGAAGCAACTGCGGACTTTCTTTCGTCGTTGATGTCCCTACAACGATCTTTGAAGATAATGCCGCATGTATTGACCAGATCAAGAAAGGATATATCAAAGGAGACAACACCAAGCATATTGCGCTGAAGTTCTTCTTCTCACATCAGCAACAAGAGCATTAGAACATTGAAGTCAAGCAAATCCATTCCCAGGACAACTTAGTCGACCTCTTCACCAAGTCACTGCCTAAGTCTACTTTTTAGAAGCTTGTTCAAGGAATTGGTATGCGTAAATTGTCTGATTTGCAACATTGTTAGTTCTCATTCGAAATTTTGACAAACTCAGGGGGAGTATCCTGAAGTATACTCATTTGACCTTAATGTACTCTTTTTCCCTACGATCAGGATCATTTTTCCCATTGGGTTTTTGTTGCCTGTCTAGGTTTTAATGAGGCACTCATTCTGGGCTGGTTATACCCTTGTGTGCATCCTATTGACATCCGGCAGATGTTAAGTATTGACATTGCATTAACTCACTTTTCTCCTAGACTATGGGTTTTTGTCCCGCCTTGGGTTTTACCATAGCAAGGTTTTGTGAGAGTTTTTATTTCTTTTTATATGCAAGTTTCGTACTTGAGACTAGCGTGTTCTCTATTGTGCCTACGAGACGACTTCATCAACTATCATCATCTTGAAGATCTGATGCGATATCTACTTGACTATTTGCACACTCAAGGGGGAATGCTGTAGATAATATAAACATGTGTTAAATGTGATTGTGTAAATCCTAGGTAGATATGGATTGAGATATTCTGAAATCCTAAAGATTACATTCCTATTACAACTGTACTTGTTTCACTATAAATAAAGGCATTTGGCATAAGGAATAATGTACTACAATACACCATAATTCCTCAAGCCTTTCTCTATTTTCTCTCTCTCTTCTTGCCGCACCCTTCTCCCAGAAAATAGGCCACAACAAAGTGGAGGTACACGGAAAAATATATTATTTCCTCTATTTATATTATGATATGTGGAATAGCCGTTGAAAACCGGATACTTAAAAAAGTCTCTCCTTAAAACCTGCAAAATAAAGGAAAATGTCACTTAAAAGTAGGATCAATTGGCTTTATAGTCAATTAATTATTTTATGAGGTGCCTAAGTCAGGTTTTTACATAATTCCTGAAAAAGTACAGAAATGTAAACTGAAATAATTAAGTTATAATTTGACCAAAAAAAAATTGAGTTATAAAGATGGTATACATTGGGACCGATTTTGTTTACAACTTACACACCAATATTTATTGTTACATTTAAAGAAAGTCAAACGATTCGAGAAAAATTGAAAATGAGAATTAACAAGAGTAGATTTCTAACTAACTTTTGGCTGTTTACTTTTACTTTCATGACTCCTTTCTTCACTAGTGTTATTAATTTCTTCACACCCCTTCAAGCTGAACAGTGGAACTGAATGTTTGGAGATCAACATATATAAAACAAGTACACTGTTACGTGACTTTTCGATCCAATAATATATTGTCATGTTAATAAAAATTTGCACATGGCAATGCGTTATTGAATAAGGGACATCACATAGCGGTGAACATGTTTCATGTAAGTCATTCTCGAAAGGTTGGATTGAAAATAAAGATATCTAGGCTTTGGAAGAGATTTAGTGTGAATATTAGCCACCTGGTCATGACTGCAATCAAACTAAATTGTGACAAGCTTAGCAAGAATTAACTCTCTAATATAGTGATAATTAATTAATCTCGACATGTTTAATTCGGGTATGAAAGACTGGATTAGAAGCCAAGCAATGGTTAAGACGTTATCACACCAAATCTGAGGCACTGCAGGCATCTGAAAGCCAATATCAGTAAACAACTCACAAATCCAAGTAATTTCAGCAGCTGTTTGAGCAAGGAGTCTGTACATCTCTGTGGAAGATCTTGCCACTGTATGTTGTTTCTTAGCACTTCAATTAATAATATAGGGACCCATACAAATACAGAAACCTCCAGTTGATCTTGTGTCTCAAGAACACCCTGGCCAATCAGCAACTAAAAAGGCCTTAAGGGCTAGAGGAGAATAGGTTCTAGGAAACCATAAACCATAGCTAATAATGCGTTCGTGGTATCTCTATATTCTCTTAACAACTTGAAAATGAGGTTATCTTGGTGAGTGCATGAAATGATAAACTAAATTGACCACAAAAGATGGGTCTGGCCCTAGTAAGACATTGAAGAGCCCCAAGAATGGATCTGTATTTTTTAAGATTTTCAATAAAAATGTTGGACACTCTCTTTGAAAATAAAATTTGAATTTTTGACCTTACGACATGCATACAAACAAATTTAACTTAAAGCGGAAGTAGAACATGTAAATCAAAAATCTAACCAACTGATCTCCAAAGTCTAATTCTTTTGATGAATCAAAATAAAAGGAGAAAGAAGGTGAAAGAAATAAATACGAGTTTGTGTCAAGACACAAAGCCCCTCTCTTTGTTGGGGGCTTTTTGATCAGGCAGTACTTCCTGGGCTTTGAGGCGCCTTAACTCCCTGTGGTTCATTTCGGGCACCAGGCCTTTGAAATACCTTAAAAGAAAAGGCGTGTCTTAGGAAATATTCCTGTTAAATCAACAACTCTGAATAATAATAAATGAGTAATTGTAACAACAAATTGTGACTAGCCTAAATGATTTGTGGTGTGGGAGCTAAAAGCTTACGAGTTTGGCGTGAGAGAGATGAGCATCCATGGTTGCTGGTATTTTGGGATGGTTGTGGAATGAAGAAGGTTAGGGCTTCTAGTAAAGATGACAATTGAAGGTTAAGAGGGACTTGAGGCAATGATCAAAAGGAAAGGGAGGTTAAACTTAAGGATTAAGGTTTTCCAGCACTTAGAGATAGCTCACTCCACTTGATGCGCTCTACCTCCCAAGCATATCGATGGTCTTAATCCATCGATGCGAGAGCTCTTCAAAACCCTAGTTGGGAAATCCCTTGATCTTCTCTTCTCTTCTCTTCTTGTTTTGTTAAAGTCTCCCCGTCTATTTTCCATTGTTGTAGCTACACCACAACCCACTCATCAAGGCCCGTTATGTGGCTTGGGCTCACTTAATCGTCTAGGGTGAAGAACAGTTTGGCATAATTCGAATTAAAATGTTAATGTATTAATATTATAAGCTTATTTCGATATAACCCGGCATGATGGATACACTCAGTTTTGTATGGATTTAGCATGATATTTCCAAATGCCTAAATTATGAATTATTATTTCTTTTAGCGTGACATGATTGTGAATTTGCATACTCCCGTCTTGCACATTTCATATGAATTTGAGCTTGGCTATTAGTAAAATTTTTGTTCCTTGACCACGGAACACTCTCTTTATTAGATTGAGATGTTCGATTTACGGATAGAAGCAATCCGGACGGATGTGATAGAACCGTCTTAGTGAGTATTTGATTAGTCTGGGATATGTGAATAACAAGTTATGCCCCTACGTGTTCATTAAGAAGTCATATTCTAGATTTGGGATTGTTGCAATCTATGTCAATAACATGAATCTCATTGGGACGCCGAAAGATAGAGCATTGTTCGAATGGTATACTGGTCCACCAATCAAACTACACCCAAAAGGTGTTGTGCCGCTTTTATAAGGATAAAGCAAAACCTTCGAGTACTTCCATGGTCTTTCAAACTCTAGATGCAAAACAAGATCAATTCTGTCCTAAAGATGACGATGAAGAGGTCTTGGGACCTGAAGTTCCACGCCTAAGTGTAATCAGCGCTTTATTTTACTTGGCTCAATGCATTAGACCAGACATCTCCTTCGATGTGAATCTTTTAGCAAGATACAGCAATGCGCATACATGCAGACACTAGACAGGTGTTAAAGAAATCTTGTGTTACCTTAAGGGTACACGATATGGGCTTATTCTGTCCATACACATCATTGAGTGGATCCAACCCCCTTGATCCTCGGAACGATGTTCACCTTGTTGGTTATGCTGACGCTGGTTATTTATCTGACCTGTACAAGGTGCATTCTCAAATGGGTTATGTCTTTACCATTGGAGATACTGCAATTTCTTGGAGATCAACCAAACAAGAGTTGGTTGCTACGTCTTCAAATCAAGCTGAGATTCTACCCCTACATGAAGCATCACTTGAATGCTTTTGGTTGATAGGTGTGATTGATCACATTAGAACCTCATGTGGTTTCTCTTCCATCGTTGATGTTCCAACAATAATTCATGAAAATGCTGCATATATCAACCAGTTAAAGAAAGGATACATCACAGGCAACAATACCAAGCATATTGCCCTGAAGTTTTTCTTCACTCATCATCAATAAGAGCATCAGAAGATCGAAGTCAATTAGATCCAATCCCAAGACAATCTTGCCGACCTCTTCTCAAAGTCACTGCTGAAGTCTACCTTTCAGAAGCTTGTTCAAGGAATTGGATTGCGTAAACTTTCATATTTGTATCATTGGTAGTTCTCTTGGGGAGTTTTGTCGAACTCAGGGGGAGTTTCCTGAAGTATACTCACATGACCTTAATGTACTCTTTTTCCTACGATCGAGAGAACTTTTTTCCATTGGATTTTTGCAAACCTGACGAAGTTTTGATGAGACACCTACTCTTGGTTGGTCATACCCTTGTGTGCGTTAATGATCATCCTGAACATAAGAAATATTGATATCCTGCATTAACTCACTTTTTCTCCTTAAGACTATTGGATTACCGTAGCAAGGTTTTTATAAGACTTTCTTTTGATATGCACCCCCACTAAGAGACTTGTATTAGCAACTTTTGTACCAACCAAGAATTGACGACAACAACCACCATCTGTTAATAATGAAGACCTGATGCAACTACTTCTTAAGTTGTACACACTCAAGGGAATGTAATTGTGTAAACTTAAAGTACAATCCCAATATGATTTGGAGATCAAATCATCATAGGCTTTGTATTACTTGTAAAAGCAAGAAAGCCCATCATGATTAGTATAAATAAAGGTACAAGGTCAAGGGGTGAACACACAATTCTCATACACATGAGCCCTTCTCTCTCTCTCTCTCTCTCACCCACTCTCAAAGTTAATTTCACAACAAAGAAAAATATATTTTGCAATATATGTGTGTTGACTCTAAATATTACAAGACCTACGTGGCGTGCAAGTTTAGAATCTAAGACCTAACCACGTCCTTCGGGAGCCTCGAGCTGAATACGGCTTGCCAATTCATAGTCGAGATCAATTAGGCGAATACTTTGGTGTGGTGATGGTGTAGATTGCACTGCTACTAACATCTGGATTTAGAGACCTTGGCCGAGGAAAGAACCTCTCGGCCTAAAGTTTTACGACCTTAAGGCAAGACCATGCAAGTTGATAGCAATTTTAACACACCCAAATTTTAGGTAAAATCACTTAAAAATACTTGCAAGAGTACAAGGTTATTGTAGTATAGATAATCAAACAAGGTCGTTTCCACAAGAACTGATGTTAATAAATTGTATTTAAAAACGGTTCTTAATTAACTATTTAATACAAGAAACAAAAAAAATTTGAAATCATGAATTGAAATAACAAAATAATGAAATAAAAAATTCGCAAGAATTAAAATTACCAAAAATAAAGTTTGTCAATAATTATCGGAAAGCAAAGATAAGAAACTCTAGAGCTTAGCCATCACCAATAACAATCCTATATAGTTCTACCAATTACTTATGAATTACACATGCACTTTGAAGGTTAGGTTTTCCTACTGCATATTCTACTAGTGATATTTTAGCTAGAACGTATATCTGACATGCAACTCGTCTGTGATATCCAGATCAAATATGAACATGCAAGACTCATTAAGTTTTGTGAAAACCTTTTGAAAAACCATGCAACCCTTAAGAGCATGATATTTGCCTTAAGTGAACTTACAATTATCAATCACAAAAAGCCCTAACCAATTTAAGGGTGATATTCCAACATAAATTGCATCCAATTACTTGTCTACACATCATAATGGTGATTAAGCATCAAGATAAATAGATAGTTTAAACCGGTGATTGACAATTCAAAGTAGCATGCATAATATCATAAGCAATTGAAAAGAAACTACATATTCATGCTAAAGGCTCAAGGCCTCACCTAGAAAGATAATTAGTTACGCATAATCATAATTGAAATCATAAAATAAATTAATAAAAGTTAGAAAACATCGTTGTAGAAAAGTTAAGCCAAGTCCTCCACAATTTAATCTCCAAAATTCGTTCTCCTTTTCTAAACCCTAGAGACTCGACTATATATACTACTAGAAAAACCAAATCCTACTTAAAATAGGCTTCCCAAAGAATCAAGAAACAAAAATAAAAATAAATTAAGTTATACACTCTTTTTCCAACAAGGATTTGGACTGCTGCAGAAAATCCTCTTTTTGATTGATCAACTCAGCTCCGAATTAGGCCCATAATATATCGTTGAAAAGCTAAAAATGTCCTCTACAACTTTGTAGAAGAAACTTCGGCTCAAAAACATCATTTTGGATCACTTGTATGCCAAATAAGTCAAAAAACATGAATCTGTCCAAATTATGTAATCCATCTTCAATTATTCGTCACCATCAAACGACATAGAATTAAAGCTTGAAACTTTGACATAATCCTCTCGGCTCCAAAACACCACAATTTGTCCATTTAATGCGCAAAGCTGATTCAATTCATCCTATGATAAAAACATATAAAGAAGTATCAAAATTCTCTAAAAAACAAACATAAAAGCTAACTTGGAGTACCATAAAATATAACATAATATCTACTGATCAAATACCCTCAAACTTAGCTTTTTGCTTGTCCTCAAGCAAAACAAGACAAAATAAAAACTAAAAACTAAGACAAAAACAAAACCTAAAACAAATTCTTTTTTCAAGTTGCAATCCATAAACAACGTTAAAAATTAAATTGTGAAGATCTGGTTCTGTTGACACCAGTTTAGTGTCCTCAATTATATTTGTGAAAATATAAGATCTCGAACTAGTATTAAACTATATAGGAAAGGATAAGTTTTAACCGTAAATCCGATTCGGCCTTTCTTATGCCACACTGTAAATGTTACTTGACAGTATCCAATGATAAAACACCTCATTCGCAGAGAAAGCTAATAAGATGATCTCTTCGGTGAAATATCAAATTCAATACTCCACCATCAAGACATCAAATGAATAACCAACTACAGACTTAGAAAGAATCCGGTCAATCTCGTCGATCGATACTCCTGCATTAAACTGATTTTACAGCTCTAGTTCCATCTATCCAGTTGGTCATCCTCCCTTGACTATCAACCCAACCTCGTGTATCCAATCCGTTGTTGTGCTAATGGGTTAGCAAGATTAGATATCTCAAAGGGTTATGAAAATTCACGTAGTGCGTTGCTGGTACGAGTGATTGAACGTCCTCTAAACCAAATTCCTTCACTGCCTTTATCTAGGACGATTTCGAAATGAATTAGGTCTAAACACTATTTGAACCTAGCCTTCGTGATTGCTAAATCCAAACCCAATCCTAGTAGAACACTACTTAGATCATCTTATCCTCCACAGAACTCCATGTTCATATGAAACTCCTCAAGCCGGCCCATTTCTCGTCTTCCCTATTTCAAGCCGCACAAGCTCATCAAGGCAACCCAAACCTTCATCCTGTAGGCTGTAAAAATGGATGTCGGCCCATCTCGCCGAGTTTCGGCTGAAACCGTTATTTTGGGTATAAACAATTAACAATGTGGAGTTTAATTTTCATATATTTTACATATCTCTACTATTACAAAGCCAGGAGGCCTGTTTGGTGAAACAAGGCTTCGTCAAAAAAATACCTGGACTGAAATTCCCTTAAAACAAAAAACCTCATAACTGCCAAGAAAAATACGATTATATATGCCAGGGGCATTTTTGTAATAAAAAAATAAATAAATCAGATAATAAAGGAGAAATAAAATAAAAAGATAAAACTGGCGTTTAAACCGACGCCCATCCCGCGACTTCACAGGAGAGGAACCATCGTGGTTAAGCGAGCGATCGTTTTACAAAGCGGGAAGTTTCTTTTGTTGTGTAAATCTCAGTTCCAACGAAGAATTCTCCATCTTCTTCCACACTCACAATTGGTGGAGAAGTGAATGGTAAGATTTATTTACTAGTTCTGTATTTTTTTCGACTGATATTGGTTTTCCTTCATGGAATTTAAGGGGTAATTCTTACATTTCGTTTGATGTGCAGCAAAGTGAAGAGGAATCTGGCGCTGGGTTAGTTATTCATTTATTTTTGTTTCCATCAGTTTTTTCTCTGGAAATTTTATTCTCATCCTACTACATGTTTGCTTCTTCTCATCATAACATTCTCTCTACACACTTTCAGAGACAGAAAAGAAAACACCATTACAGATGAAATAGAACTTCAGCCAGTGGATCAGGAATTCTCAACAATCCAGGATTGTGTTTACTGGAAAACTAATTCGCATTTCTTTCCTCCTACGCTTAAAAGGTCAGTATTTCGTTGTTTAGCATCTGTTGCTTTTTTTGTCTCAATAAGATTAATCATTTTGAAGAACCAAAATGTCAAAAAGTGGATGATTCTTGGTTGAAGAGAGAAGGTTATAAGGAATGTTGGAGTTTTTCTTATGTGCTTTGGGTTTTTTTGGTCATATGTTACCATCAATTTTCATTACAGTTCTCAACGAAAAAGCAAATAAAATCATACAGTGCAATTATTTTTATTTTTATTTTTATTTTTTTGTCAAAACAGTGCAATTTTTCTTAAGGTAAATAAATCATCTTCTTTTCTTCTACAATAAATTTCGTTTTGATTTTGGGTAAATGTTTTTGGTTTTGTTATTGTCGGCTAGGTCTCCAAGTAATATTTTTGTTTATGTTGTCATATGTACTTTCTCCAAAGAAAACTTAATCCACGTAGGTTTTGGAAATCAGTTAAAACCAGGGTAGAATTTGGAAGCACTAGCTAGGCTATCAATATATATATATATATATATATATATTATATATATTAGGGTTGAGTTAGTCCGTCTTCTCATTCCAATTAAGGGCTTCAATCCTAACTCCTAAGACTATGGTTCTATGAGAGGAATCTCATCCTCCCTTCTAAAGTCATGTTTTTTTGGGGGTAAGATTCTATCAAACTGATCTCTGTATTTTGTTAACACTGATGTTCACCTTTTTGTACAGTTTTTAGCAATGTTTTATTATGTTTCATATCTCAACTTATCAAGATTACCTCGCACTTGCATACTCAATACTTTGGTAGAATCCCATTCAACGATCCTATCCAGTTGAGATGGGCATTTTATCAACTTAATTTGCTTCTACTTTCTTCATCACGAATGTTAGTAACTGGATCAATATGGTAACATTTATCTGATCTATTCAAAGCTTTTGATGTCTCTTTTAGTTTTATTTTTTCTTCTTTCAAGATGCTATTTCAAAACAATAAAACATGGCTTTCCTTTTAATCAAGAAAAAGATTAGAAACGAAAAGGAAATTGATTTTTCGTATTGAAATCTTGGTTTATGTAGTAAGTTTGTGACGCTGTGGATTGCCCACGGTGATGTCACAGAAGCAGAAGGCTGCAGTGAGAGAAGTGTACAAGAATAAGGAGCTCTTGCTTCTTGATCTGTGTCCCAAGAAGACTAGGGGACATCGGCCGGAGGCCCCCCAAGCATCAGGTACTAACTTTTTCTGATTGCTTTTGTTTATATATCTGAATTGAAATTGAGATGGATGAACGGTTTTGTGATGGCACTTGCTGCAACTGTTTGTTGTAGTTTAGGTAAATTTATAGCATATGAAACAACATCGATTTTGGACCATTATATTATATGTGCACATTTACACGAAAAGGTAGATTGCCCAATTCATAGTTTCTTCAGTTGGTTTGTGATTTTGTTATGTTATTGTATTGCACAGGCATTTTTCAAGACCGAGAGGGAAAAGAAGAAGGAACTATACTATCCTTTGAGGAAGTATGCCACTAAGGCTTAGAGGGTCGGTTTGATTACGTTAGGTCATCTCGGTACGTTGCTGTTACAGAATCTTTCAATTACAAGTTTTGCCTTTGATTTTAATTATGATATTAGACCTGAGATTTTGGTGTTTAATCGCAATCAAGAAAAAGAGGAGCTTTGTTGAATTGGGAAGAGCCAAAGCAAGGTCGAACTTAATTCACCTCTCGACGTAATGAGAATAATAGTGCGATATAAGGCACGTGTTTGCGCAAGGCTTCGCTCAACACCTTGGGATTGACTATGAGGAAACTTATTCCCCCATAATAGACGTCATAATGTTTTGCTACCTTATCAGTTTGGTAATTTCTAAAAAACTAAATATGTAGCTTATGGACATGGTAATTGTGTATCCCTATGGAGATTTTGATATGGAAATCTATATGAAAGTTCCCGAAGGATCCATGTTAGAGTTATGCCCAAAAAGCCAACTTATGCAATATTGGATATTATATAATAACTCCATATTAATTAATTGATTAATAAAATGGCAAGTTTTATTCATTCATGAGTTTGGCTTTATATTATGGTGATAATATCCTATGAATGAGTCCATAGGATTTAGGTAGGACAAGGAGAGTTGTATTAGTCACTTAGTCCTTAAACTAAGTTCCTAGTTGTTTGGAAAGTCAACTGGACATTAACTATCCGGAAAGGCCGGTGTATATCGCATTAAGGTTAGCATGGTCTCATGCTACGCATGTTAGACACGTGATGGATAAATAGGTGCTTGTTTGTTGAACAAGTTCACTGAACACTGCCACATGTAAATGTTACAAATTTTCGGTTTGTACTATGCAAGTAGTTTTTAGACCTGATGCATCACAGGATATCTCGTGTTAGTGAATGTGATATTTTGCCTCACCTTGAAGCTCTTAAACATTAGCAGAGCCCTATAGTGTGAGGATCGGGATCATGTAAATCAACATGGAGATACATGAATATGCAATAAGGAATCTATCACCTTCTGGTAATTGTTCAATAGAAGAAGATATTCCTAGAAGCCACTTGAAGATCCATCTCAAAAATCTTTGGGCAAAGTACTAGTTGATCAAGCTATGTTTGTAAGAATAGCTTCAACATGAGATGAATCATGGCCATCATAAGATGACTATATGTGATTTGACATAAATCCATATCACATAAATCTTGATTAGGATATAGATGATAGAAGAATCGAATTGCATTGTAACTACAATCAAGTACTTCTATCTAATCCGGGTAGCCATGACATGCTGATAGGTATCACTCATGGCTTGTGGAATTAAATTAAATTATTAATTAATTTCACTACCAGCTTTAGTTAGAACCTAAGAGGTCACACACCCATGATAATACTAACGACATTACATGGATGACGATAAGATATAATTAATTGTTAATTATATTGGATCAATTATTTGGGCCAATTGGACATGTTTTAATTAAAAGGAATTTGGGCTTTGTTTAATTAAAAAGGGGTCCAAGTCACAAGCCCGAAAAAGGGCAAGTGAAGTGGGTTAGGAGCATAGAACAAGTCCATGTCGTCTAACCCTAAGGGAGGTGCATCAAAGGGTTATGTATCTACCCTTGTCTTTTCTCTTATAAGTGAAGTGATTCAATTTGTTCCTCAGAGAAAAAGAGAGAAAACCCTAAAACCAAAATCCTCCTAGTGTGTTGCAAATCCAATATTGTTCCAAGTGAGTGATCTTGCTAGCACAATCAAATCCCTCACTCCATCATTCGTCGTTGGTGTATCAATGTGAATACTCCTAGAGGCTCAACGTTTTGGGAACTCTATCATGGTTCATGTCGCGTTATTAATTACAACCAACCGGATATATAATTGGGATAATATTGTATGTTATGTATTTATTTTTTACTGCGTATTTAATTATTTGAATTAAATTATCCTAATAATATGCGTGAAAATCCAACATTCCATTGATTGGATCAAATAGTTCTAGACTACCTTCTCGATTAGATTGAGGCGTTCACTCTACGGATTGAAGCAATCCGGATGGATGTGGTATAACCGTTTGCCTAAGTATTGGATTAGTTAGGGATATGTGATGAACTATGTGCATGCATGTTTATCAAGAAGTCACATTCCGGATTTGTTGTTTATTTTGATGACATCTCATTAGGACTTCCGAAGAGCTTGAGAAAACTGCCTCGCACCTGAGATCGGAATTTGAGATGAAAGATCTAGGTAAAATTCGATATTGCTTTGGCCTGGAGGTTGAGCGTTGTTTGGATGGTATTCTGGTCCATCAATCGAACTACATCCAGAAGGTGTTGTGACCTTTTAACGAGGATAGAGCGATCCTTCGAGTACTTCTATGGTCGTCTGAACGCTAGATGCAAAACGAGACACTTTCCGTCGTAAAGACGATGAGGAAGAGGTTTTAGAGCCTGAAGTTCGATATCTAAGTGTAATTGGCACTTTATTGTACTTAGCTTAGTGCACTAGATCGGACATCTCATTCACTATCAATCTTTTGGCAAGATATAGAAACACGCCTATACGCAGACACTGGAATGGTGTTAAAGACATCCTTTGTTACCTCAAGGGTACTTCAGATTTAGGCCTATTCTATCCCTCTGCATCTCTTAATAGATCACACCCCTTCGGTTTTCGGAATGATGTTTGCCTTGTTGGTTATGCTGACGCAGGTTATTTATCTGACTCACACTAAGCACGTTATCAAACGGATTAAGTCTTTATAGTTGGAGACACCGCAATATCTTGGAGGTCAACTAAACAGACCTTGGTTGCGACTTTTTTAAACCATGCTGAGATTCTCGCCCTTCACGAAACTACTCATGAATGCTTATGGCGGAGAGCTATTGTTGAGCATTTTCGAATCAATTGCATACTTTCTTCTGTCGTTGATGTCCCAACAACGATCTATGAAAACAACGCCACCTATGTTGACTAGATCAAGAAATGATACATCAATGGAGACAACACTAATCATATTGTGCCGAAGTTCTTCTTCTCCTATCACCAGTAAGAGCATTAGAAGATTGAAGTCAAGCAAATCCGTTCCCAAGGCAACCTTGCCAACCTCTTCACCAAGTCACTACCGAAGTTTACTTTTCAGAAGCTTGTTCAACGATTTCGTATGCGTAAATTGTCTGATTTACAACATTGTTAGTCCTAATTTAGGATTTTTGTCAAACTAAGGAGGAGTATCCTGAAGTATACACATTTGACCTTAATGTGCTCTTTTCCCTACGATCGTGATCATTTTGTCCCATTGGGTTTTTGTTGCCTGACGAGACTTTGACGAGGCACCTATCCCAGGTCTGTCATACCCTTATGTGCATCATATTGACGTCCTGTAGACGTGAAGTGTTGACTTTGCATTTAACTCATTTTTCTCATTAGACTATGGGTTTTGTTCTACCTTCGGTTTTACCATAGCTAAGTTTTGTGAGATTTACTCATATATGCAAGTTCCTTATTTGAGACTAGTATGTTCTCTATCAGTGCCTACGAGACAACTTCATCAACTATCTCTACATCATCCATGAAGAACTGATGCAATATTTACTTAAGTATTTACACACTCAAGGGGGAATGTTGTAATTAATATTTAACATTGTGTGATTGTGTAAATTTTTGGTAGATTTGGTTTAAGATTCATATGTAATCTAGTGATTCTATCTTATTAGGTTTGTGTTACTTGGAGAGCAAGTTTCTCTCTCCTTTGTGGTTTACTATAAATAAAGGCATTGGCACAAGAGAAACATAACTACAATTTTCATGAGCCCTATTCTCTCTTTTTTTCTCTCTGTTGTCGTCGACCCCCTCTCTCTCCCTTTTCTTTCCCTTCAATAAATAGGCCACAACAAAAAAATATTTTTCGTATTTTTTAATTATAAAACATGAAAATCTTGGATCGTCTGATCTCCAAACCGTTGGAGATTAAACGGCCTAGATTTAACATTGTGTGATTGTGTAAATTCTTGGTAGATTTGGTTTAAGATGCATATGTAATCTAGTGATTCTATCTTATTAGGTTTGTGTTACTTGGAAAGCAAGTTTCTCTCTCCTCTGTGGTTTACTATAAATAAAGGCATTGACACAAGAGAAACATAACTACAATTTTCATGAGCCCTATTCTCTCTCTTTCTCTCTGTTGTCGCCGGCCCCCCCTCTCTCTCTTTTCTTTCCCTTCAGTAAATAGGCCACAACAAAAACATATTTTTCATATTTTTTAATTATAAAACATGAAAATCTTGGACCGTCTGATCTCCAAACCGTTGGAGATTAAACAGCCTAGATTTCGCCACATGGAAGAGCCACTAAAAACTGACCCACGAGGGCCCCACGACAGGATCATTTGTCAGCCCATTCACACCCACTCGCGCGTGTGGCGCACGCACCTAATCAAAAGGGAGAGCACGTGGTTGATGTCATCCTTGCATCATCTTTTTCCTCGGTAGCAGCTGGGCCAGATTAGCCTAGGTGGCTGCCTAGGCCCATAGGCTCCATCATTTTACCTGCGTTTGTCTCTACCGCTGGAGATGATTTTTAAGGAAAAAAGGCTCAGTTGCCTGGGTATCTAGCAACTGGTGGAGTTGCTCTAACACATTGTGAAAAGGGCACTGGGTTCCATATAAACTCATGAACCCTATCTGTGTAATATATAGAAAAAAGAGAGTTAATTCCTACTCTTGAAAAATAGAGTTTCCCCACTCTGTTTCTCTCATTCTTCTTTTGTCAAATTTCGAGTCTTGTCTTAAGGGTACAATATATATATATATGAGGTTCATCTGAGTCTGAAGATTGTTGCGCTTCATCTTCAAATAATCATGAATGATGTTCGTTATGGAAGTATGACTATCGTTATATTTCCAAGGTGGCACAGGTGAAAAATTGCCACCATCTTGGAAGAAATCCAAACTTTAAGGATAAGTACAAATGATTGACAGAAGATCTAATTGTGAGACTTCATTATATTGAAGAAGATAACAGAAAGAAATTGATATGGTGCAGTTTATAGTGCAAACTAGTACCAGTCCGTGGGATAAGTTCCTTCTCCAGAAAGGACTTTTCATTTTGAATTCAACGTTTGAATTTGAATGGGTAATAGACATAATTGTTCTCAATAGTTATATGTTTTTTGAAAGGGTGTCAATAACTCTATATATTCACCACGCAAGGCTATAGAAAAATCATTTTTATTTTCACGTAAAAATATTTTTCCATTTGCATAAATAGAGAAGCACACAAAAGTTCGCCAGAGATAAGGATCCGGTGTTGAATCCTTGATTTATAGATAGTTGAATTCTAGGTGATAGACGTCCATTGAACTTTAAGCGCTGAGAAGACACGAAATTCTATGTTTAGGACATTGCAACTATGCAAGCCTTTACCTACACATCAAGTCAGTTTATTTTGATTGTTTTTGCTTTCGAGTTCCAGCGATTTCTTTGTTATAACATTTTGTATATGTTATAGTAGAACTTTTGTTGTTATAACTCTGTACCGTTTGTTATAGTAATATAGATACTGTTATCTCACTTTCGATCTCATTGATATATGTCTATTGTCTACTGAATTTTACCCAACAGAAATTGCTGCATATAAATTGATATGCGGCTATGAACTTGTGGCAAAAAGATGAGAAATGACCAACTAGTTCTATGCTTAATGGATTTGAAGAACTTTCAAACGGTTTGGCTATCCATGGAGTTTGGTTGGTGCATATACTGGTGTTTGTTCGTGGAAACATACCAGTATGCACTGTGTAATCTTTAGTTTGAGCTCGTGACGACAAGGCCAAGGTGAGCAGGTATGAATGTTTTGAATTAGTATGATTGTTTAAACAAACACTTTTGATTATGATGATGAGGACTTGGGGTCAAGTCTCGTTAACCATTGCGCCTGTTAAAAAATGGCCATGTTGTTATGAAGGGATTCTTCCAGAGAATCAAGCTGATATGCAACATTGTATCTGTTTAAGAGAGTCCTCATTATTTAAAATGGAAGAATGGCTTTACACCAGAATAGTCATGGTTCTGATATAAAGTCATTCTTCTTATCAGGGATTCTTCCAGATGCAAACCGCAGCATAATTGGAAATTGACGAACCATAATTGGGCTCAATATAAAGCACAATTCTGCGATTTATAAGCTTTTATGATGTACTATGTATAAACAAATAGATATTTATATCTCGAGACATGCTACTTTTGAGTACTAACCGACTAGATTTTAAGCGCACGTACCAAAAGACTAGTATATATTTAATAAACAAATAGATATTTATATCTCGAAACATGCTACTTTTGAGTACTAACCGACTAGATTTTAAGCGCGCGTACCAAGAGACTAGTATATATTTAAAGCTTGAGGGGCATACCTCGCGTTTTGTTGTAACAATGCTTGAGATCTGTTCAATTGTGGGCCTAATGCCCTATTGCCTTGGTTTTTCTATCTTAACCCTAAAGCGTGCGCAACAAACAACTTTATTGGCAAACCAGCCAATAGCAAGACGTCGGCAGTATCATAGAATGACGTGGCCTAGTATTATTGTGCTAGAAATGAACGAAGGTGAACTGAGAAACATTATATCCGCATTTCGCACACCACGGCAAGCCGATGAAAGCAGTTAGGAAGGGCCCACCTAGGTGGGCCCGAAGGGAAGCCACTGTTACTCCAGGAGCCCGCATTTGAATAGGACCCAAAACGCAGTAGTTTTGGAGTCAACAAAGCATGTGTGCAACGCACATGCATACGATACGCCGAAGTGGTCAGGTCATGCGTGGTGTGCCGGGACCGCGGGTTCAAGTTCTCCGTTGACAAGTACGGCATCTTTTATTAAGTCAAATTCATACCCACAATCATTTCTCCCATCTATTTATTTGGAATCTTCAATTGGTGTTTGAACTCCCATGTATATATTTCTTGAGGCCATCGATTTTATTGTGACATACTTTTTTGACCCAAGATTGAAAGCACGTTATCCCTTCATGTGGTATCGAGACTATATAAAATAGGAAATTATGTCATCTATGTATAGTGAGATAAATCTTTATTTCAGTTTTTTTTTTTCTCAAATTTTTCCCTAGGAAAAAAGTCACAGTTTTTTTAGTCAGTGGATCCTATATTATTTAAGTAATATTAGTGTTATAATATAAGGTATAATATTAATGTGGATGTCTAGTTTTAGTAATTAATGTGTATAATACCAAGTAGAACTACAATCTAGTGATGTTTCTTTTCACTTGTAAGTGATAGGTCTCAGGTTCGACGCGCATGAATGACAATGACGTATTATATTTGTGTTGAGTTTAATACCTAGTAAGAGGTTGGCTCATCATGTGGTCTAACCTAATTACCCCCCGCCGACGCACAAGTAGATTATTCTCTAATATAAAGAGACGATTGACATTGTTAATATATTATAAACTTAAGTTGTTGTCAATAGTATTATTAATTAGGAGTGATTGTGTAAACTTAAAGGAGAATCCCAATAGGATTTGGAGATCAAATCCTCATAGGTTTGTATTACTTGCAAGGCAAGAAACCCTATCATGATTAGTATAAATAAAGGTACAAGGCCAGAAGGGAAGACACAACTCTAATACACATGAGTCCTTCTCTCTTTCTCTCTCTCGTCCCCCTCTCTCTCACCACGTTATTAGCACGACATGTCTCTGCAAGAAGCGAGAATGAAAGGTTATCGAAAGAAATCCCCATAAAGTTTTTCACCACCTTCATCAACATCCAAGTAATATGAGAAATCCTAATCTATTTGGTTTCAATTTATTTTGTGCCATGAATATTGTGATTACTATTCTATTGCTATATGCAAGTTATATGTTGATGTATATATGTGGGTATATCAAAAAAGATAAGAAAACGTAGGGTTTCAACACCCTAAATTGCGGAAGCAACGGCTTGGAGCCGTGGCTACGTCCAAGCTGCGCCGAGTCGACAGCCGGGTCACCCCAACTGGATGACTCGTCGTCTGACGTCGTCTCTGACCTTCAATGGACTATATTGCCCCATCTCCTTCGCTGGAAGTAAAGATGGTCCCCTGGGCTGCAAGGACCAGTCACCACAACGTTCCGCCTTCGTTCCGAGATAATGATCGCCTCCGACGATCAAAATTTGAGAAATTTCACCCGATGGCATGCCTTGCATCTGAACCAAGCCAACGACCATGTTTCCAGGTGGTGAAAGGTTCCTCGTGACCCACAAATGCATTATGATTCCTCCACCGTGCCAAAACGATGTTCCACCAAGAACCTAAGGCTCGTGCCTTGCCTAGAATCACCCCTTCGATGTAATTGAGGTTTATGGTGAGGTCTAGAGCCCCGGGCTAGACCCTAGAAACCCCAGACGCCGCTTAGAATGGCGGGCCTGCCAACCCTGGAGAGATGGGGCCTGGCAACCCCCTCCCAAATGTCTGCCAGAACTTATTGAACCGTGTCTAGGTATGTTATCCTTTGGTTTTGCAATAGACTTGAAAGTCAACATTCATCCGTGTCCCGAAACTTGAGCTTGAGGCTCCTCGCATACAAGTTATTTACTACTTTCAGATATTGTTGCAATGATATATCTGTTTGTGTTTTATATTGCATATTAATATGTGTGTATTCCCGTACGGTTGTTATGAATACTTATATAGTGGGCCTAGGGTTCATTCCAATCTCGAACTTGGTATTTCGAGGGTACCATTAGAAAAACCTGAGTTTTCCCAAAGAAGCACACCACCCGTGTTGAGAACTTTTGATCTCTATGATATAAATTTGTTAAACTAAATTATGTCCCTAGAACTTTTGATTCTAGCTATGTTTCTTGTTAATGTATAGAATCTCAAACGTTGCTAAGCTTGACTTCACCTCTTTGGAGGTATCTGGAAGAAACTACCTTAAGTGGATTCAAGACATGATACTCCACCTTACTGCCAAGGGTATTAGAGTAACCATTGAAGTTGAAAACAAAACAAGTGAAGTAAAGAAGGCGACCGCCATGATCTTCATTCGTCGCCACATGCATGATGCATTGCAGATTGATTACCTGTCTGAAGAAGATCCCCGCACTCTTTGGCAAGCATTAGTCGATCGTTTTGGTCACCTGAAGTTGATCACTTTGCCTGAAGTTAGGCACAATTGGATTAATATGAGATTCGAGGACTATAAGTCTGTAAATGAGTATAACTCTGAAGTATGTAAAATTCGATGATTACTAAAATATTGTGAGGAAGAGTTGACTGAACAGGATCTTTTGGAGAATACCTATTCGACCTTCTATGTTACGAATATTGTCTTGCAGCAACAATATCGAGCACAGAATTTTACTAAATTATCATATCTCATATCTATCTTGTGGATTGCTGAGAAGAACAATCAACCACTAATGAAGAACCATTAATCTTGAGCCACTGGCATAAAAGTTGATCCAAAAGCGCATGCGATCTTTTCTCATAGCCAGAAACGTTAGAAGAGGCATAGAAGAAGCGACAAGGACCATAAATTCAAGCCACTGAACAAGGGGAGACAGAACTCTGTCAAGCAAAAAGGTAATAAACGCCCTAGGCATCATTTTCCAGCTCTCAAAGCCTAGAACTTCAAGAATGAGCCTAAATGTCACACCCCGGATCCAGAATGGGTGGAAAAATAACCCCGTGCCCTGTGCGCACATAAAAAAAATACTAAAATAACGGTGGAATATAAAATCCTTCTTATACATATAATCCAAAAACCTTACAAGTGAACAAATAAAAGGGTGAGGGATGAGCAACAACCACTGTCGCCTAGTGAATAGAATATGTAATATATCAATCAAGCGTGCCGTTTTACACATACTATAAAATATGATAATAATATCAAAGCGTTAGCTATGTAATTTCATATCACATCATCCCTTCATGTGCTGGTTATCCTTCATAATTTGTAGCTCACTACATGAACCCTAAATTGGGCATTCTACCTTAATGTCCTCGTGTACCATACATTTATCCCTTGGATAACCCAACACTAAATTTCTCATGCTCCATGAGCAATCACAAGTAGTTCCACATAGATTGTATATACTCATCAAATACACAAAATCAAACATGTTTGACTTGAAAATAGAGGGATATTTGTAAATAGAATAAAACTCACAATAGTATGTGGTTTCATTTATTAGAAAATAAGAAATTTTATAACACATTACATAAACTGCTCACCTAGATAGCTAAAACCTCGGCAAGACCACTAGCAATCTCCACACATCAAACTCACTAAGTCTATCTCTCTCTCTATAAATATATATAATATACACATATAAAAAAACTATTGCATGCTAGCTACATGCAACGTGATAAAAGGTTGAGGAAATATGTGAAAGAAATGGAGAAGGTATTTATAGAAGACATGAGTCGGCAAGTATAGCAGGATGTGTCCAATACTATTGGATAATAAGGTATGAGAGATTGACATTTGTTAGGATAGTATTGTTGGCTGCCAAAGTGGATGAATAGGTGTCAATTAAAGAGGATGAATGGTACACACACAGAGCAACCTCAAGCTCCAATGAAATGACTATGCAAATAAGATTGGAATGGATAATTGGATGGTATTATCTCTAATTTGCCAAGGACATTTGTTGCACTTGTGTCCTCCCAATATGAAAGCCACCAAGATAGTATGCCTATATCAACTACTCCAAAGTTGACAACAATGGTAAAGATAAAAGATAGGGTCGGGGCTCACTAGAATTACTACATGCAAATTCAAAAATATAAATTGGAAATACAATTTGAAATAAAAATACGGGTCTTCACACTAAAGATTCTTCCGACCTTGACATGTGCTACTGCTGTAGGGTGCCAGACCACTGAGCCCGTGTGTGTCGTGCCCCTAAGAAGGCCATGGAGGACTATCAGGCAAAAAAGAAAGCTATCCTTGCAGGGAGACAAGCTTTGCCCAAGTCAAGAATCCTGCAGATACAACATTGGAGACATCTAACTTCTAGAATTAGTGGCGAATGCTCGAAGTTACAAAGTTCGAACATAGAGCCTATAATGGCCGAACTTGCTAGTTGTTTTTGGTTTAGTTTGTGAACAAAATTAAGTTTTTGAATTTTAAATTGGTAATTATTTCTTTTGGACTGAATATTAAATGAATGGATGATTTTCTCGAATATGTAATTGATTGAATATCAAAGTTTTAATTCCTCATTCATGTGACCAATTCAATTAATTTATCCTTAGGTATGTCTTGTGGGAAAGTTAGTTTTATGGTTGATAGTGTTACGACGCATACCATACTACGTGAGCTTAAGTACTTTACTAACTTTATAACTAAGTTGACACCTTTAACAAAGCTCTTAGGTAAATCCAACCTGATTGAGGGACATGGCACCGCCCTCCTAAAGTTGTCCAATGGTACTGAATTTACCATTAAAGAGGCTCTATATTCCCACGTTCTGAAAGAATGTTGTTGAGCTTTAAGGATATTCTAGGGAACTCCTATTACGCCGAAACCATTGAAGAGAATGGAGTGGATTATCTTTGCATAACTTTCTATGAATATGGCAGTAAGCATATTCTAGAGAAGATGAAACGACTTCTGAATGGGTTGTACTCGATGACTATTCAAACAGTAGAGGCCCACTATGTGGCCGTCATTACCCTTATGATCCTGAGTCTTTAATCATTTTGGCATGACCGTTTGGGACATCTAGGTCATGGAATGATGCGTCGTATATTTGGTTTCTCACACGGGCATCCCCTTATTTGAAATAAGAACCTTGTGCTTACTAACACACCATGGCAAGCTTGCTATTTGGAGAAATTGAATTCTAGACCATCCCTTGCAAGGACTACTACTGATCCTTTATCTTTCCTGTAAAGAATACAAGGGAGTATATGTGGACTTATCCAACCACCATGCGGACCATTTAGATACTTTATAGTTTTGGTTGAAACATCGACAAGATGGTCACATGTTTGCTTGTTGTCCACAAGAAACGTTGTATTTACAAAACTCGTGGCGCAGATTATCAAACTGTAGACTCACCACCCTAATTATCCTATAAAGTCAATTCGACGGGATAACGCCGGAGATTTTATGTCAAATACTTTTGATGACTATTACATGCCTCAAGTATTGAAGTTGAACATCCGGTTCCCCATGTTCACACCCAAAATGGTCTTGTAAAAGGGTTCATTAAGCACCTTCAAATGATCGCAAAGTCCTTGGTCATATGCACCAAGCTACCTGTTTCTGTGATATCCCACATCGACCAACAAAGAGGGGGTGATGTGCCTTATATGTACATGCCCACCTCCAATTAGCAGAAGGCCTTTGGGAGCTCACTGACTTCGGATTCCATCGGAACTCTGAAGTTAAGCAAGTTTGGGCTAGAGCAATCCCATAATGGGTGACCCACTAGGAAGTTGCTCGTGAGTTCCCAGAAACAAAACCGTGAGGGCGTGGCCCAAAGTGGACAATATCGTGCTACAGCGGCGGAGTCGGTCCGAGATGTGACAGAATGGTATCAGAGCCACTCTTCCATTCGGTACGGATGTGCCGGCGAGGACGCCGGGTTCCCCTTAAGTGAGGTGGATTGTGATATCCCACATCGACCAACGGAGAGGGGGTGATGTGCCTTATATGTACATGCCCACCTCCAATTAGCACGAGGCCTTTTGGGAGCTCACTGGCTTCGGATTCCATCGGAACTCCGAAGTTAAGCGAGTTCGGGCTAGAGCAATCCCAAGATGGGTGACCCATTGGGAAGTTGCTCATGAGTTCCCAGAAACAAAATCGTGAGGGTGCGGCTCAAAGCGGACAATATCGTGCTACGGCGGAGCCGGTCCGGGATGTGATAGTTTCTGCTTATGCAATTTTACACGCAGCTATGTTAGTCCATCTACAGCCCATTTCCTCCCAATCTTATTCTACGTTACAATTGGTTACTGGGTACGAGCCTGATATCTCACACTTATGCGTATTAGGGTGTGCTATTTATGTGCCAATTGCACCGTCGCAACGTATCAAAATAAGCCCACAAAGAAGGACGGAAATCTATGTCAGTAATTATTCTTCTTTGATTATTCTCTACCTAGAGCCCTTGATAGACAATCTCTTTACAACTAGATTTGTGGATTGTCACTTTGATGAGCCGGTCTTCCCGCCGTTAAGGGGATATAAAAACGTCAACGTTTCTGAAGAACGGTGCGAATTACCATGGACGGTACCCACCTTGTCTCATTTCAATCTCCAAATCGCCTAGTTTGAAACTAAAGTGCAGAGAATCTAGATCTTCACAATGTTGTTCAAAGCATGACATACGCTTTCATTGATCTAGCAAAAGTGACGAGATGACACATACTCGCTGTAAACGTGCCAACGAGGATAGACGAACCTAACAGACGTCAAGTTAACGTACCGAAAGGACGTGCCACCCCTAATAGTCAATTGGTTGCCCCTGCTGGCTCACCAGGTACCTCAGCAATTAGCCAATCACACGCACCCACTCTGAAGCTTGGGAGACCCGTTGGTTTCGAAAGATTCGTATCCAAGGAAGAGAAAACAAACAACACAAACTAGTCAAACTAATTTGGATCCTATCGTTGTCTCATCTTATCCACCGTATGAGGTTATTCTAGATTGTGGTAGTGTCCCTGACGATACACAGCCGCCTTTCGAGAATCGAGAGATTTTGGTCCATTATGCTAGCTTGGAAATAGTTTGGAATCGGAATGAGACCATGGTCGACGATGTATTTACATTTACAATAGCTACTGAGATTATGATTAACGATGACATCAAACCTCATTTGTTAATGAATATCGACGCAGAATCGATTGACCAAAATGGAAAGAAACAATCCAAGTTGAACTTGATTCCTTAGCAAAGCGTAAAGTGTTTGGACAGGTTTCTCCAACTCCATCTAATGTCAAGCCAGTTGGCTACAAGTGGGTGTTCGTAAGGAAACGTAATGAGAAGAATGAAATAGTGCGTTATGAATGTCATCACGTTCCACTATCTTATCAGTCTGGTAGTTCTGAAAGACTAAATATACAACTTATGGATGTGGTATAACTGTCTAAGCGAGTATTTGATCAGCCAAAGATATGTGAACAACAAGTTATGGCCTTGCGTGTTCATTAAGAAATCATATTCTGGATTTGCGATTGTTGCAGTACATGTTGATGACATGAATCTCATTGGGATTCAGGAGGAGCTTGAGAAAACTATCGCACACCTAAAGTCGGAATTTGAAATGAAAGATCTTGGGAAAGCTCGATACTATTTTGGCCTAGAGATATAACATTGTTCGGATGGTATACTAGTCCACCAATCGAGCTACACCTAAATGATGTTAGTCTGCTTTAATGAAGATAAAGCGAAGCCTTAGAGTACTTTCATTGTCGTTCGAACTCTAGATGCAAAACGAGATCAATTTGGTCCTAAAAATGAGGATCATAATGAAGAGGTTTTGGAACCTGAAGTTCCTTAACTAAGTGCAATTGACGCTTTATTGTACTTGGCTCAATGCACTAGATCAAACATCTCATTCATTGTGAATCTTTTGGCAAGATACAGCAATGCACCTACACATAGACACTGTACGAGTGTTAAAGACATCATGTGTTACCTTAAGGGTACAATGGATATGGGCTTGTTATATTCCTACAAATCGCCGAACGAATCCAACCCCCTGATCCTTGGAATGATGTTCGCCTTGTTGGTTATGCTAACGCTGGTTATTTTTCGACTCGCACAAGAAGAGTTCTCAAACGGGTTATGACTTTACCGTTAGAGATACAACAATATCTTAGAGATCAACCAAACAAGAGTTGTTGCTACATCTTCAAATCACGCTGAGATTCTAGCCCTACACGAAGCATCGCGTGAATGCTTTTGGTTGAAGGGTGTGATTGATCACATTAGAACCTCATGTGATTTTTCTTCCCTCATTGATGTCTCTACAATGATCCATGAAGACAATGTTGCATGTATCGACTACTTAAAGAAATGATACATCAAAGGTGGCAATAGCAAGCACATTGCTCCGAAGTTTTTATTTACTCATTAGCAATTAAAGCATTAGAAGATTAAAGTCAAGCAGATCCGATCCTAGGACAATCTTAATGACCTCTTCACAAAGTCATTACTAAAGTCTACCTTTTAGAAGCTTGCTCAAGAAATTGGTTTTCGTAAACTTTCAGATTTGCATCAATAGTAGTTCTCTTGGAGAGTTTTGTCAAACTCAGAGGGAGTATCGTGAAGTATACTCTCATGACCTTAATGTACTTTTTTCCCTATGATTAGGAACACTTTTTCTCATTGGGTTTTTGCTAGCCTGATGATGTTTTGATGAGGTACCTACTCTGGGTTGGTCATACCCTTGTGAATGTTTTAACGATGTGAAACATCGACATGCCATTAACTCACTTTTTCTCCTTAAGACTACTGGATTACCATAGCAAGATTTTTATGAGATTTTTCTTTTGATAAGCGCTCTTACTATGAGACTCATGTTAGCAATTACTTGTACATGCCGAGACTTGACGACAACCACCATCTCCTAATCATGAAGTCTTGATGCGATTACTTCTTAAGTTGTACACACTCAAGGGGGAGTGTTGTGAATAGTATTATTAATTAAGAGTGATTGTGTAAACTTAAAGTAGAATCCCAATAGAATTTGGAGATCAAATCCTCATAGGTTTGTACTACTTGCAAGGCAAGAAACCCTATCAGGATTAGTTGCCAGGAGGGAAAGACACAATTCTCATGCACTTGAGCCCTTCTCTCTCTCTCTCTCTCTCTCTCTCTCGTCCCCCTCTTTCTCTCACCACTTATATAATTAGTTTCACAACAGCTCAAGGCCTCTAGACCTAATCTACTCGGATGTGTGTGGGCCAATTAGGACTAACACACATGCTGGAATCAAGTACTTTTTGATCTTCATCGATAACTTCTCTAGAATGACATGGGTCTACTTTCTAAACCACAAGTCAGATTTGTTTTCAGTGTTTAAAAAGCTCAAAGATATGGTTGAAAGACAAAGTAGCCTTGAGATCAAGACATTGAGAAGCGATAGAGGTGAAGAACACACTTCAAGGAAGTTCACTCAGTTTTGTGAAGAGTTAGAACTTGAGAAACAACTTACAGCTGCATACACTCCTCAGCAAATTGAGTGGCAGAGAGAAAGAATAGGACAATAGTCAAAATGGCTAAGTCCATGCTTTATGAGAAAGGTCTACCCTATGTATTTTGGGGAGAAGTAGTAAACATTGTTGTCTACTTGCTGAATAGGTGTCTCACTAAGGCTGTGAAGGGTTTAACTTCATTTGAAGCTTGGTGTGAGAGAAAACCCTCAGTTAATCACCTAAGAGTGTTTGGTTGAATTTGCTTTGCACATGTACCAAAGCAATTAAGACACAAGCTGCAAGAGAAAAGTGAAAAGTGCATCTTTGTGGGATATAACAGTCATACAAAAGGGTATAGATTGTACAATTTGAAGAAAAAGATAGTGATTAGCATGGATGCCATCTTCAGTGAAAAAGCTTCATGGGATTGGAGAAATGCTTCAGTCGATAATTCTACACTTCAAGTTGATAATTAATGATGAGGAAGTGGTAGAACATGAAGAAAAGAATGAGCCCTAAACACCAATACAATCACTTCAAATTGGAAGTTCAGAACCTGCCCAATCATAAGCTTTAACTCTTAGCTCAACTTCTATAAACATGACCAGATTTAGTGATGTCTATGCTAGGTGTAACTTCTGTGTTATTGAACCATAGTTGTTTGAAGAAGAAGTGAAAGATGAAGCTTGGAAGAAAGCAATGGAGGATGAGATATTTGTGATTGAGAAAAATTCCACTTGGGAATTAGTTGACACGCCATTTGACAAGGATGTGATTTGTGTGAAATGGATATACAAGACCAAGCTTAACTTGGACGACTCAGTTCAGAAAAAAAAAAAAAAGTTGGTTGGAAAAGGCTACTCACAACAGTCGGGGTAGATTTTAATGAAACTTTTGCTCTGGTGACTAGCTTAGATACAATCCGAACACTAATTGCTTTGGCTGCTCATAAAGGGTGGAAACTACATTAATTAGATGTGAAATCTGCATTCCTCAATGGAGTATTGAAGGAAGAGGTGTATGTGGACCAACCACAAAGATTCATAGTCAAAGGTGTTGAAGAGAAAGTGTACAAGCTCAAGAAGGCATTGTATGGACTCAAACAAGCCCCAAGAGCTACGTATGGGGATTTTGACTCATACTTCATGAAGAATGGATTCAAAAGAAGTCCAAGTGAAGCAACTCTCTACACAAAAACTGAAGGTAAAATTGATACTCCCATCGTCTCAGTTCATGTTGATGATTTGGTTTTCACTGGCAGCAATGAAAAATTAATTTCTGAGTTCAAGAAGGATATGATAAAGAACTATGAGATGACTGATTTAGGTCTCTTGCATCATTTTCTGGGCATTAGTGTTGTACAAAGTGTTGACAACATTTTTATACACCAAAAGAAGTATGCACATAAGCTTCTTGAAAAATTTGGAATGAAAGGGTGCAAATCTATTGGCACTACTTTGATTGTGAATGAAAAATTGACCAAGGAAGATGGAAGTGAACCAGCTAACTATAGCACTTGCAGAAGCTTAGTAGGAAGTCTACTTTACCTGACTGCTACAAGACTAGACATCATGTATGCCACAAGCTTGCTGTCAAGATTCATGCAAAACCTATCTCAAATTCATATGGGAAATGCAAAAAGAGTCTTAAGGTACATTCAAGGCACAATCGACTTTGGAATTAGGTATGAGAAAAGTCAAGCTTCAAATCCTAATTGGATTTTGTGATGGCGAATGGGGTGGGAGTGAGGATGACATGAGAAGTACTTCCGGATATAATTTTTCATTTGGCTCAGGAGTGCTTTCATGGGCTTCAGTGAAACAAAAGAGTGTAGCACAATCCACTGCATAGACAGAATATGTGAGTGCCGCTGAAGCAACTGCTCAAGCTACTTGGCTGAGATTCATTCTTAAAGATTTCGGTGAAGTACAGCTAGAAGCAACACCTCTATTCTGTGATAATATGTCTGTGATTGTTATGACGAAGAATCTCGTCTTCCACAACAAGACAAGGCACATTAAGAGGAAATACCACTTCATTAGGGATGCTCTCCAAGAGAACGTGATCGAGCTCATGTATTGCAAAACTGAAAACCAAGTTGCTGACATCTTCACAAAGGCTCTTCCCAAAGAGAGGTTCACTTACCTGAGAGATCTTCTTGGAGTAAAGCAGTTGTCAATTTAAGGAGAGTGTTAAAATGTTAAGTTGTCTCCTGTTTTGTTTTAGTTGATGCTTATGTGGATGAAGAAATCTTCACAATAAATTGTTTTGTATTTCTTAAGTTTCAATTTACACAAGTATGCCTTACATATAGAAAAGAAAGAAACAACCCAGTTACCAGAATGACTTCTAGTGACCGGGTAAACCTATGTTCAGTTACCAGAATGACTTCTAGTGACCGGGTAAACCTACGCTTTAATCTAATCCTTAAATTAAGGAGATTACACTAATACCAATACACGCCACTAATCAGTCAGCTTCCTTTAATCAATGGAAGATGACCGGTACAGACAGCAGAACACTCGTGTACAAAAAACGTCAGCACAGCAGAGAGCACGCAGAAGTTCAGTGGACAGAGGAGCCAACCCGAAGAGGGTTATACACCAACCCGATGAGAAAACAGCAACCCGATACATCATTCAAACCATCCCGATGTGCATGCCGATCATCCCGATGTACCATGCAGCTGTTTATTTATGTATTTCAACACTCCCCCTCAAGCTGGATCTAGTAAGTTAGTAGATCCAAGCTTGCTTAAAAGACGATGAAGATGAACTGAGGACAGTGGTTTGGTGAAAAGATCTGCAAGCTGGTCATGACTTCTTGTAAAAACAGTGCTGATAACTTGAGATTGAACTTGATTCCGAATGAAATGGCAATCCACCTCAATATGCTTGGTTCTCTCGTGGAACACAGGATTAGCAGCAATGTGAATAGCTGCCTGATTGTCACACATAAGAAACATGGGTGCAGAACTAGGAAAGCCTAGGTCAGAGAGCAAACCTTTAAGCCATATTAATTCGCACGCCGTGACCGCCATTGCCCGATATTTCGCCTCCGCACTTGAACGGGCAACAACTTGTTGTTTCTTGCTCTTCCAGGTGACGAGATTTCCACCAACAAATGTACAGTAGCCAGTTGTAGATTTTCTATCGATTTCATTCCCTGCCCAATCTGCATCTGTATAACCGGAAATATTAGTAGACTGATTGTTCTTCATGAGAATTCATCGACCGATGGAACCTTTGAGATAACGCAGGATTCTTTTGACAATGTGCATATGATGCACAGTAGGTGCATGCATGAACTGACTGACCATGCTAACAGCATAGGTAATATCTGGTCGAGTGATTGTGAGATAAATGAGTCGTCCCACCAATCTTTGATAGTGCTTTATATCCGGTATGGCCTCTCCATCAACGTTGAGCTTCAGTTTGCAGTCAACAGGTGTGGTGGTAGGCTTGCAATCAAGCATTTTTTCTTCCTTGAGAAGATCCATCACATACTTTCGTTGGTGGATAAACAGTCCTTTGGAGGAAGTTGTCATCTCTATTCCCAGAAAGTACTTCAACCTCCCCAAATCCTTGATGGCAAAGGTTTGCTGTAGTGTCTGCTTCAGGTCTGCAATTTTGGCAGCACTATCTCCAGTGATGATCAAATCATCAACATATATAAGAACCACAAGTTTCCCTTTCCCATTTGTGCGAACAAACAGGGAAGAATCAGCATTACTGTGTGTGAAACCGATCGTGGTCAGCACAGAGCTAAGCTTGGCATACCAAGCTCGAGGTGATTGCTTCAACCCATATATTGCCTTGTGCAGTTTACACACCAGGTTATCCTTTAGAGGACCATAGCCTGGAGGAAGTTGCATGTAGACTTCTTCTTGAAGTTCTCCATGAAGGAATACATTTTTTACATCCATTTGGTAGAGAGACCATCCACTATTTATCGCCACAGAGAGAAGAACCCTCACGATGTTCATCTTGGCAACAGGAGCAAATGTTTCTTTATAGTCGACCCCATAAGTTTGAGTGAAGCCGCGAGCCACAAGACGAGCCTTGTACCTTTCTATAGAGCCATAAACTTTGAACTTGATTTTGTATATCCATCGGCTTCCAACAGCCTTTTTTCCTTGAGGAAGCGGAACAAGACTCCACGTGCAGTTATCTTCCAAAGCCTTGAGCTCTTCTCCCATTGCTTGTTTCCACGGAGGAAGAAGAGCTGCTTCCTGGTAGGTCGTTGGTTCACAATGCTCGTCTAGCGCACTTACAAAGGCAACATGGGAAGGAGACATTGCACTAAAATTACATGTGACTGGATACCGCGAAGCATAAGTCACATAATCTTGTAATTTAGTTGGAGGCTTTCTTGCACGGGGAGGGTTTCTCCTGATCACTTGGGCTTCTTGATTGGAATTGATCTCTTCATTCTCTGTACTATTGTCAGATTGCTCCAAGGTGCTTAATTCATCTTAGGGTTCTCTCAACTCCTGTATATTAGTTGTAGAATCTTCTTGTATCACTGGATCGGTAAAGATTTGAGGCAGTGGTAACAAATTGAGTATTTCCTCCCCCTGAGTTGTAGCATGCTCAAAATAAGAATTGTTTTCTTCAAATTGGACATCCTTAGAAACAATGCATTTTGGTGACTGGATCAAAGCATTTATATCCCTTTTGAGTAGAGGAATACCCAATGAATATGCATTTAGTTGCCCTGGCATCAAGCTTATCTCGATTTTTGGCTTGGATGTGTACGTAACAGACACAGCCAAATACTTTGAGGTGAGTCAAGTCAATTTTCCTGCCTTTTAGCACTTCATAGGGATATTTGAACCCTAACACTGAACTTGGCAGCCTGTTGATGAGGTAAGTTGCCTTAAGGATAGCAGATGCCCAGAACCTCTTTGGAATACTCATATGTATCATGAGGGATCAAGTTTTTTCCAAGAGGTCCCTGTTTTTTCTTTCTGCAACACCATTCTGTTGAGGGGTACCTACACAGCTTGTTTGATGGATGATGCCATGTTCACTTAGATATTGAAACATATTGTTTGACATGAACTCAGTGCCATTATCTGATCGGAAAATTTTGACATTTGATTGAAATTGGGTTTTAATGTGAATGTGAAAATCCTTGAAGATATTGAAGACTTCATTTTTTGACTTCATTAGATAAACAAAGCTAATTCTGGTAAAGTCATCCACAAATAAGACAAAGTATCTAAAACCTTCCATTGATTCAATAGTAGGACCCCACACATTGAAGGGAAATTTGCGGATTAACCGAGTTCATTAAGCAACATCATTAAGCATGCATTTAACAATTAAAGGCGGAAACATGCTTCTATGCACTTAAAACGAAACTTAACCCAAGAAATTCAAAGCCTAGTAGATATGGTGAACCAAGAATAAAACTCAAGCACAATTTGAGTTGTGAAATCTTATACCTTTGTAGATTCCTCTTTGCCTAAGCAAAGGCTAATCACCCATGGAGAGGGCCTTCATTCCTTGCTTGGATGATGATGGATGAATCGGATTCTCCAAGTTCCCAAAGTAGGGAACCTCTAAGTCTCTTCACCAAGGAGAGTCTTGATGAGAAGATGAGTGTCCTAGAGGAAGAGAGATTGCTAGCTATTTTCCTCTAGGGAGCCGGCCTCTTTGAGAGAAGAGAGAGCTTTCACTCTCTCAATTCTCCAAAAGAAACCCACTAAGTTGAAATGTTATCAAATTGGCATTATAACATCTCACAATGTAGTGGCAAACTTGTAATTAAAACAAGTCCACTACATTGCAATCAATGGCCGGCCATGTTGGGTTCTTTTGGGCTATTGGGCCCTAATCTATTATTAGCCATTAAGTTGTCATACAACTTAAGTCAATGGGCTTGACGTTCGAAGCCCATTGGGCCTTGAAGCCCAAAACTAACCCGAGGTCTATAACGAACTTATTCGTTTGATTAATTAACATATTAATTAATCCTTGCCATAAATAATTAAACCATTTAATTATTCTTACTCATCTCCATTCTTTGCATCAAACTCTACCTTACACGGTGTGCGATCCATTAGGTTCCTTTTAGCGAGGCAGTGGAGGATTAGAACTCTTTCAAATCATTTCCGAATTGAAACATACTTTCAATTCTTCCCTTAAGTGATTATACACTTATAGGGCATCCACAAACCATGAGTGACACCTAGCAGTATGTCATGGCTACCCAAGCTAATCAGAAGAGGTGGAGAAACCTATTCAGTTAGGATTGCAATGCAATACGGTCTTTCTCTAATACAATACTCTCGGCCACATTGTTTGGTTTGATAGTTTATTCATGTCTACTATCCAATGTGATTCCATTACTTATATGATTACATTGAATATGATTTGGAACGACTTCCAAAACCTTATTCATACTCAGGCCAGAGATTCTTAATCATATCTTAGAGTATTCTCCCTCAAACGGTTTGAAGGTTAGAGATCCCTTGTTGCGCATTCACTTGCCTCCATGGCTAAGTAGCCTAACCCCAACTATGCCGTGGACACCCTCGGATGGGGTGCCTTTGACATAATCAAAGATTAAGGACCTCACCACAAGACAACTGTGATGCCTCAGGTCAAAGGACTAATTTGCATTATCCCAACTATGAGTTCTCATGTGACATGATCATGAAAACTCATCGTTAATCGCGTTCAGTGAACTCATTCCTATTGAGCACCTACATGCTTATCTTGATGTCACTTACACCAATGACTCGAGACTAGCCACTCTCCCTGAGAGAAGATATAACATGTACTGATCTTAACGGACTGTTAATGCCCAATTGACAATCCTATGATCAGGAACGTTTAGGATATGTCAATGAATGAGAATGGTCTCATGAACCTAACTTGTTTAGATTACATTCTCATAAGCACATATTCCTTGGACTTATTGTTTAAGCATATAACATTTATATGAGACTACTATAAACAATAATCTATGCCCTTTATATTAAACCAAATTAGTTTAACATGTGAAATGTCCGTAAAGTATCATCATATGATTGGTTTTAGGGCACATTTCCAACACACATCACTATGTATAAGTTCAAACGGCTTACATGTTGAAGTTTGGGATTTGCCGAATGACAATCTGGTGGATTTCGACAATTTACATGTTTCACAGTCAGTGAGGGGCTTACAAACATTTGGAAAGAGTTTTGACATTACAAACTCCGAGGGGTGAGCTAGTCTCTTATGCCATAACTGGTTTTCATCTATGGACTTTAACTTTGCGTGCAAGGCTTGATTTTTTGTGTGGTTTCTACACAGATAATAAAGTCCATTTATGAAGACCCCATTACCAATCGTCTTCTTGGTGAGAATATCCTGAAATATTACATCATTGGATGAAAAAATTGCACGACAATTTAAATTGTTGGTGATTTTCCCAACAGACAACAATTGGAACGGAAAAGATAGTACATATAATGCACTGGAAGGTGTTTTGGTTGAAAAAATGTTAATTTCTCCAGTGCCTAAAACAGAAACAGTTTTTCCATTTGCAACAGACACATGTGATGGTTTTGAAAAAGATTTAAAAACCTTTAAATTTTTTATTTTGTTTGTCATATGATCAGTGGCACTAGAATCAATTATCCAACAATCTTTTTCAATACTAGTTAATAATGCAGTAGAAAAAGCTTGTAGAATACCTGATGCCTCTTTACTCGGTATTCTCTGATTTCCAGAAAGGAATTCCGCAAATTTTCCCAACATGGCTGTATGTTGGTCTCCTTCACCATTAGCTGACCCAGAAGCACCTCCACGTCCCTTCTCATGTAAGTAGTTCGCAAACTCATTGATGAGAGTAAGCGGATTGGTCATGAACTCAGCTGATCCATGGGATGTGGAGGAAGAAGGTTGAACAGCAGCAACTTGAGCCCTGAAGTGACTTTGTTGAGAGGGCCGCGGTATAATTTTTCCTTCTTTGGTAAACTTGGGTTTAAGCTCTGGATGGAGTTCCCAACACTTATCTTCAGTATGCCCAACAGCATTGCAGTGTTTGCACTTTAGGTGTGGGAATCTACCCTTATACACCTTTGCTTCAGTATGCTTGGCATGAGACACGTACGCACGAGACTCCGTCATCCTTGGGCTTTGTTCAATGCTCATTACCTTCCTTCGTGCTTCTTCTCTCTGAATTATAGCACAAACATTGTTGAAGGAAGGTAATTCTTGGCTCATCAGAATGTGGCTTCTCAAGTCCTCGTAGTCTGGGCTCAAACTTCCCAGCAACTGGTAGATTCTGTCTTCCTCGGCTCTTTTGAGTAGCACTGCAGGGTCAGTGGTATGTGGAAGATACACATCCAGCTCATTCCACAGGGTTTTGAGCTTCCCAAGATGTTGAACAAAGGATTTACCTTCTTGCTGGAGGCTGGCAGTGTCTTTCTTTAGCTGGAACACTCGCGCATAATTGTTTTGGTTTCCGTACGTTTCCTTCAAGCTTGTCCATAATTCTTGAGAGGAATTAGAATAGCTGAAAATCTCAGCTATATGCTTCTCCATGGTGTTAAGTAGGAGAGACATAACCAGTTGATCTTTGCACAGCCATCCACTGTACAAAGGTGAAGAGACGTCTGGAACTTCTGTTACAACCCGTCCCAAAATTTATGTGAAATTACCAATTTACCCCTAAGGTCAAAGTTGACTTTTGTTGACTTTTTCGGGACGACTTGTGAAAATTATTTTCTTTACATATTCTTATTGTACTCGTCGACACGAGCGCGTGGGCGCAAGCGGAACTCAATTTGGAGTTCGAATGAACATTTTACGGGACTTTAAAGTGTAGGGGCATTTTGGTAATTTGCCACTCTGAGTTGAAAATTAGGGTTTTGGCATTTTGGGCTGACTGCACAGCAGCCAAACCCCTGTCTCTCAGTTTTCCTGCACGTCCAAATTTTCTTCCCTTCTCTTTCTCTCCTATTCTCTCTCGGCCAAATACCGTCCGAAAGCCACCATTCTTGAACGAATCACAAAACTACCAAACCAACGCCCAAGAATCATACCAGAGTGTTCCTCTCGTCATTTTGGACGAGACTGTGATTTTAGTTTCAAGAAATTCGACCCTGATTGTTCAAACCGACGTCGGAACGGTTTCGGAAACGAAACGTCAATTTCCTGTGCAATTCAGGCCAAGGTAAGCCTCGAGACCATTACCATTGGTTTTGTTGGATTGAGTAGGTTCAATTTCATATAAAGTACGTCAAATTTGGTGCAGTATTGAAGGAGAACGGAATTAGGGTTTCCCAAAGCTTTCCGGCCAATTTCAGGCCATCTCCGGCCATTTTTCCGGCCTCAAATAGGTATAAAAATATTCTACTCCTCAATACCTTCAATTTGATATATGGCACGTCAATTTTGGACAAAGAATGAAGAAGATACGAATTTTTGAAGTTTAGGGACTAAATCGGCAAAATTTTCCAGATTCCGGCGAACCAGACGGCGGCCGGTGGCGGAGCTCCGGTGACCGGCGATACGAAGGAGGAGAGGGAATATTCCGTTAACGGTAACGGAATATTCCTAACGGCGAAGGTATATTCCGTTAAACTTAACGGTGCTGACGTCAGCAGGCGCGTGGGGCGCGTGGCTGACGTAAGCAGCGCGTGGGGTGACGTCAGCAGGGCGCGTGGGGCGCGTGACGCGTGTGGGGGACACGCGCCAGCGCGTGGGACCACGTGCCAGCGCGTGGCGACACGTGCCAGCGCGTGGTGACACGTGCCAGCGCGTGAAGCCACTCGTCGGTGCGTGGCCGGCGCGTGAAATGGTTTTCCGGCGCGTGGGGGCGCGTCCGGGGGTTTCCCGGCGCGTGCCGGCGCGTGAGGGGGTTTCCCGGCGCGTGGAGCGGTTTTCCGACCATTTCCCGGCGCGTGGCGGCGGCGCACGGCGGCGGTGGACGGCGTCGGTAAGGTTTTCGGGGCCCGGAATTCATTTTTCGAGCCCGTTTTCGCTAAAATATTCATATTTTTGGGGGGATTCTTTTAAGGCCTATTTTTTAATTATTTTTAGGGAAGTTCTAATTTATCCCCTAACTTTAATTAGGTAATTCTTCGGCTCCGCACACCCAGGAGGGCTACACCGAGGGAGATTTCACTCCCGAATACCTGTGAGTGGACATTTATTTCAGTAAATGTTTTATATGATTTTAAATGGTTTTATTTTTGGATTGTTTATGGTTTTAATTGGCTTTTAAAGCGTGTTTACTTATATATATTTATTTATAAATATATATACCTATTGAAAATGATTTGTGCTACCTAAGTGATTTATTTATGGTAAATTTATATTGATAAATGGATTATTTTGGTGATTTGAGATAATTTATCATCTATGATTATATAGTATAAAATGGTTTATACTATGATATTTCTCTTGCATAAATACGAATTGATATTTTATTATATGGTTTTGGGAGAATGATTATTTATGCAATATTTGATATATGGGATTTATAAATGGGATTTTGGTTCCTATTTACATATGAGTATGTATATATGTTTTCAAACACACTTGGTATGCTTTCACTACGTTTTAAGTACCGTTCTCATGGCCATAGGACAGTTCTCACATGTTTGGGTCACACGCACTGTACTCCAGGGGTATTGTCCGGTAAATACCTTAGTGCAAGCTTGTCTTACGATTATTGTTGTTGTTTATGGGGAAAAGGCCCCACTGCGTAAGGACTTGGGTGTGACGCGCTGCGGCGCAAGCTTACATGTGTGTGGTACTAGGAGTACAAATGATTTGGATAACGTATTGAGCTTGTACGGTGATTGAGAGGCGAATTCCTCAACCCGTACTCGGGTGATCGCACATATACCTTGTGTTGGTTTTCCTTATATATGATTATATATGTTTTGACATGTGAATTGTGATTTATTGGTTATCTTAACTTTTGATATACCGCAGTATACTTTCAAGGTATCTTTTGAATTATACTATGTTAGTAGTTTCCTACGATTATATTGGTTTTCAAACAGGGGGTTAATATATTGAAAGAGAAAGGTTTACGAAAACTTTGATTTTTGTCCACTCACATTTTTGTTTTGCGCCCCCTTCAGGTCATAGTGACACTGCTTCTGGCGAGGTCGAGGATACGTGGCAGCTCTGATCGTTCATCCCAACTGTGTAGGGATCTTCCTTTATCTTCAGTTTTCTATAATAATATCCATCCCTGTTATGGATAGAGATTGTAGGAACTCAGTTTACTTTTATTTTCCGCTGTTCAAAATTAGTACGCTCTGAACCATATGCATATTGTCGTTGGATTTTATCTATTTAATACAAATTATTTCTTCTCCATCAAGTGTTGTCATGCATTTAATGGCTTCGTCACTTACGAGTGTCGGCCAGCACGCTCGCACTCGGTATCCACGTGGGTATCGAGGGTGGGGTGTGTCAACTTCCATGCCTCCATTTACAAAACTGAGTTTTCCCTTACCTCCAAGGGCCAATGAGACAGCTCGAGACCATGGTAGATAATTAAACTCGTTCAAAAGAATTGAACACAGTCGTTGGTTGGTGTTTACCTCAAATTCTGAGGTATCTGAGTAGGTAACATTTGAGGGGGGAGCATTTGAGTTTTCCCCTCTCAAATTTACAGATCCTTCCTCAGCCATTTTGACGAACTAATTTTACAGCGGAAAAAAAATAATTTAGAGTCAGGTTAAGATTGAACCTGCTCTGATACCATGAAGAAATTTTCACAATAAATTGTTTTGTATTTCTTAAGTTTCAATTTACACAAGTATGCCTTACATATAGAAAAGAAAGAAACAACCCAGTTACCAGAATGACTTCTAGTGACCGGATAAACCTATGTTCAGTTACCAGAATGACTTCTAGTGACCGGGTAAACCTACGCTTTAATCTAATCCTTAAATTAAGGAGATTACACTAATACCAATACACGCCACTAATCAGTCATCTTCCTTTAATCAATGGAAGATGACCGGTACAGACAGCAGAACACTCATGTACAGAAAACATCAGCACAGCAGAGAGCACGCAGAAGTTCAGTGGACAGAGGAGCCAATCCGAAGAGGGTTATACACCAACCCGATGAGAAAACAGCAACCCGATACATCATTCAAACCATCCCGATGTGCATGCCGATCATCCCGATGTACCATGCAGCTGTTTATTTATGTATTTTAACAGTGGACATTTGTGTGTCTAAGATCCTAAGACTAATGGATGGCTAGGATCAAGAGTCGGTAGCTGACTTAGGGTTGTGTTCTATGCTCACCTCTCTTGTTGGTATGATTGACCACTGAATGAAAAACCAAGTTAGCCGCTGAAAAAGAACCAAGCCGATCTCTAAGTATTATCCAATCTTTCAAATTCTTCTTCTTTTCTTTCATCTTGCTATCTCTCTTTATCACACTAGAAATCCAACAAAGGTATGATATTAATAAATATATACACACATTATAATATGATTGAATTATTAACACCACATAACGATATTATGGTTGTCACACCGGTTCATCACTCCATGATGTCACACCAAGATAATAATCTTGATTCTTATCAATAGTGTATTAAGACAAACAAGTGGGAAAATGATTGTCCTGAAGGAATTTACTTTAGTGAGTTTGACTTAATTAAATATGGAATATTTGTGGATCTTTCATCAAAATGTGAAATCAAACTCTTAGCAGAACTTAAGCATTGTTTCAAAAGCAATTTCTGAATGCTATGAATGTGATCTCTCATCCTTTCATCCTTTCATCCTTTCATCCTTTCATCCTTTCTTATGCCTTGATATATGTTTGTTTTAGGGTATATTTGGGTGAGGAACTAATTAATAAAGAAATTATTGTAAGACCTTATAGTCCTTAGAAAAAGTCCTCACAAATCACAATGATCAGCCTGCAACAGAGAAATTAGAATTTTAAAAGAAAAGTGACAAAAAAAACTTTGTCATACCTTCCTTAACCTAATGGTAATGTATTGGATAAGAAAACCTATTAAACCCCCACATGGGGGGCCACCCATTTACCATTGGGGTTTAGCTCTAAGTCTAAGGCTTTGTTACCCAATGACACATGTTAAAATATTCTGTAATTTTTTATGAGCAATAATGAACCTCTTTAATTAGATTTTAGAAGAACTATGTTTAAACCTAAAGGTGATATCAGGACATGCACAACTCAATTTCTCATTCAAATGTTCCTTCAATTGAAAAACAAATTAAAATATTATTTTAAATTTGTCATACCCACCTCGAGTTCCTCCTAGAACTAGAGAGGATCCTGTTACTTATTAAGTTGAAAGGTTTTGCCAAAAGTATCGACATATTAATAAATCAAATAAATTCAACTAATCCAAGAAATAACAAATATTTAAGATTAAGTACGATTGGAAGCATATACATTATCACCCTCTTAAACCCTGATATGGTGCAAAATAAAAAACTTGAAGGCATTTTGCTTCTTATCGTTGGCGCAGTGGTGCTTGTTGTTGTCCTAAAACGAAGAAAATATTTTATTGTTAGTTACTTCAATTCATTTATTTTAATATTCAAGAGGCAGCCATTTGATTAATTCCACCTGATTGAAAAAAAAAATTGTTTTGGTTCTTTTCAATCGGGGTTGCTTAATCCATATATAGGAAGCGCTTAGTCAACTCGCGCCCGTCGGCAGCAGTGAAAGCGTGCGACATGCCTGGCAACAAAAAATAAAAAAGAACATACATCATGCAGCAGCATTTCATAATTTTAATGGTGAACTGGAGGAGTAACAGATCATCATTCAGAACTAAAGACAATTAAAGTGTAAAGATAGGCGATCTTTAAAAATGTTGCACTTGGCTGTCCCATTCAAAAGTGGGAGCTAAGTCGGATTAATAGCATTTCTCATTGTTTAGATTACTAGAAAGTGTGTTCTTTAAAAGTGCTTTTACAGAATTAAAGAGAAAATTGGGCATTTATACTTTATTTTTTGGTCGAATTGAACTTTGATTTTAAAATTAAAAATCTATGTGCAGTGTTTTTTGAACTTGTCACAGTAAAACAATGATCATTTGAGCTAACTTCGTTACAACTTTTATCCTTTATTTGACTTTTATTTGTCTATTATTTGGACAGGAACTCTAATGATATTATCTAAAATGATTATTTTCTTCATATTGTAAAAAATTTATATATCAATACTCATAAATTTTTAATTTTAAAATTATAACATCAATTGGGTCAAAATTTAGACACCAGTACTACAAGTTTCTCTAAAATTAATCCCAAATGAAATGGTTTAGTATTCCTAGAATTTGTTTAAAACCCTAATATATTCCTAGAATTCTCTAGATGATAATAGAATACGAATAAAGAAACAAACGCCGTGATAAAGGACCAGCAGGGACTGATGTTGACTAGGGTTAGTGGTGATGATGAATCACATCACCATGTAATTAATTAAGACATTAAAATCCCTATATAGAGCACCGCATTAGCTACTAATAAGTACTACATCTTGTTGTGTGAGACACTTTCCTAAACCCTAATTTCAGAGGTCGCTTAAATTTCACAAAAATGTACATGCATATATTGGTTTAAAGTTAAACAAATATGAAAACAAAAAGTAAAGAAACCAGATACATTTTTCCCGTTTAGTTTTCACTAGCAGATGTGTACTCCGTGCGTTTTCGTGGGGTTTAAAACTTTATTCAAAGTGTGGAAACATCTGCTAATATTTCAAATTTTATATATTTCTGTATATATATATATATATTCAATTACGTGTTTGGTAGGATGTAATTAAACTTAGATATATACCTCTTCATTACAATTTAGAAGAGAGGTGTAGAGAACTTATCAACTAAATTATACCTCAATTTATAAGAAAAATGTCACTACAAAAAGATAAAGCAGTTTCTAAATTATATTGTTGGTCCTTATAGTTTTAGTACTTTTCAATGTGAGACAATGGCGTATCCAAAATTTGTATGGATCCAAGATTTGTACCCTTGGAGTCGTGATTTAATTTTTCTAATTTTTTTTTTGTAAACATATTTAAGGATTTTTTTGTCAAAAGGCAAACTCGTTTCATGTAAGTTTTTGGGTTTGGGTTCTATTGGGTGGAACCGTAGATGGAAAGAAAAGATTGTGCTATCAAGTTAATCCACACATGGCAACATCCCAATCAATAGACAAGTGAATGACACAATTGGAATTTTAAAAAATTACAAGGGTAAAATAAGAATTACATTGTGCTTAGGGACACAATTGAAATTAGAGTAAAATTAGAGAGCAAAAAAATCAAAACACTATTCATATGAACAGTATTTCAGTATATTTTGGGTTTTAGTATATATATAATTTTTGGACCATAACTAAACTGAATTATGAAATGCTCTTTTTTTTTAGGCATATGGGAAACCATATTGTAGAAATTATGACTCTTGAATTATTTTTAATAACGGACATACCTACTTTTAACTACACTAAGGAGAGGGGAGGTTTGAACCCGAAACGTAGTGAGTTGAAGGGGAAGACTCTAACCACCAAAACAATCCATTACTTGCATGACTCTTGAAATTGGCCAATTTTAAACAGTTCAGGAGATGAAGTGACTAAAAAAAAAATTTAGAGATAGATTGACACTCCATGATAGTTCAGGGGTGTAAACGACAGTTTACCGTATATGATTTTACATAGGTTTATAAGTGGTAGGATTCCTAAAGATAATAATAGAGAAACTTGAGGAGCAAGTCATCTAGAAGATTTCGTAGAAGACGGGCCTAACATAGATGTATTTCTAACAACCATGAACCTTTTATGTTTCTATATTTATCTGTGCAGTTTATATTTTGAGACATATGGGAACATAAGCAGTTTATATGTGAAGGTTTGTCTATGTGCAGAACGAAAAAATCATAGGGAAGAGATATATAATTCTATGCAAGAAATGCAAACTCGAGGAAGGAATCTTATTTCTCATATGAATCCAATAATAAGATATATGATTCTAATATGTGATTCAATAAGGATATATTTATATTTAGTAGTGTAATTATCCCGTAGTTTATGATAATCGTGTTTGAAGTCAGATATAATCTATTTTTTTTATATGTATAGTATTTTTTAGAAACCTCTGTTGAACTTCTACATCCATATGTTTTTTATTTGGATATATATGGGTAGGGTGTTATCTGGGCCACCTACATGTACTGCTCTTGAGCCTTGTTAGATGTTTTGGGTGTATTTTTTCCACAATCGATGATATATTCTACGCTAAATTTATCTAAGTCATTGAGAGAGAGATTCACATTTTGGTTGTAAATATCATTTATTATGTGGCTGTCTATTTTTAAGCCAATATGTAATATATTAATAGTTTAGTTTTTCATTGATGTAAATAGTGAAAATCCTATGTCTATATATAGCGATTCTAACGAATGGAATAATACACTCGAATTTCTCCTTCACTTTCTCTCTTGTCTCCCTTTGTTTTCTCTTTCTCTATATTTTATTTCAGCACTCTCTTGATTTTTTTTCTTCATCTGACCTAGAGTCATTGTGTGATTTAGAGTTTTATTTTGTGCTCAACCATTTGGACTCCATCATGCTCTTGAATTTATTTGTTCTATCTCATCTTTCCGGTGTGCTGTATGCACATTATGGCTGCAAACTACCATCTAGTTTGATTCAAAAAAAGTGGACTGCATCAAATGTTATTTTTCCAATGAAAGTTAAAATTTCTATAACATCTAAATCATGATACTTTCAAAATCATTTATCTTGGTTTCTTCAAAAATCTGCCCAAATGTTATATGCCTTTAAATGGATCATAGCTATTTATTATTATTAATGGATCATAGCTTTTTGCTTTCTACCATGCCAAAATTGCCTATACATGCCCCCTACATTATGTTTCAGTTTTTATTGCATGACATTAAAGGAAATCTTAATTTATTATAGATTTCATCTTAAAGCTTGTTATTTAAGCATTCTCTTGATTATGTTAATCAAATGTTCAGGATTTTTTTTTTCCGTATACGTTTGGTTATATATTGGTTACAAATTCATTAATATGACCATTCCATTATGATATGTTTATATTATATAAGAGGGCATAATGTGCAGTCCCATGTGATGATGAGTTTTAACATAAGAAAATAGGACTTGCAGTCCCTCTAACTCTCATCTTAACAAGAATCGGATTTCAATCTGGTTGATCTTTGATCCTCATCCAATGATGAGTGTGAGGTCTGTAGCCTCATCTAATGTGAATTTGAAGTTCATATTTATGCAATTGATAAAGCATATAGCTCATTACATTTATAACCCAAATGGGAATTCGACTCAGTGCATACAACCCACCTTGAGTATTATTTTTCCCGACATTGATGAGAAAATTATTTTGTCCTTTTCCTAGTAATGAAATTGCACATCCTAGTGACAAAATTATTTGATTGAATTGGAACCTAGCATTCCTTGATTCTAAATAATTGAGGGCCTAAAGTTCCTCGAGTTTTAATTGCATAACTAAACTAAACAAAATTTTTTTTGGTGAATGTACTTATGCTATTGCAATTAGGCAGCGAACACGACTCTACCGCACCCCAAAATATTTGGTGTATTTTTACCAAAGTCTCAATTACAGACAAATGAAAAATCGTTGAGATACATTGACGATGCCTCCATGAATTTGAATTCGGTGGATATCACCCACTTTGAGATTTTAGACTTATTTTTTTTAATATAGATGGAAATCATTTTATTCCATTATTAGTGGTTGAGTTTTATCTCCCACCTTGAGCTTAGAAAGAAACTAACGGTTGAGTTATCTCTTGATAGCTTGGCTCTTTATTTTATTTATTTTTCGGCTATTATGTTTATTTCAATTTTGTTCATTTCAATATTCTTATGTTACTATAAATTCGTTAATTGAATTTATTTTTATATCGAATTGTATTAGTATTTCGTTCAATTCATTTTTTTTTTCAAAGAAGCTCCTGCTTCCTCTTATGAGTTGTATCGCACAATCATGAAAGTAGTGTACGCTTATATTGTTATGAACCAGAAGTTCATTGACCAAAAGATGGCATGATTATCTTGGCCATTCTAAATCCACAATGATGTATAGGATTATTAAAAATTCGTACAGACATATTTGAGGCCTCAACACAGTGCATTGTGCACGTCCTTGTAAAAAGATTGCTCACATGAAAACTGGTCCTCAGACCATCTCATTTAAAATTGGCCTTGAATCCCTGTATTTCTTCTCGAGAATTAAAAGTGTATTTGTGAACGTAATCAACATCAAATTGTGGATTATTTAACTAAAGACCTAGATGTATCTACAAGATGTCTTATATTATTCGCTTGTTATTACAAGCGCAATTCTCAAATTTTGTAGGCTATTTCATGCCACTTGGGATTCGGTCTGAGCACACAATTTTTCATGGCTTACCAGAAACTTGAAGCATTTTATTCATTGCTAATTTCTGCTTGAGAGATGCATCTTGATCACATGCATCATCATGATTAGTTTGGTTAGGTTAATTTTTCAACCAATAAGTAATTGTGTACACAGAGATTTTTTTTTTTGTCCATTAATATTGGGACTCAAGTCTATTTAATTGTGCTCATATATTTACCGCAATTTTGTAAATTGTCACTTTGATAAGACACTATTCCCGCCATTAGGGGAAGAAATGACAGTTTTCAACAATGTTGTGAATTAGCGTTGATACATCTGCTTTTGTGTCCTAAGTAACACATATTAATTTGTTGCATGCATGGAGCATGACAGATATATATAATAGGGTTCAAACTTTGAACTCCCTAGAAGTGGAGATTAAAAATGTCACATCCTGGACCTGCTCCGCCATAGCACAATATTGTCCGCTTTAGGCCACGCTCTCACGGTTTTGTTTTTGGGAACTCACGAGCAACTTCCCAATAGGTCACCCATCTTGGGATTGCTCTAGCCCAAACTCGCTTAACCTCAGAGTTCCGATGGAATCCAAAGCCAGTGAGCTCCCAAAAGGCCTTGTGCTAAATAGAGATGGACATGTACATATAAGGCACATCACCCCCTCTCCATTTGTCGATGTAGGATGTCACAATCAACCCCACTTAAGGGGAACCCGGCGTCCTTGTCGGCACATCCGAACCGAACAGCAGAGTGGCTCTGATTCCATTCTGTCACATCCCAGACCGGCTCCGCCGTATCACGATATTGTCCGCTTTCGGCCATGCCACCAAATCAAGTAAACGACATATGAAAATTCATCTACTCAACGAGAGGAATCCAATGGTGGTAGTTAGAAACCTCACATCGGTCTAGAAAGGTGAGAAAATTGCCAGAAAGGTTCGGTTCTTCTGTGTGCTTTTTCCGTCAAACAGTTGGGAGTTTGGACGAACGGTTTGCACCGTTGAGTCCAGGGCGTCGAGACGAAGATTGTGGTGACTTTACATCCAGTAAAAACGTTTGTTATAAAATAATTCCCGGGGGGGATATTTTGGTCACGCGCGTGATTATTTTGTACACGGGACCGTGTAATTTTACTGTTTTGGTAAGTGCTCAATACCCCTAAAACCCAAATATCTATTTTCCTTCTCTTTTTCCCCGTCACTTTTCCTCACTTTCATTTTTCTCTCTCTCTCTCTCTTTCTCTCTCTCGCCATATGTGCATAGTGCACGTGGACGAAAATTCGTCGAATTGAGACGATCTAAAGTCACCACAATCGTCGTTGGTCGATGTGGGATGTCACAATCCACCCCACTTAAGGGGAACCCGGCGTCCTTGCCGGCATCCAAACCGAACGGCAAAGTGGCTCCGATACCATTATGTCACATCCTGGACCGGCTCCGCCGTAACACGATATTGTCCGCTTTAGGCCACGCCCTCACGGTTTTGTTTCTAGGAACTCACTAGCAACTTCCCAATGGGTCACCCATCTTGGGATTTCTCTAGCCCAAACTCACTTAACTTCGGAGTTCCGATGGAATCTGAAGCCAGTGAGCTCCCAAAATGCCTCATGCTAAATGGAGGTGGGCATGTACATATAAGGCACATCACCCCCTCTCCGTTGGTCGATGTGGGATGTCACAAAAAAGGGTCAAGCTCTAATAAGAATAACGCTCCATGGGAGGTTATAATCCAATTCTCTAAGTAATTCATCTTAAAATGTTTGCCCTAGATGTGACAATGGAAGCCTCGAAGAGACATTGTACCTAAGCAATTAAATACTTATAAATTAAGCATGCGCATGCAAATGAGAAATGTTAGATCAAGTAATGATAATCAATAATTTTGATTATAGCAGCTACTCATATCATCAAGGGCTATTCAATCACGTTTTCCTATTAATGTCGACAAATTGTAAAAGGGTTGGCCAAATTAGAAATAGGCAAATTCCATTTTTGAGAGTCATTAAAAAATGTGAAATAAGTGAACCTATAGTTTGAACCCCAAAAAGCTTTTTCTTGAGTGTATATAATGAAGTGAAATAAAATCACTATATGATATAAAGCTTCTTGGTAGAGACATAGTATTCTATTGTAGCAACCACATTTCTATAAGTACAGTGTTATTTTAAACGTGAGACTTATGGCATGTGGAGACTACATAAATATTGGAGATTTTGATGTCTTGGTGTATCTCTTGAAGCAATTTCTTAATGAATAAAGAATGCCTTGAAATTCTTATTTAAAGATTTCAAACTAAGAGCATTAAGGTTAATATATGTACTCTATACCAATTCTAGATAAATTGCCTCAATGAGTATTTTGGCTAGTTCAAACTAAAATTATATTGTTGCAACACTCTTAAAAGAGTTAAGAGTTATAGTAGAACTCTTGAGAGTCTATAAGGCTATTTGTGTATGTGGCTTGTATTCGCCATGAAGTTTAATAAAATGATTGTATATTTCGAAGTGTATATTCTTATGGTATTTCTCTAATGTTTGCAGGAATATAGAAGACAATTGTCATTCAATACCGATAGCTTCTGTACTTCCCAAAATCAAGTCCAATTATTTCAAACTTGTTAATGATGACTAGTCAAACCTAGACTTACTATCATTAGAGAGAGACAAGCAGAGTTATTTTTCAGGGGGAGTCTTTGATCATATATTATACAGGACATAAGCACGCTGTGCTCTTTTCCCTTCAACCAGGTTTTTATCCCACTGAATTTTTCCTGGCAAGGTTTTAGCAAGGCAGCATTATGCGCGTCCAACACCGTATCAATGTTTTTATAAACGTGGTGCCCGATTTTTCTCCTTCGCTTAGGTTTTATCCCATTGGGCTTTCCAAGCAAGGTTTTATCATGGCAACTATCATAGATTGATAGACATCCAAGGGGGAGTGTGGTAAATATCATTTACTATGTGGTTGTCCATTTCTAGGCCAATATGTAATATGTTAATAGTTTAGTTCCTCATTGGTGTAACGAGTGAAAACCCTATGCCTATATATAGGGATTCTAACGAATGGAATAATACACTCGAATTTCTCCTCCACTTTCTCTCTTGCTCTCTTTGTTTTCTCTTTCTCTATATTTTATTTCTAACACTCACACAATTATAATGTCTTAACTCATTTTCCTGGAACATTATAAAAATCAGTTTTAGTTATTTGAAAGCATTTTAATATACTGCCAAAAAAACATTTACTTAAGCACCCTTTTTAAAATAAATCCTAGAGGCCAAAAGCTACTAGCTTATAAGTTACTTAATTAGAAAAAGTCTCTTATTTTGTACCAAGTTAAGTTCACTTGAGCATAAGCATTTTTCTTCTTTCCATAGTTTAGTTGTTGTTTCTTATTTAATTGCAAAGAAGTCGTTAAAGACCTAAAAATATTTCTATATTCATCTTGGCATCCAAAAGTAGAAAAATAATAATTAATATCGATGTTTTTTTGAGCAATAAGCATGCATAATTTACATTTTAGTGTTTTGGTGGCTATCCATATCAGCAGACAATCCACATTACTTTCTAATTCTTGATGGGAAACGTTGTAAAGTACACTAAGGAATGCCTAATTTTTGCAATTTATTACCATATCTGCAGGAGCACTAAAGAGTTGTACTCTTCAATCAAATACCCTTTTTTGTTTTACGTACAGTAATCGATAAGCTTCTTATTTCTTAACAATAATTGTTCTAGGGAAATCGTTGTGCCATGCGTTTTCTCGGTAAACATGATTTACATGAGATATTAATCTTCTCCATTTTTTTTATTAAAAGAATCTTGAACCTTTAAATAAAAGTTGAATAATTCTATTTAGACACACAATAATTTTATTGTGGGCTCACTCACTAATATAGGTGAATCTCACTAATAAAAGTTGTGTATATCAACAACGTAGTCAATTTTCTGTGTCTAAATGTAATTAATTATCTAATTAATGATCGGGGTCAATTGCACTAACACTTTTTGTAATTTATCGTAATTTCATAGAAAAAATTTCATTTGTTCTGAAAATTTCACTAACATCCCATGAGGTTTCAAATCATGTTCACAAACCTCCTTTCGTAACATAAAGTTATGACATCATTAGAAAATAAAAAAGTTTAACACAGAAAATTGTGAGAACCCAAGGAATTTACTATCAAGGAAGAAGGAAATTTTTGAAAATAATTTTAGATTATTTATCAAAAAGGTGTTTATAAGAGGATGACATTAGTGTCGGTGCACTGTGACGCAGCATTGTTGCAGGCTTTGCTTTAGAACTCCAAGTAGGGGTGGCTTTGCCTTCCTCTTAACATAGTTTCTGTAAACTCAAATGTATAGTATTACCGCTATAGTAATGTGTTGTGTAGAATAATGAGTTTATCTGTATGGTTCTATGGGATGGATATTTGTCTTCGAGCAGTATTCTTTGTGATGTGACTTGAGCAGTATTCTTTGTGATGTGACTTGAGAGTGAAATGTCACGTACGGTTGACCTTAGGATTTAATACCTTAAACCTCTGGAGGGGTCACATGTACCGACTAGGCCAAGTCCCTTTAGTGGTAAGGCTGGTCTAAGGGGTGTAGCCATGGAAATGGACACTCTCGCTACTTTTCCATGCGTGGTAGGAGTAGTGGGTCATATAGTCAAGTTAGATACTGTGATACCTTAAAGTGTTTGCAAACACTGAGTGAGCATGAAGTTGAGTTAATCTGATGAATTATGGTTATGGTTCTACTCTCTTGGGAATTATTGAGTAGCGAGAATATACTTTATCAGTTATGCAACTATATTTGGTTTGCAATACTTGTTGGGAGTGAGGTACAGTCGAGCGCGTGATCGTAGATAGGTGATGCTCACCCCTACAACAGTGTTTGGGTGCAAGTGATCTTGAGGAGTGGTTAGCGGGAGGACATGGCAGTGGAGACAAAGTGAATTTGTTGTACTAAAAAAATTGTATTTAAAATAAACTCTGATTTTATTGTAGTTGACTCGCATGTTAAATAAAATCGTATTTTAGATTTATATCCGGCCTACCAACTTATTTACGTTTCCGCAATGTTTTAATTTAAATTGCCTTACGTTATATTGAGTGTTGGAACCAAAATTGAGCACCTCCGCGGTCGAGGGTCGTCTGCAAATCCTGCCACCTATAAGAAAAGAGGAGAACCATGAATAGTCTAAGGTACCGGTGGGGGTACCAGCCAAAGGCTCTTCGATGGTCAAGTTAGTAAGCAATATTAAGACTTAAGCAGTGAGCAAAAGAATATGCAAAGAACTAAGTATGCTTAGACTGTGTTACCAAAGATTTTCCCCAGATGAGGGCTTATATAATAGTCAAAAGAGAGACATTTTAGGATATTGCATTCATATTAAACTGAGAGAATCCGAGAGATTATCTTGCAATAGTTATTGTTTCCTCTGAGGAGTGTGATTACTTGCAGCGCACGGCAATTCCTATATTATAGGAATCTCTAAGAATATAGGAAACATATCAGATCCTTGGTTGAATCTAGCTTCTGTATCTTCTGAAACAAGAATGGTCGATCTCGGCGAAGTTTGCAGGCTTTGCCTATCTTTTCGGAGTGTAGAAAATGTGATGGCATTGTTGGTCCGTTTAAGCAGCTTATCCCGCCAGGCAGAGCTGTTGAGTCCATGATCGGACTTACGTGACATTCGTATTCTAATCTGTCTTACTCCAGTTCAGGAAAATTCATGGTCCCACATTGAGGATGTGGTATTATAATGTTGTGTTTGACGTTATAGCATTGCGAGGCGTGACAGAAAGTACCCTTATCTATGAATGTATGTGCAATTAATTATTGAACGCAATTGCTCCAAAAGTACATCTTTGCTTTGAAATAAATTTTCTACATTGCTTAGGAAAATCTAAGCACACGACCAAACCATAGCCGCAAGAGAGAAAAATTCAAATAAAATCCTCTACCGTTGGTCCATGCCTTTGGCATTAGGGTTAGCGACAGTCCCTTATGGTCGCTTCTATCTTTATCTATTGGTTGTGGTCGCTCGTTCACTATATCAAAGACAGTAACGTGGTTGTGGCCTCTCGCTCTGTGAATGAGAGCCTTTTGTTTTTTGTTTTTTTGGTGGTTTGTTCACTTGACAAAGGAATATGAGGAGGAAGCTCGACGTTTATTGAAGCTGACTCATAGTAGGACTTCTTTGTCTAAAACTGCAAAATGATTAGAGGGTTGTGTGGTTTTTTTTCTAGTGGTGCATTTATGGTTGTTATTTCGACTTGCAAGGTTTAGTCCTCGTGAATGTTGTCTTTCTTATTGGTTGGTTGTCGGCCTTCTCGGGAAGAGAAACGATATTTTATTTTGATGAATTTGTAGTTGTGAAGTTGATATGTTTCTTTTGACATGTGTGATGTGTGGCCTCTTTTTCTTTACTCTAGAGATTCCTATGTGATTTAACCTAGGTAAATTTTGTTTCAAAGGACCACGTTTGAGATGTCATTAATGTAAAATTCTTGATTTTATAATGAAGTTTATGTTATGACCTAAAATTTAGAAAGAGGGAAGAGGGAAAAATCGGCAAAGATAGAGAATGAGAGAATGGCTTGAGGAATTATATGTGTTATTCCTCATGCCGAGTGCATTTATTTATAGTAATAAGAGAAAAGGAGAATAACTTAATTGCTCTCTAAGTAATACAAGATCTAATAGGAAATATCTTCTAGATCCCGAAAGATTCATAGCTTATCTCTACTTAGGATTTACACAATCACACTATGTTAAATATTAACTACATCACTCCCCCTTGAGTATGTAAATACTCAAGTAGAAGTAGTTGATGAAGTCATCTCCTAGGCACAACCAACAGGACAAAACCCATAGTCTAAGGAGAAAAATGTGAGTTAATGCAACTTGTCGATACTTAACATCATCAAGACGTAAGTAGTAGAAAACGCACACAAGGGTATGATAGTCCCGATGTGGATGCCTCGTCAAAACCTCGTCAGGCAACAAAAACCCAATGAGAAAAGTGATCATAATTGTAGGGGGAATAGTACATTAAGGTCAAGTGAGTATACTTCAGGATACTTCCCCTGAGTTAGACAAAAGTCCCCACGAGAACTACAAGCGTTGCAAATGAGATAGTTTCGCATACCAATTCCTCAAACAAGCTTTTGGAAGGTTGACTTCTGCAATGACTTCGTGAAGAGGTCTGCAAGGTTGTCTTGGGAACAGATCTGCTTGACTTCAATCTTCTAATGCTTGGTGTTAACTTCTTGGATGTATCGTATTATGCTTTGATCGATACATGCTGCATTGTCTTCATAGATTGCAGTTAGGACTCAATGATTGATGAAAAATTGTTGGTGCTTCGAATATCCTCCCATGTACGCGAGTGGCGTTGTGTATGGTGATGAGTTCGAAGACGTCGCAACTAAGGTTTATTTGGTTGGCCTCCAAGATATTGCGGTGTTTCTAACGGTAAAGACATAACCCATTTGGAAACATGCCTCGTGCGGATTAGGCAGGTAGTCTGTGTCAGCATATCCCACAAGGTAGGCATTATTCCAAGAACCAAGGGGTTTGATTCATTCCGAGATGCATATGGATAGAATAAGCCCAAAATCGTAGTAACTTTAAGGTAACGGAAAAAAACGTCTTTGACACCAATTTGGTGGTAGCGTTAGGTGCAATGCACATTATGCCAAAAGATTATCAGCAATAGAGATGTCCTGCTTAGTGCTTTAAGCTAAGTATAATAAACACCAATTGCACTCATATATGGAACTTCACGCTCTATAACCTCTTCAGGGGTCTCATTTGCATCTAGCGTACGAATGATCATGGATGTACTCGGAGGCAACACCTTTTAGGTGTAGTTCGACTGATGGACTAGAATACTATCAAAATAATACTCAAACTTCAGGTCAAGATACTGTCAAGTTTTCTCAAGATATTTCATCTCAAATTCTGACTTTAGGTTCGAGACAGTTTTCTCAAGCTCTTCAAGAGTCTAAGTGAGATTTCTATCATTGACATAAATTGAAACTCTAGCAAATTTGGATTGTACATGCAAGGGCATAATTTATTCACATATCTCTAACTTATCAAATATTCACTTAGACAGGTTTACCACATCCGCCCGGATTGTTTCAATCTGTAAAGTGAAAGCCTCAATCTAATAGAGACGGTGTTCTGTGGTCTAGAACTATTTGAATCAGTCCATGTATGTAAGTCCTTTGGAAACTTCCATGTATATTTCGTATCATGATCCCCATAGATACGTTACAACCACGTTTATAAGCTGAAATCAATCCAGGATGTATGAGAGAAGCCTTGCATCATAAAGCAGCGTTATATCGCACTATTTCATTTATCTCGTTACGCTTCCTTTTGCGTTGAATGGTGTTGGAACTACTGGCCCAAACACTTTTCACTTTGCCAAGGAATCTAATTCGACATGGATTGTTTCTTTCCAATTGACCAATCAGTTCTACGTTGACATTCATCAATGAAATGTGGTTCGATATCGTGGGTTTTCACTATTTTGGGTAGCTATCATATACATGAATATCATCAATGATAATTTCATTCCGATTTCATAACTCATCCATGCATGCATAATGGACCGAAGACTTGAAGTCTCGAGATAATCCGAATTAATTTCATGAGGTGGAATGGTTGAGATAGTGATCGAGGAAGGGATTTGTTTGTGTCATGTTTCTCAACATCTGGGGAGGTGAATCCTTCGAACCGAGTAATATGTCGAGCTTCAAGTAGAAGACTGATGATTGGATAGCCGCCAATGTACTAGGCCAACCTTTTGGTATGGCAAACCTACCTTTGGGAGTTGTTTGTTACATGTCGGGAACGACCAGTCCTTCAAGGATGCTTTTGCAACGTCTGTTAGGTACGTCTGTCCTTGCAAGCATGTTTGCAGCTGGTATATATGATCTTGTCACTTTCACTAGATCATAGAAAGGGTCTGGAGCATGTACCTACATTCAAACGTAATATACAAAATAATATATATTGAAAATAGATATAGTGAATGTGCGTAGCTTAAGGACCCATGTGCGAGACAAGTCACGACCCAGATATAGCTTTAGGGCTGACGTGGGTTGCAAGCCCGAAAAAATATTGGTTGTTGGGCTGCTGGGCAGCAAGGGTGTGACATCCCACATCGATCAACGAAGAGGGAGTGATGTGTCGTATATGTACATGTCTACCTCTATTTAGCAAGAGGCCTTTTGGGAGCTCACTGGCTTCGGATTCCATTAGAATTCTGAAGGTAAGCGAGTTTGGGCTAGAGCAATCCCAAAATGGGTGACCCACTGGGAAGTTGCTCATGAGTTCCCAGAAACAAAACCGTGAAGGCGTGGCCCAAAGCGGACAATATCGTTCTACTGCGGAGTCAGTCTGGGATGTGACAAAGAGAGAATGGTGTGTTGACAGAACCCAAGCCCAATAATTTGGGTTAAGAGAGAAAAAGTGAAAAATTCAATGTCAAGCCCATGGACTTGGATTTTTATGAGGGCCAAGAAAAAAGATGGAACCAAGGGCCCATATGGGCTTGGATCCTTCTGCTGCAAGCCTAAAAAGGCTGCATGCAGTCTAAGATCGACCCCAATAAAGTTGGGTCGTGGTGTCGCCAGGAAGATGAATGGCACTACTGCAGGCTGTTGTTCGTGATGTTGCAGATGCACAAGGGGTTAAGGACAACGATCTCAAGTCGGGGCTCAACAAGGACCCTAGGGTTTGATGACGGAGAAAACTCAATGTCTCATCGTGGTTGTGGCCATGGTCTACATCTGTAGGTTGCAGACGTAGTGGTGCTCAAAGGTTAGCATGCCCCAAGTCTCGAAAATAGTTGAGGTGGACGGAGGTGAGCAGCAAAGCATCATAGGGGTTGTGATGTCACGATGGTGTCCAAAAAATCAGTGAGATTCGAACGAAATCTCACGAAACACATAAAGATTCGACTGGAGTCTCGTTCATGGGTCGTCGGAGACGATGTGGTTGTCATTAGAAGACGACTTCAGGTTGTCAATGATGAGTTTCACTAGAAATTGGTAAGGGAAGGTTGGAGAGCTCAACTACAGATGAGATTGTAGTAGAGACCAGAACTGAAGGAAAGGGATGATGTGAAATGGCGTCGTTTCAGTCTAGTAGGGTTTTTGGACAAGATGAGCTCGATTCAGTTGGCGCGGTGCGGCTGCACAACTTCAAGCAGTGGCTCTCGCGCTACTAGGGTTTGAAAATCCCTTTTTTTATTCTCTTATTCACACATATTCAATTCACCACAATTATAACAGCAGTATAGTAATATAATTACGAACAATAATTTAAGTAGAATCTATAATTCGAAAAACATAAATTAGGGTTTATGCTCAATGATGAATGTTTCATGCAATCAAGGCCAAGAAAATACTTGATTGATGATGAAGGTTGTGAACGGGTTTTTAGGAGTTCATCGCCGGATTTCCATCTTCAATGCATTATATCACATTCAACAGAGACATTGAAAAAGAATAAATTGAATGAAGAAAAACATTTGAAATATGTTAGTCTATTTAAGCAACATACATACATGCTATTAACAAATTAAAGGCTCTAGCATGCTTGTAAACACTCAAATACAAAACTTTGCCTATGACTTTCAAAGCCTAGTAGTTGTGAACCATGACTCAACTCAAAGACACAAAGAGAGTTGAGATTTCATATACCTTTGTAAATTTCTCTTTGCATAAGCAAATGATAAACACCCAAGACAAGGTCTCCAAGATCACTCTTTGAATCTATACATTTGCTTAAGAATTTTGGTTGCACCAGCCTTGCCATAAAAAGAGAAGATTGCATACATCCTTCAACTCCTTCGAAGATCAAAGCATTTGTAGTTCTTCTTCATGAACAATTTGAGTAACCATGAATGAAGAAAATTCAAGTTCCCCATCCATGGAGATTCGGCCAAAGAGAGAGGAAGAGAGAGCAATTTCCTTCTTTCCTCAAAATGTGACTTAAAGTGAATAGTGACCCTAACTTAGAGTGGCAAAAGTGTAAATAAGAGATCATTCACTCCATGGCCGGCCATGAGGTTTCATTGGGCCTTTGAGCCTTTTGATTTTATGTTGTCTCACAACTTAAGTTATTGGGCTTGAACTATTCAAAGTCTATTAGGTCTTGAGGCCCAAAACTAACCCGAGGTCTAAAACGAACTTTTTGTATTGATTAATTAATATTTAATTAATCAAATCATAAACAATTAAACCATTTAATTGTACATACTCTACTCCGTTGTATTCTTCGATCATTACATTTAGGTTCTAAATAGCGAGGTTGTCAGCAATCAGAACTCTTACTAATCTATTGTGAATTGAAACTCCTTTTCAATTCTTCTTTTAGTGAAGATTGGTGTTTGTTAATTTTCAGGGCTTCCACAAGCCATGAGTGACACTTAACAGTGTGTCATGACTATCCAAGCTAAGCATGAGAAGTATAGAATCTATTAAGTTTGGGATTACAATGCAATATGGTCCTCCTCTATATCAATACTCTTGATCACATTGTTTGGATGATAGTACAGTTTACTCATGTCTACTATTAAATGTGATACTCTTGTCTATATGATTTATGTGAATGTGATTTGGAACGTACTTCCTAAATCTTATTACGTGCTCTGGCCAGAGATTAATAATCATATCATAGAGTATTCTCCCTCAACGGTTTGAAGGTTAGAGATTCCTTGTTATACATTCACTTGTATCCATGATTAGGTAGCTTAACCTCAACTATGTCGTGGACACCCACTCAGATTGGAGTGTCTTTAACATAGTCAAAGATTAAGGACCTAACTACAAGACAATTGTGATGCCTCAAGTCAAAAGACTACTTTGCATTATTCCAACTACTAAGCTCTTATAAGACATGAGTATGAGAACTAGGGCTGGAAAAAAAAATCGAATTAACCAAACCTGACCCAAAAAATCTCAAACTCGAAATCGAAAACCCATACCAAAAAACCCCGACACTTCGGTACGGGTATCGGGACCTCATATGATATCTTCAGTAATACTCACCACCACAACTACTCTCTCTTTTTCTCACTCAGACCTCAATCTCTCTCTCTAATATCTCGACTTTGTCTCTGCACTCTCTCCTCTCCTCATCCTCGTTCTCTATCAACACGCCTAGTCGTCGACCACCACCATCAATTCATCTTGACGTCGAGTCATCAACCACCACCACACCTCTATCTCCTCCATATTCCAGACTTCCACCTCCATCTCCCACCACCACCTCCAAATTCCAAAAACCAGAATCGAAGCTTTTCTAATCTAAAGCGTAAATCGAGTCCATCGACACCACCCCCAGCTCTAATATAAGGTAAGATACCAAGATTCATGTAATCCCTCCATAATTTCATTTGATTTTTGGTTTTTGAAATTAAGGTATAGAAATTCTATTTGGGTTTTCTATCTGGGTTTTGCTTAAGAGGATAAATTCCTCCCTCTGTTATTAAATTAATCAATTCATCAAATTTATAAGTGGATTATTTATTTATAATAAGGATTTTTGACAATTGCATAATTGAGCTGGTGATGTTGCTGCTAGTTGCTACAGTTGCTGCTTGCCAGAAAAAATGGTCTGGCCTATTACCAAACCGACTGAAAAACCGAAAATTTCGGTTCTGGTTTGGTTTATTTTTCTTCTTCCCAAACTTTTTTGGTACAGTTTGTGGGACGTTGTTTTTGGTTCGGTTACCAAACCTAAACCAGCCCTAATAAGAACTCTTGGTTGATCGTGTTCAATGGACTCCGTCTCTATTGAGCGCCTATATACTTGTTTTGGTGTCGTTTACAACAATGACTTAAGACTCATCACGCTCTTGAGAAAAGACATAGTCTGTACTGATCTATCCGAATTGTTAATGCCCAATTGGCAATCCTATCATCAGGAACTTTTAGGATAAAGGTCTCATGAGTCTAACTTATTTAGAACATTCCTTAGACTTATTGTTTAAGCGTATAACATTTAATGAGACGGCCTTAATCAATAATCTTTGCCCATATATTAAACTACATTAGTTTAGTATGTGAAATGTCCATAAAGTATCATCTCATAATTGGATTTATGGCACATTTCCAACATTGAATCAATAGCAAGTAGATTAATTCAGTAAAATAAGAAGTTAATCATAAGGAGAATGATTGAAACGTAATACTCTCCTTATTGAAGATGACCAAAACTTCGGCATAATTCTTCTTTTTAACGCAGCATCAAGAGCTCGTTGATAACGTGTTGTGACCTAAAATTCAAAGAAAGGGAAGAGGGGAAAATCGGCAGTGAGAGAGAAGGAGAGAAGGGCTTAAGGAATTATGTGTGTTATTCTCCATGCCTAGTGCCTTTATTTATAGTAATAAGTGAGAGAGAGAGAGAATAACTTACTCTCCAAGTGATACAATCTAATAGGAAAAATCTTCTAAATCCCGAAGGATTCCTAACTTATCTCTACTTAGGATTCACATAATCACATTATGTTAAATGTTAATTACAATAATTTCATGTTATCTAAAAAATAAAAATAATGGACATAATTGTTGCAAATAATAAGGAATCTAAAACGTTAACTGTTGGAGAACGTAGAACGAATAATAATAGAAATAGAAAATTTGATTTAGGATGATTCATATTTCGCCATGAGTCACTAAATTATTTTCAAAATATCTACTCTTCAACTAAGATCAAAACTACTTACCAAAAATTAAAAATGGTCTTCATTGACCTTTTCAAAAGAACATGAATTAGGTTCGAGGTATGAAGCTGACAAAAACACGGGTGATTCTCTAGTTGAAAATTTTGGGAGGACTTGTGTCATTTAACTGTGGGCAGAGGTGGGTTGTAATGCCTATAACTGTTCCAGACCCCACTAGGAATTAATCATACCCTTCTGAGTGTGGAATACCTCAAACTTCGGAAAAAAAAACATGAATTGGTACCATCCTAAATAAATATATTTTAGTAGGTGGATACCAATTCAAGTCCAGAGACATTTTTGTATCCTCAAACGTTTGTGCATTGTTGGGGAAAAAAAAAACTCATTATATCGTATCTCTCGATTGAGATATTCAATGTTTCATGAAAACAAATGTTGATGGCAACAAAAAGAGAACAAATTGAGAGAACTTAATCGTTAAAGGGGAAAAAGATACTGGAATAATACGTTAGCATCTTATCTCTTTTTATGAACAGAGAAAAATAATGTGTACCAAAAAAACAGAGGAAAATAATGCTTGATGACATTTCCCCCTATATTATTATAAAGAATATATGGCTTTCAATCAGAGATGGCCAACCGAAACCCAACTAACATGATTAGGTCAGCCTTGACATTAACTTGTCTGTCTCACCCCTAATCCATATATGCCTCCACTCTCATCCATTGAAATTTTTAATTAATTTTTGGGACAAATAAAGTCACCATATCCTATGGTGTACAAATAAAGGAAGTCTCATTCATTGGAAATCTTGTGCTTACAACTATGAAATTTAATCTTACCTCAAGGCTTGCCCTAACTCGCGAAGCCATGTATGTGTTGATTGTGTTTATGTATATAATTCCGAGTGTAATTTAGGCGGATTAGATGGTCAATCTGACATTTTTAATTCGAGTTTGGGTTAGATTCGAGTTCATGCGAGTTTATTCGAGTTTGGGTTTTGTAACATCCCATAAAAAGTTTGTTATAAAATAATTCATGGGGAATATTCTCTACACGTGCGTGTTTATTTTGTACACGTGAGCGTGTAAGTTTACTGTTTTGGTAGGTGCAAAATACCCCCAAAACCCCACTTTCCTTTTCTTTCCTTCCCCTTCCTTCTCCCCGTCACTTTCTTTTTCTTTTTCCAATTTTTGGCTTTTCTCCCTTTCTCTCTCTGTGTGTGCACAGTACACACCGACGGAAACCCGTCGAATCGAAGCGAACGAAAATCACCACCTCCTTCGTCTCGACGCCCTGGACTCAACGGTGCAAACCGTTCGTCCAAACTCTCAACCGTTTGACGGGAAACGCAACCGGAAGAACCGGACCTTCTCGGCCATTTTTCGGCCAATCTAGACCGAGGTGAGGTTTCTAACTACCACCATTGTGTTCCTCTCGTTGAGTAGATGAATTTTCATAGGTCGTTTGCCTGATTTGGTTGAGTTTTGACGTAGATCGACAAAGTTACAGTGAACCGCAACTTTCGGGGCAAATACAGGCCTTTTCCCGAGCTTGTACGACCAATCCAAAGGTACACCGTGATTCTACTCTTCTCCATCTTCATTTTGATATATGGCACGTAAATTTTGGCCTTGAAATGAAGAAGATATGGAGCTTTAAAAATTATCCAAAAACCGGCCAAAATTCCAGCGACGGCGACGGCGGCGCCGGCGACCGAAAAAAGACCAGAGGTGACCGACGCTGACGTCAGCAAACCGGGTCTGACCGGCCTTGCTGACGTCAGCGAACCGGTTCAGACCGGCGCTAACCGGCTTGGCTGAGCAGCGCGTGAGCCGCGCGTGGAGCCGCGCTTGGAGCCGCGCGTGAGACAGCGCCTGGAGCCACGCGTGAGCCGCGCGTGGAGCCGCGCATGGGGGCGCGTGGGGACTCTTTTTTCGATTCCGTCTTCGCGAGGCGACTCATGACGACGCGTACTACCTAGGGGCAGTACGTATGATATATTTCGAGGTGTTTTGGACCTCCTGGTTGAGCAAACAAGGGATAGGTGTAATTAATTAGTTATTTAGTAACCTTTATGAGTTTAATCATTATTACAGTGATATCTCATATAGGTGAGACCTATCCAAAGGACTACCGGGGCTACCCAGGACCGGGGAGCTACGACCCGGCTACCTACAGGTGAGTGAGTGGGTCTTTGTTTTGATAAATGTATATATACGTATGGTTTTCAATGCTTTCTTCAAACTGTTAGCATATTTCATATCATATACGATTGTTGGAGGTAGAACATTCGTATTATATTGCCATACATGTTTTATACTGTTGCTCATCAGTAGATGTATACACCCCAGGTATTAGTACTCAGTCTTGTGGCCAGGACTAGCCTTGACGTTTGGAGTAGTCACTACCAGTACCGTTACGCAACTTTGGATCCATTGTAGGTACTAGCCTGTTCTAGGTTGCACTAGGCAACTCGAACTTGTGTGACTGCACTTTGTGCACCAGCGCTTAGCGTTAGACTCGCGTCATTGTAGTACTCAGCGTATTACTTTTATACCTAGCATGTTCCTTGTGGTTTAGCCACTTGGACTTGTGTGTTTACATATAGGTGAGCATGTCAGTACATCATTATCGGGGAGTACCCGTATATTTTTTATTATAGTATTTTGAGGTTCATGCCTGAGGGTATGACATGTTTTCAAACTATACTTGTTTTCCAGCGAGGGGTTAGTAGACTCTTGAAAACAACGGTTTTATCAAACTTTGCTTTTTGACCCACTCACCGTTTTATGTTTTGCGCCCCTCTAGGACCTAGTGACGGTTCACTTAGCGGTGATTTGAGGGCTCTTTTCGGCGGTGGTCGGCGGTTCTGACATATCCTCAAACTATGTAGGATTCACTCCTACTTGTAGTTAACTTTTATTTATCCATCCTCACGGGGATGTGAATGTTTTATATTCCTGCACTATTTACTTTGCTCTGACTGTTATGCATCCTGTATTATGGGTTTTTAACCCTCACCACACTTCTACTTCCGCACTCTACTCTTGAAATTCTTACTTTACACTTAATTCTTGCATAATTGGCTTTCGTCACCTAACACGTGTCGGCCAGCACTTCCCGACACCTGGCGTGTCCAGGATCGGGATGTGTCAGGTTTAAATTGGGTTCGGATTTATTCGGGTTGGGTTCGAGTTTGCCCAATTTTATCAAGTTCAATCTTGTAATACTTTATTTTATAAGATAAATCTCAAATTTTGAACCAAATAACATCAAAAAATTTTAAAATTCAATTTTACATATCATCATCCATACAAAAGATAAACCAAATAGAGTGGGACACATTTCTAAAGTTTCAACCATGCAGAGTTGAAATTAAATTACAAGACAATTCCAAAGTTTTAACCAAAAGAAACGCAACAGTATATCATTGTTCAAATGAAAACCAAACAGCAGAACTTCAAGTATAGCCCTCCCAAACTTGTACTTAGCTTATATAATATGAAGTGGGACGGGTAATATGTGCATGAGCAATTTGGGCTGAAAATCAGGTTGAGTTTGGGTTGACATGGGTGGGCAAAGCATCAACCCAACCCAACCCAATAAATAATTGGGTGAAGGTTAGGTTGGGTTTGGATGGATTTTTGCTTCATTCTAACCCGCCAAATCAAGTTTGAAATCGAGTTAGGCATAGGCAGATTCGAGTTGACCCAACCCAAGTTGCACCATATATATAACTATGGAGATATATGAATGCGCAATAAAAAATCTATCGCCTTCTGGTAATTGTTCAATAGAATTAGATATCCTTGAAATCCAGTTGAATATCTATCTCAAAAATCTCTGCAGAGCACTTGTTGATCAAGCTATGGTTTGTACGAACTACTTCAACATGAGATGCATCATTGTGATCAAAGATATCCACATGTGATTTGACATTAATCCATATAACACAAATCTTGAACAGGATGTCGATGATAGAAAAACGAAATTGCATTGTAACTACAATCAAGGTTCGAGAAAGTATCATGATTAAATCATGTGTACTTTTATCTAATCTCAATAGCCTTGAAATGCTCCTAGATGTCACTAATGGTTTGTGGAATTAAATTAATTTCTTTATTAATTTCACTGTCGGCTTTTATTCAAGCCTAAGAGGTCACACATATATGATAGTTCTAACAATATTATATGATGATTAATATAATTAATTGTTAATTATATTGAATTAAAATACTTGGGCGTGTTCAACTTATTTTAATTAAGATAAGCTCTGAGTTTTACTTAATTAAAAGAAGACAAGTCACAAGCCTAAGTGTGTCAGAGGAATGAATTTGACGCAAAGAGTAAAGCCCTTGGCGTCAAGCCCAATGGTAGGATGTGGCTAGCGTAGGGTATTTTAAATACTTTGTGTCCTCTCACACGTTCCTAATAGTTAAGAGTTAATATTTGTCCCTCAGATAAAGAAAGAAAACACTCTAGCTGAATTCTCTTACTGTGCAGCCAACACCAATTTTGTGAGCGATCTTACTAGCACAATCGAATCCCTAGCGCATCATCCGTTATTAGTTTACCGGTGTGGACGTAGGCTCAACACAAAAAGAATAGAAAACTCACAAAACCTGGCTATGGTAAAACCCAAGACGGGACAAAACCCACATAGTCCCCAGGAGAAAAGTGAGTTAATGCAATGTCGATGTAACATCTTGAGAGGCGTGAAGTAGTAGAAGAAGAAAACACACAAGGTATGACCGACCCGAGGATGGGTGCCTCGTTAAAACCTGGTCGGGCAACAAAAACCCAATGGGAAAAATGATCTACGATCGTAGGGGAAAAAGAGAGTACATTAAGGTCAGCGAGTATACTTGAGGATACTCCCCACAGTCAATGGCTCCACACGAGAACCCTGAGCGTAGCAAATGAGAAAATTTGCACATACCAAATCCTCGAACAAGCACTTGTGATAACCGTGAAAGAGGTCGGCAAGGTGTCTTGGATCAGGATATGCTTGACTTCAATCTTATGATGCTCATGCGATATGATGTGGCCTTGATATGCTTGGTGTTGACTTCTTGGATGTATCGGCGGGTTATGTAGATGCAGTCATTACATGCGGCGTTGTCTTCGTAATGGGTCGTCGTTGGAACTCAACGAAGGATGAAATTACAAGTGCCCGAATATGCTCCCATGTACGGGTGGCTTCGTGTGTGGCGATGAGCTCGAAGGCTCGCCCAACTAAGGTCTATTGGTTGACCTCGAGATATAGCGGTGTTCTTGGTAGAACATGTCCAGGATTTGAAGCGTGCCTTGTGCGGATCGAGATGGATGGTGCGTATCGGCGTATCCACAAGGTAGGCATCATTGATAACCAAGGGGGTTGGTTAATTCTGAGATGCGCAGGGATAGAATAAGCCCAAATCCGTAGTAACGGAAAAACGTCTTTAACACCTATTTGGTGGTAGCGTGTAGGCGCAGTGTTGTATCTTACCAAAAGATCAACAACGAATGAGATGTCATGCATAATGCAATGAGCTAAGTACAATAAAGCGCTAATTGAACTTAGATATAGAACTTCAGGTTCCACAACCTTTTCAAGGATCTCATTTGCATCTAGCGTATGAACGGTCATGGGTGTACTCGAAGGCAACACCTTCTAGGTGTAGTTCAACAGGTGGACCAGAATACCAACTGAACTTTGCTCGAAACTTCGGGTCGAGACATAAACGAGTTTTCCCAAGATCTTTCATCTCAAATTCCGACTTCAGGTGCGAGGCAGTTTTCTCAAGCTCTTCCAGAGTCTAAGTGAGATTTATGTCATCGACATAGACTGCAACTCTTGCAAATTCGGTTTTGTACACGCAGGGGCATAGTTTATTCACATATCCCTAACTGATCAAATATTCACTTAAACGGGTATACCACATCCGCTCGGATTGTTCCAATCCGTAAAGTGAAATGCCTCAATTCAATAGAGAGGGTGTTCTGTGGTCTAGAACTATTTGAATCAGTCAATAAGTTCTTCGGGAACTTTCACATATATTTCCGTATCAAGATCCCTATAGATACGTTACAACCACGTACATAAGCTGCATATTCAGTTTTTCGGAAACTACCAAACTGATAAGGTAGTGGAACGTTATAACGTCCATTACGGGGGAAATAAGTCACCTCGTAATCAATCTCAGGGCGTTTGAGAGAAACCTTGCGCCACAAGGCGTGCTTCGTATAGCACTATTTCATTCTTCTCATTTCGATTCCTTACGAAAACCCACTTGTAGCCAACGGGCTTCACATGTGGAAGTGTAGGAACTACAGGCCCAAACACTTTACGTTTCGCAAGTGAATCAAGTTCGACCTGGATTGCTAGTTTCCAGTTTGACCAATCAGTTCTACGTCGACATTCATCAACGGAACGCAGTTCGATATCGTCGCTTTTCACTATTTCGGGTAGCTACCATATACGTGAATATCATCGATGATAATCTCATTCCAATTCCATTAACTCATCCATGTATGCATAATGGACCAAGACTACAGGTCTCGGGATAATCCGGATTAATTTCATGAGGTGGAATGGTTGAGATAGCGAACGAGGAAGGGATTCATTTTGTGCCATACTTCTCCACTTCTAGGGAGGTGAATCCTTCGAACCGAGTGATCTGTCGCGCTTCAGGCCGAGAACAGATTGATTGGCTAGCCGTCGGCGTACCAGGCTGTCCAACAGGGGCGGCCAAACCGTCCTTCAGGGGCGGCACACCCTTCGGGGATGTTGACTCGACGTCCGTTAGGTACGTCTATCCTTGCAGGCATGTTTGCAGCTGGTATATATGATCTCGTCACTTTATCTAGATCAGAAAGAGCGTCTGGGGCAATACTCTGGAATCTAGAATATGGGGATCAAGATGAGACATAGTGGGGACGTCCACGATAATTCGCGCCGTTCTTCAGGAACGTTGACATTCTTATCTCCCCCTAACGGCGGGAAGACTGTCTCATCGAAGTGACAATCCGCAAAATGGCGGTAAAGAGATCGCGTGCAAGGGCTCTAAAGAGCTAATTCGAAGGAGAATCGTAATCGACAAAGATTCACATCCTTCTTTGAGGACCCATATTGGTACATTGCGGCGGCGCAATATGGCAGGATGTGCATACCCAAAAATGCGTAAATACGAAACATCAGGTTCGTACCCAGTAACCAATTGTAACGCTATAAAGTATCGGGTAGCAATGGGCCTCAGGCGGACCAACATGGCTGCATACAAGATTGCATAGCCCTAGGCAGAAACCGAAAGCTTGGTGCGTTCACCAAGGTCCGGGTGATCAATTGATAATGCGCTTTATGATCGCTTCTGCGAGGCTGTTTTGGGGGTTGAACATGGGGAATTCAATGTTCAATTTCAAGCCCAAAAACATGCAATACTTATCGAATACTGTTCGATATAAACTCTCCGGCATTATCCAGTCTTCTAGACTTTATGGGATAATTAGGGTGGTGAGCCCTTAAGTAAGAATTGGCCAGGAGTTTAGCAGCAATGTGTATGTGGACAGACATGTGACCATTGTGTCGATATATCAACCAAAAACCATATTTACATGGTCCGCATTTTTGGTTGGAAGAGTCCACATTATTCCTTTTGATCCACTGTGAAAAAAGGGTTATGTAGTAACTTTGCTAGGGATGATGTAAAAATCCAATTTCCCCAACGAGCAGGCTTGGCAAAGTGTGCTTGTAGGCACAAAATCCTTACTTCAGGTAAGGTGATGCATTGTGTAACATATTGCATCGTGTTTTGACCTGAATGTTCCAAACGGTCGTGCCAAAGCAAGTAAACTGCTCGAATCACCCGGCTTCAAGCCAGCCTATATGTGGCATGTCCCAGTTGGGAGGTAGCCCATTAGCCCCAAAACATAGCTTCAGGCTTCATATTTTGGAAGGTGATGCAAAGATACGTCACTCTATTTTCTACAGTGGTTTTTATGATCATTGTTTGCTCGAATATCCTTATAACTCAATGACGTTCTTCCGGAACGGAGAATATAAGGCCCCTTAATAGTAATTCAGTACCATTAATACAACGAGGTGCAGTGCCATTGCCCTTAATCAGGTTAGGTAGACCTGAATTCGTTGCTAGAGGGGTGATTTAGGTATGAAGTTAGTGTGCATAGTCGCACGTTCATCCAGACAACTAACTTCCCCACATTTATACCTTATCACATGTTAATTGAATTCGGTCACATGTATAAGAAACATGATTCAATTAACTCATATTCGAGGACAATATCCATAATAATATCCAAAAAATTTAAAGCAAATACCAAAACAATCATCCAAACAAAAAGGAAAAATTGTTCAAAACTTAAACCAAAAGATAGGGGGTTTCGGCCAACAGGGCCTTCCATGTCAAAATTTTGCTTTTCCATATGTGTTAGGTGAAGCAAAATTAGTCTCACAAATTGATTACAGGAATGGTACTCCTCAACAACATTGGTAGGGGCACAAATAAGTGCATAGCCAATGATCTATTCCATCAAAATGGAGGTAGATTTTGCACGGTTGAGGTTCGGGAATACTGTCCCTTATTCTTGAAGTTTTGGGTCTTAGTTTCCAAGGGATCACGTGTTTGGTCGTGATGCCACCCCCTTGGTTGACCCTGATTCTACCACTATTCAGTACTCTCCAGCCGAAGAAGGAAGAGTAGATTCGGTAGGCCTCTGCTGAAGCAGAGCCTTAAGTTCGGTACACCTCTGCCGAAACAGAGCAAGACCTTCGGTACATCCCAGCCGAATCACTGGGGTGCCGCTTTCACTGTTGTGCTTTTCAGTGAGCAAAGTGGTAGTAATCAGATCCGAGAATTTAGTGAACCTCCACTCTCTAGGGTGCTTCTTCAGGAGCATTTTAGAGGTATGGAAGGACGAGAAAATCTTCTCCAGTCAAAGTTCAATCGGATTCTATAAACTTCAGAATTTGTACCTATTCACGGATGGAGTTCAATCATGCCTTGTGTCAGGCAAGATATGTCTTGCTTCGGGCAAGGTATGTCTTGCTTTCGACAAAGTGTGTCTTGCTTCGGGCAAGGTGTGTCTTGCTTCGGGCAAGATCATCTTTGCATGATTAGAACGATCCGTAGAGTGAGTCAAAGAGCCATGGAATCCTCGTCATTGAGGTACTTCCATTTACAATGCTTCAGGCATAAATCTTCGGATGAAGATCATGACGGATGCTTATTTAGCTCTATCCACGTCATTGTTGGCTTCAATGTTTCTCAACTTCTCAGTAGTCAAGTGGAGCTTCACAATTTTGTGCCCATATAAATTAGTTTCTTCCAGAAACTCCCATGTTAGTGAAGTCGAATTTGTTAATGTTCGAAAGTCCACTAGATGGAGGGAACAAAAATTGTGGTTAGTGCTTATGGTTATGGGAAATAAATTCTCCATAATCATAAAAGTTAGAACATTCGGGTTCTAAGACATGGTTTGGTTTAAATTTTCATGAAAACGACGGGTTTCATGGGTATTTAATTTTTAAGGAAACTTCAGGTTTCATGGCACTTATTCGAAACTTCGGGTTCGAATTTATGAACTTCAAGTTCATATATACCTGCAATCAAACGCAATATATATAGAACAAAAATAATACAAATAATAAATTTTTAACATATATTGTGAATGGGTAGTGAAATATAGGTCTACGGGACCTTCGGGGTTTGCAAATATGACCCAAATAATTTTTGGTGGGTCGTAGTTGGAGCTGCAGGCCCAACTTTTATTTTCTTGGGCTGCTGGCAGCAAGAAAATAAATAAAAAATTTGGACAGAAGTGAGCCCAACAGGGGCTGGGGTCCAAAGCCCACACGGGCTGTGTGAAGGAAAGAAGGCAGCAGGGCTGCTTGCTGTCATTGGGTTGCAGGCCTTAGAAGACAGAGGCCCATCAGGAGCCACGGGCTGGGCTTCTGGCCAGGGGATAGTGAACCCTTGGGCCTGCTGGGCGCCAATCTGGGCGCGGGCCGAGGCAGCCATGGGCCAGGGATGGTGAAGGCCCGCTGGGCGGCTGGCTCAGCTGGGTAGGCCGGCTCGGCTGGAGCGGCTTGGTTCGGCTTGAGTCAGCGGCTTAGCTGCAGGCCAGCGGCTCGGCTCGGGTTCGGCTCGGGTTCGGCTCGGCTTCAGGCCGGCTCGGCTCCGAGTTAGGGTTTTTTTTTTTTTTTTCTTTATTTTTCAAAAAAACGAAAAAAAAAATTTCGGTAAAGAATGTCCAGTTTTTTTCAGAAAAACGAAATTTGATGTTTTTTGCAGAAAAGCGAAAAAAAAAAAAGAAAAAACCCTTAATTTTTCCTTCGTTCACACGATCATCAATTCACTTAATATATTTCAGATATATTAAATGTCGATGCTAACACAATATTTGCAGAAGATCAATAATTCGTTAAACGCAGAAAATTGGGTTATGCATCATGGTGAAGGTTCATGCAATCAGGTCTGACGAAATATCGACAATCGAGACCGTGTTTTAGAAGAACCTGGATTGCTGATGATGATGGTTGAACAATTTGTTTGCAGGATTGGCTTCAACTCCGAATTTCCATCGTCAATGCGTTGAATCTCGTTCAAAATAACAGGGGAAAAATTGAATCAATAGCAATATATTAATTCAATAAAAATAAATAAATCAAAGTAAAAACTATTGAAATTAATACTTCCCATGATTGAAGATGGCCAAAACTCCGGTATAATTCTCTTGAGCACAGCGGAAAGAGCGTGCTGATAACGTGTTGTGGACAGTTTTTAGTGAAGGGTGCGGCAAGCAAAGGGAAGAGAGAAAGTAGAGAAGGCTTGAGGAATTATATTGTATTGTAATGTATATTCCTCATGTCAGGTGTCTTTATTTATAGTGAAATAAGTACAATTACATTAGGAAACAAATCCCATACATAATGGAATATCCTAATCCATATCTACCTAGGATTTACACAATCACATTTAACACATGTTATATTTTATCTACAACAAATTGTTAATTATATTGAATTAAAATACTTGGGCGTGTTCAACTTATTTTAATTAAGATAAGCTCTGAGTTTTACTTAATTAAAAGAAGACAAGTCACAAGCCTAAATGTGTCAGAGGAATGAATTTGACGCAAAGAGTAAAGCCCTTGGCGTCAAGCCCAATGGTAGGATGTGGCTAGCGTAGGGTATTTTAAATACTTTGTGTCCTCTCACACGTTCCTAATAGTTAAGAGTTAATATTTGTCCCTCAGATAAAGAAAGAAAACACTCTAGCTGAATTCTCTTACTGTGCAGCCAACACCAATTTTGTGAGCGATCTTACTAGCACAATCGAATCCCTCGCGCATCATCCGTTATTAGTTTACCGGTGTGGACGTAGGCTCAACACTTGGGAAGCTATACATGAGTCAGTCACAAAAAGGAAGAACACAAGCATAAGGATGATCCTACAAAGTAATACACACGTGACTAAGGAATCTTGTGAGTAAATATTTGCCTATGTTCGTTATTGCATTATCAAATTACAACCAACCGGATATGTAATTGGAATTACATATCATGCTATTTATTTTTTGGTCACGTATTTAATTATTAGATTTAAATTAATCCCAATTATATGCTTGGAAACCCAACTACGGCTTTTGTCGTTGATCTACCTAGTCCATAGGGTTGAGATTGTGGTCGGTTGACACCCTCAAGAATATACATGATCATTATGAAAGTATGATCCATGTGATAACGCTCTAATTGGGTGTGATTATTTATGCTTCCACATGTATCACTTGATATAAATTTGCAATGAAGGCCTAAAAGCTTTCTCAAGTTAAATTGTGTCATAAATGGAAGATTTTTAAATAATTAACTAAATACGTAAACTCAAAATAGTTTTTAGTCATTTAGTTGTCTCTACTTGGTTAGAAGAAATCTCATGATCAACTCACATGAATACGACGATGAAATATTTAGTTGTGACTACCCCATTTAAATAGTTTTGACAAAAAAAATCCCCATACTCAAATAGCATAATTTTGTTATGGGTGCACTTATCCATAAATATCTTATTTTGTTTTGTCAGTTAGAAAAATAGAAAACAAAAATAAGTGAGATTAGCAATTGGGACAAAGTTTGATTTGGACAAGAGAGTATTAAGACCTCAAAATACGTGAATTAAAAAAAAGAAACAATAGATGTCATGTCTCGTGTCACATAATTATTAAAAATAAGAAAAAGGAATAGGAATGCCCCCAAACCAAATCACTAATAATTAGGGACAATAAAAGCTTTAAATAATAGCATAATAGAATAAAATTTAAAAAAATGGAAAAGAAAAAGAATAATATATGAGAGAAATGATAAGACCAAAGAGGGGAAGAAAATGAAAGGGAAATAAAAAGGAAAGAAGGAGGTGGGTTCCTTGCACCCAACGCATCTCTCTTAGGTTCGGGTTTGGGTTCGGACTCAGCTTCGGTGTAGACTTCGTGAGGATAAGAACGACCCATCTCTCTCTCTCTCTCTCGCTCTCTCTCTCTAACGCCATCTACCACTCTCTATACAAGAACCCATTCCCTCCCTCACCGCCTCCACTCTTCCTTCTATAAACCTAAAAAACCCTTCTCTTTCTCTCTCTAAAAGCCTCCTCTTTTCTCTCACAAGAACACATTTTCTCTCTCTACTTTCTCTCTCCTTTTTCTTTGTTTTCTCATCTCAGCATTGAGCAAACCAGTGTTAATCTCTGTTCATTCAAGCTGGCGATCGAGAATCAAGACACCACGGTCAGAGAAATCAAGCCCAAGAGCAGGAGAATCATGGTAAAATCCCCACTTTTAATTCTCATTTCTCTGATTTTTGCTTTTCTGGGTCTCACTCTCTCTCTCTCTCTCTGCATTCAAATTTTGGGTTCAATGCTCTGTTTTTCTGGGTTCAGATTGTTTTTTTTTTGTCACGGATTCTCGTGTTTTTCCTTGTGGGTTTTGGGTTCTGATTGAGTTTTTGAACAGGGTGCTGGAGGTCCTGACGAGGAGGACAACAGGTGGCCGCCATGGCTGAAACCTCTGCTGAAAGAGAACTTCTTTGTTCAATGCAAGCACCACGCTGACTCTCACAAGTCCGAATGCAATATGTACTGCTTGGATTGCATGAACGGCCCTCTCTGCTCTCTCTGCCTCTCTTACCACAAGGACCACCGTGCTATTCAGGTACTCAAATTTGCCACAGATATTTGTGCTTTCCCATCAAACTTGCCATAGATATTTATGCTTTCACATCAAATTTGGCGTCTGGGTTTTCTCTGCCACATTGGGGTCTCATTTTTCTTCATTTTCTCTCAATTTTTTTGGGAAATCCCAGTTCCCCAATTTGTGTTAAATTTTGAATTTTAAGTGACAAAATTGATTGATTTTTGGTGACGAATTTATGCAGATAAGGAGGTCGTCGTACCATGATGTGATAAGGGTGAATGAGATTCAGAAGCATCTGGACATCAGTGGAGTCCAAACCTACATTATCAACAGCGCCAGAGTTGTGTTTCTGAACGAGAGGCCCCAGCCCAGGCCCGGGAAAGGAGTCACGAATACCTGTGAAGTCTGTGAACGCAGCCTCCTCGATTCCTTCAGATTCTGCTCTCTTGGTTGCAAGGTAATTACATTGTTCTCATTTTTCTTTTCGCTTTCCCATTGTTTGGCTGTTTGGTTGCCGGGAAAATGGAGGAAAATTTCAGACCTTGTTTTCGTCTCCAAACCAATGAGCTCATCCTAAATGTCATGCATTCATATGAGGTTGACTTTTTCATTTCCCTTGAATGCCGTAAATCTTTAAGAGTTTTAATGTGAATGTCACTTTGAATTCCATTCCCTTTTCTTTTACTTTCCCTTCCATTTTCTCACCAACCAAACAACCCCCCCTAAGTGCGAATTTATGTTCTCTGCTATTGGGTCAACCCCGCATTTAAAAATCATTCATTGAAAATTTGAAATCTAAAAATTCAGACTTTTGGGTTTTAATTTCTTTCAATAAATAGCATACTAATTAATCCCAATCCATTGCAAATGCAAATCAGATTGTGGGGACATCATCCAGTAATCCCCAGAAGAAGAAGAACAAGTACTCGAAGGCAATGGCGGGTTCCGATTCCGACGACTCATACAGCAGCAGCAGCCACGGAATTGCAAGGTTCAAAAGCAGCATCCACAACAGCAACAACAAAGTCCAGAGCTTCACACCATCAACGCCGCCCCCAACTTCTGCTAATCACAGAACGGCCAAGAGAAGGAAGGGCATTCCCCACAGAGCCCCTATGGGAGGGCTAATCATAGAATACTAAGACTCTATCTTGAGCCCTTGTACTTTTAGTTTATTACCTTACTGCCTCACTTATACAGTGAGTTTGTCGCAAATGCCCCTCCAATCGCTTGAGCTTTTTTCTCAAAAAGGCCTTGATTTTGGAGAAAATTAGAAAAGCGCCTAATTAGCTTTCTAGTATTGTACATAGAAGCCCAATATAGGAACAAGTGCAAGTGTTGGAAAAGTTAGACAATAAGACAGCAACAAAAGTGGACGACTGGGGAAAAAACTGTGGACGATGGAGTCGGAACAAGAAGAAAAATAACGTCTTTTTACAGTTTTACAGTTTTACCCGTCTCCGGATAAATGTAGGATGGTTCTAGGAATATGATTATACATAAGTTTTGGTGGTGAAGTTGTAAATAGTGGGTTTTGGGTGGGTTTTCAGGGTTTTAGAGGTAGGGAAAAAGTCAATGTACTCCTTTGAAAGGAGGTAGTGGGATGTCTATATGTGGAAAGTGAAATAATAGGTTTTATATTTTGTATTTTATTTAAGTGTTATTATTTCCGCTTTTAGAAGTTTTTGACTAGTTGATGTAAAAATTAAAAATAAAATTTTCAAGCGGGGTCCACGCTGGCCTCCCGTGTGGGGTGGGTTTATGACGAGGCTTTTCTGTCACAGCGGGACACGTGTCGAGCGAGCATTCGGCGAGGGAAAGGGAGGCGAAGAAGGTCTTGATCCTCGGAATCATAAAGAGGCCGCAGCCGCCCTCCGTTTTTATGATATTTTATGGGGTCAGAAATTCAGAAAGGCGGTTCCTTTAGCAAATTGGGTTACGTTTCTTGTGGGGGCCACCGGTGTGGAGAAATCTGGCCGTTGATTTGAGCGTGCACGGTGCTGTTGGGCTTTGATCTGTCCACTTATGGGCAATCATGGTGGGACACGTGACAACGACTCAAATGCTTTTGTGAATATCTTTTTAGTTTAATTGATTATAGTTCGTGTGAATTATTGTGGATAGTTGCGTCACTGTATTATACAATTTTTGGTATGGTTAATTACATTTTATACTTTTTGTTTAAAATTTTTTTTGTTTTTGGAATTTAAAGATAATTTTTTAAAATAAACCATGAAATTAAGCAACTTTGTGGGTTGTCTATAAATCAGTAAAATCATCCTGCCACTACAATTTTTATAAAAAAGTAAATAAATAAACGCATCAAAAGTTAAATTGAAGAATTTTTTTGTGTCATTCTCTAATGAAAATGTTTATTTTTAACCAACACAATATTTTGGGTGAGTGAGGTTTGATTCTAAACTCCCTTATTTTATTTGACTTACCTCAACTGATTTTGGGTACGTGTGTCTCTTAGAAAAAATAAATTTGAAAATTTGCTACTTTGATCAATATTTTAAAAATCGTTATGTGGTAATCGGACGACATGTAGAGAGGCTTAGCGTTAAGGAGACTAGGAGGGGGTCTAAGCGGTTATTTATTTGAATTAAATTTATTATATAGCATATAAATAAGTGTCTATTTATACTTAAAAAAGAATACTCTAATTGTATTGGTAAAGCATAAATTGTAAAATGGAACGATATATAAATTATAAAATACTACAATCTATGAAAAATATGGGGAACAAGCATATAATAAGTATTCATCCAAGAATCCAACAAGTCTCCTACAATTTTTTGAAAATATAAAATGAAAATTTGAAGTAATATATTTTCTGTATGAGAGAGAGTGGCGACCTTAACTCATTTTCTTAAAAAGAAAAAAATAAAGCAAGTCACAAAACTGCTCAGCCCGCATAGGCCCTCTTTCTAATTTTTTAAATGCCTCAGGAATTGCGGCCGCCTTTTAAAACAATAAATTTTAATTATTTCAAATAAAATGATCTATTTCCTACAAATTACTATTTTAATTAGTTTTATATGTGAAATGTCTAAATTACCCTTCAATAACATCAACTACAACACTCCAACTCTCTGTCTTCTAAATTCCAAATCTTCTCCTCTTTCATATTGATCTCTCTCTACTAAAGTATTAAGCTTACTCTTGATCTTCCCAATTAAAATGGGTCTTTTCCATAGTATTTTTAGCATGCTATGAATGAGATATTGTGGTGTAGTGTAGGAGCAGCTGCTTTGAATTTCTATGCAAGCCTTGAATACTCCTCTCCAAGTGTTCCACAAAAACTCTCAATGAGCTATAACTATTCACTTTGAAGTAGGCAACATTGCATACTTGGTGAGTGGACAACATTAGCATACTCAATTGCCTATACTATTGGAGCAAGATCATAAAATCATGTTTTTTTTACTCAATTACCAAGTTATTTGAGATGATCTAAGAGATAAAATCATATATTTATTGAATCACAGGTAATTAAGTTGAAGATAGTATAGATAAGTGTGATCATCGTACTAGTGATAGTGGAAATATTTTTTTATGTACCCGGAACACAAGCTGATACACAATGTATCATAAAATAAGTGAAAAAAAAAAACAAATATTTTTCAATGTACATCATGTTGCAGATTTACAGAAAAATCTCTCGTGATAGTGTTGGGCCAAATAGACTGTTGTGAGCAAGGATGCTTGCGCGTGGCATTACATAATGAGCTTACAGACATTATTAACCAGATTTTCTTTGCTAATTAATCCGAACCACATATTAAATCGCAATTTGCCAAGCCTAACTTTTTTGTTCTTCAATTATGACCGAGGTCCAAAAAGAACAACTTATGATTTTTCAATAGTTTGCACGAACCCAGAAGAGTTAAAAAGAAAGTAAAAGGCTGAGTAATCATGATGTGTGTGGAAGAGAACGACTTGTATTGCACAAATATATTTTTAAAGTGACATTTTGTGCCTATAGTATAAACATGTGTGTTAGTTTCTTGTCACGCATTATTGTATTATTGGCACTAGATATCAGCGTAGTAGTATATCCGACCATATAAAGTTGCTCTAGTGTGAAAGATGCTGAGGAGGACAAGAGGTGGCGTTCATTTGTGTTGTTAACCGGCCTTTCCGGTACGATATTTCATTGTTTAAGAAGAGGCAGAAGCACTCAACGGTGAATAGTGACACGTTGCGTTGTTCGTGCAATGTGGAATGTGTTCATATCTTCCTCACATTGGGTGAAATATATGCAGCCACGTGTCAGTGAAAGTTCTAGCAACTTGCCTATTTATAAGTAATTTTCTGTGAACCGTTCAATACTTTCGATCCAACTTTCTCCCTCTCAAAGTCTCTCAGGGTCAGGAGTCGTCGTACGTACAACCAGAACATTCGTGTACAATACAAAAGCCTAACTTGGCTGGGACGCTTGATGGTGGTGGTCCCAATCTATTTGATCCCAATCTATTTGAAACCCTAGCTAGGGTTCCAAATCACATGCAAAGATTATAGCAAACAACCACTAAACTCATTCGTCTTCGACGAAGGAGAAGGGTAACACTAGTGTTTCGATCAATAATAATAATAATAATAATAAGACATAACAAATTAAATTACATAAATGATATAAGGTGTTTTTATTAACATTCCAAATTTTTATTTAGTAACAAAAAACACTTATGAAACATGCATTATAATTTTGTTAGAATGCCAATAACATTTCTCTATATAATTTATCATATTAAAAATATGCATGCATATAAATCGAGTTAAATTAGTTATTAGTTAGAGCATCTTCAAGAACAAGGTAGGTGGTTTAGGCAATATATTATAGGAAAATTGACAAAAATGAGACAAATCCTTAATTTTGTAATTAAAATAAGACATTTGAACGGGTCAAACTTCAATGGTACGTACCATTGAATGATACTTACTGTTGGATGGTTTAAGATTCATTTGGGACCCACCGCAAATTAATTTGAACCATTCAACAGCCGTACCATTGAATGATACGTACCACCCAAGATTTTTCCCATTTGAACCATGTACAAAAGAAAAATTACGAAAATACCTACAACCCTCAACTCACTTTCATTGACACCAATTTTTTTTTTTATCACAGTCTGACCTCTCTCTCAACAACATCGTTTTAGTAATCCTTCTTTATAAGATATATTATATAAGAACCGCCACAAAAGGTAAATCAGTTGAAAGGTAATCCACCGATGCGAGAATACTTAGATTGGAAGTAATGGGGGGATTACAAAGTATTGGATCTATTGAAAGAAATCTAGCCCATCCGTCATTAATGCATAAATAAAGATACCAATTAGTAGTGATTGAATTCCTTCTATGGTTTCGGTCTAGTCCGTTATGAAATGAACTTATAATCATGGGAAAGCTATACCTACACGCAAGGTTTTAAAAAGCGCTAGGCGCTAGTCGGGCGGTGAAAATAGACCTAGCTCCTAGGCGGGAGCCTAGACGGGGCCTAGGCGGATTTAAATAAATTTATTAATATCATATAAATAAGTGCCTATTTACACTTAAAAAAAAACAAAAAAAAACTATACTTATATTAAGAATTTGGAGAGATAAAATGCAAAATAGAAGAATACATAAATTTATAAAGCACTACAATTTATTGAAAATAAAACATGGGGGAAAAGTTAAGTATATAATGAGTGTTCTTGGATGAAACATTTATCCAACAAGTCTACAATTTATTAAACACATAAAATGCAAAACGGAATGATATAATAAGATACTTGCAAGGCTAGGCATCAATCTCTTCTTCTCCATTTTCCTCCAAGACTCCCTCTGTATCAGACTCAAACTCAAATTCCTCATCACCTCCCTCTTCTTCCGTGTCCTCATCCGATACAAAATCTTCCTCATGAAGTTCTCTTACTTCAACATTTCTAGAACTCCTCCTAGACTCTAGGGAACTATCCACTTCTGATGCCTCTCCCTCCATTCCAGAACCAAGCTTGAAGGCATGGGTGGCGTAGCCATGCAAAGACAGAGGTCGTGACTCAAAGACAGAGATGGCGCAGGAGAGAAAATGGGGAATTGGGGAATTAGGGATTTTGGGTTTTCTTCCCAAAAAACCATTTTACATATTTAAAAAAAAAAAAAAAGCACCGCCCAGCGCACCGCCTAGCGAAACGTCTAGACCGGCTAGGCCGCCTAGGAGCGCTTAGGCCCCCGCCTAACAGTAAACCAATTTTTACAACGATTTGCAGGTAATCCCTTCGGAACCTCACTGTCCAGCGCCTAGGCGCCACCTAGGTCGATTTTTAGAACACTGCCTACAGGTACCCACAACACCTTCGGTCAGTACCAGCTTCAAATCGATAAACCTTCAGTCACCACGCAATCTGCCACTGCAACTTCAACCTTCGACAATCGCGATGTCAACAACCCACATATCCGAGTTTTTGCAACTTGCAATTTTAGTTCATCTGCATTATTACGACCCCCTTCTCTTGCTAGTCTTCTTTCAGCTATCCCAATCCAACAGCCTCACATCAGTTCCTTAGTAGACACGTAGAACTAGAAACTTCGGAACTTTACGGCTTCTCAGAGTCCTCAAATTTGAAATTCTTGTTGCCAGAACGGGCGAGATCCTTATGGGCTTCCAAGTTCGATGAGATCCTTCTTGAATCTCTTGAAACCAGTCGTCGGAGACGACTCCTCCACCACGGGGACGACTACAAGTCATCGTGGTCTGGGCATCGCGACTTTATGGCCGTTCGGTACTTGAATCGCAGAAATGTGCAGATCAGAGACCCAATCCAACAGCCTCAGTACCTCGGCAGACAAGCAGAACTGGAAACTGGGGAACTTCTCGGTTTCTCAAAGTCCTTGTATGACATCCCACATCGACCAACGAAGAGGGGATGATGTGCCTTATATATACATGCCCACCTCCATTTAGCACGAGGCCTTTTGGGAGCTCACTGGCTTTGGATTCCATCGGAACTCCGAAGTTAAGCGAGTTGGACTAGATCAATCCCAGGATGGGTGACCCACTGGGAAATTGCTCATGAGTTCCCAGAAACAAAACCGTGAGGGCGTGGCCCAAAGAGGACAATATCGTGTTACGGCGGAGCTGGTCCATGATGTGATAGAATGGTATTAGAACCACTCTGCCTTTCGGTACGAATGTGCCAACAAGGACACTGGGTTCCCCTTAAGTGAGGTGGATTGTGACATCCCACATTGACCAACGGAAAGGGGGTGATGTGCCTTATATATACATGCCCACCTCCATTTAGCACGAGGCCTTTTGGGAGCTCACTAGCTTCGGATTCCATTGGAACTTCGAAGTTAAGCGAGTTTGGGCTAGAGCAATCCCAAGATATGTGACCCACTAAAAAGTTACTCGTGAGTTCCTAGAAACAAAACTGTGAGAGCGTGGCCCAAAGCGGACAATATCGTGCTACGGCGAAGCCGGTCCAAGTTGTGACACATCGAATTCGAAATCCCTGCAGTTGGAACCGGTGAGATCCTTCTGGGCTTCCAAGTCCGATGAGATCCTTCTTGGATCTCTTGAAACCAGTCGTCAGGGGCGACTCCACCACGACAATGACTGCTGGTCGTCATGGTATGGGTGTTGCATCCCGTCCCTAACTTTATTGTATTTTATTCCCCGACAGTGTAAATTGACAAAAATGCCCTTGGAGGCTTATTGAGTCCTACGTGGACAATTATTTTCTATCGACTTAATTTCGTACTTCTAGCGTACTTTTCAACTTGTACACTTCGTTACGAACTCGTAGACGCGAATGAGACATTTTTCGGACTTGCAACGGACAAGTTACGAATAAGGGCAATTTGGTAATTTACCAAATTGCGGTATTTTTCTGAAACTGTGGATTGAAACTGTGGGCTGACTTCTCGTGGTTTCAATTGAAACCAAGGTGCCCTGCACCTTTGTATTCTTTCTCAGGCTTTGAGTTGCATGCTCGTCTGCATGCATGTGAACTCCTTTAAATTTCCTACTCGTGTAGGATTTACCACCACCCTCACCAAACTAATCTGTCTACTCACTGTCCCCCCATCTCTACTCTGTCTCGTCTCTGTGCCCCTGCACACAGAAATCGTGCATGCAGCTACAAAACACACACACACAATCTCTCTAGACACCCGAGCCACCACCATCACCCTTCTCGGCAAACCTTCGTTCAGCCACCATCCTTGGGTTCAACCTTGCTGTAATCCTCTTCAACCCAAAGCATTGAATCGAGCCCAGAAAATCCAGAACCCGAGCAACCTCTAACCCAAAAACTCACACTTTCTCCGGCGAACTTCTCCTCGGCCAAACGCGACTATCCGAGCCTCGAACTAGCCCTAAACCTCCACAAAACCACTTCTGGGAACCCTAGGATCACAACCCAGGGCCTGCATGTGAAGATTTCATCGAATTCGATGAGTTTCAATTTGTGGCCGAGTCTTTCGAGGCCATTTCTGGCCATTTCCAGCCACATTTCGAGGTTCTAGTAGGTAAATTCGAAACCCTCTCTTCACTAGCTTCAATTTGACACGAATTTCGTGAAAAATGGTTGAGTTTTGAAGAATCTAGAATTTTTCCAGAAACCGGCGAGATTTTCCAGATTTCGGCGTTGGTGAGCGGCGGATGGCGCCGACGCACGGCGGCCGGGAGTTGCAGCGATCACCAGAGGGGGTGACGTCATCGAACCGGTCCTGACGTCAGCAACCCGGTCTGTGACGTCAGCAGATCCGGTCTAACCGGTCGAACAGGTGGAATATTCCAAAGGTATATTCCGTTTAACCTTAACGCCGTCAAGGAATATTCCCTACCGGTGACGGAATATTCCATAAAGCCGTTAGAGAATATTCCGTCAGTCAAACAGAATATTCCGTTAAAGTTAATGGCACGCCGTTAACTTTAACGGCGAGTGAACAGTAGGCGCGTGGCGAGCGTGGGCGCTCGTGTGAGCGCGTGACGGCGCGTGGGTGCGCGTGACGGCGCGTGTTGCCTTGTGGCGGCGCATGGAGCCCCGTGGCGGCGCGTGGCAGCACGTGAACCACTTTTCCAACGATTTCAAGCCCCGAAACGAGCAAACAAAGGGAATTTCGAGTCTTTTCCTTACTTTAAATTGGAATAGACTTGTTTAATGATTAGTTTAGTAACTTCCCATATAGGTGAGACCTATCCCGAGGAGCTACGAGCTCAAGCGAGGTACGGAGGCTACGATCCGACTATTTACCAATGAGTGGGCCTTTCTTTACTCTTATATTTTCAGTAAACTACGGGTTTTACAGCGAGGGGTTATTCTAAACTTTTGAAAAGGTTTTATAAAACTGTACTTGGCCCACTCACCTTTGTTTTTCGCCCCTCCAGGACATAGATCTTAGTTAGCTGACGAGACCGCGTGGCTGCTGCTGATATTACCGTTTTTACCCTCAGTGGAAGTATGTTTATTTCCTTTCAATTGTGTTCTATATCCATCCTACGGGATGGGAATAATCTTTTAATTACTGCACCTAGCTCTGATATTTGTGTATTCATGGGTCTTAACCCGCACTATACACTTCCGCTCTGTATTTCTTTTAATTCAGCACAAACTCTGATTTAAATTCCTTCATTATTTCTCTATTAATTTCTTATGACTTCGTCACTCCTCCGGAGTGATGGTCAGCACGCCTCGATATCTGGTGTCCACCTGGATATTCGGGTCGGGGTATGTCACTGGGCATTGCGGCTTCATGTCGTTCGACTTCTTTCTCCCAAATGCGGCTGCTAGGATTCGAGCCCAGGTCTTCACAAAGGTGATTCATAAGTAGGGGAAGGCCAGAGTTCTCGGAGAGAGAGAGAAAGAGAGAGTTTTTTCTAAAATAACCCATTTATATTTGGGGGAGGGCAATTTGGTCATTTAAAATTTTAGTAAAATTCTATTTTGTATATATTTTTGTGCATAGAATATGCATATGATGTGCATGGTTCAAATGTCCTATTTTAGTAACAAAATTAAAAATTTGTCTTATTTCTTTCAATTTTTCTGTATTATATGTATGTGATATGTGTTGGTCTATGTCACTTAATGAACTTCAATATTATTTGGTTTTTTGCTATATTGAAATTTGCCCACAGTTATGCGAACAATTTGTCATAAAATACAAAGTGTAGCCAGATCATTGAATTTCTGATGCTAAAATATAGCCAACAATTGTAGACAGGATTGCACGTGAAAGTCACCAAATTTTGAGGAGAATATTTTTTGGGTATAGAAAACTGTTCTCCAGTCCACTGTATAATTCAAACCCAATCCCAGCTAAACACAAGGGTAAACTGTCATTTGACTCCCTAAATTATTACTCTAGTTGAAATTGACCCCCTGAACTATTTTTTGGGTAAATTGACCCCCTGAACTATTTGAAATCAGCCAATTAACCCCTCACCGTCAGATTCAACGAAATTTCATCCACTTTGTTGTCAAATACTAACACATGTCGTATTTTAATTGGTAGATCTAGCTGACATTCTAACGAATTAACAGCAAATTGGATGGAATCTAGCGGTAGGGGGTAAATCTACTAATTTAGGAAAGTTTAAGGGGTTAATTTACCAAAAAAATAGTTCAGGGGGTCAATTTCAACTAGGGTGATAGTTCAAGGGGTCAAACGGCAGTTTACCCTAAACACAATGTATTTAATTTTTGATCGAGAAAAAAAATAATGTATTCAACTACTAACTCATAGTAGAACGAAATCTATCCATATGGTATGCCATTATTAACTTTCAATGAATAGTTTAATCTGAAATCTGAAATATGTATAATCACAAGTTGACATACCTGAAATATGTGTAATCTCAATTTTGAGGATGAAGCACAATGTGACTCCCTTTTTTTTGGTCAAATCTTTTACTCGCTTTTGTAGACCATCCACTTGTGAACATAACTCACATTATTATTATCATTCTTTTTGTTCGACCATAACTCACATATATGTAAGATTATTCAAGGGTAATATTGGTGTATATTTGTAATTTTTTTTCAGGGAATAATTTCACTACCATCCATGAGATTTATTATGGTTTCACAAAACGCCTTAAGATTTTGAAAATCACACTAAACATCCCCTTAGCTTTCAAATTATTTTCACCAAGTCATTAAGATTCTGTCCAAAATTTTCTGACATTATAAAAACAAATCTCCGAATGTAAAATTTACTCTCGTCGTTAGTTAAATGGATACCACTTTAAGGTTTATTGTGTTTTCACATAACCTCATGAGCTTTTATACGGTTTAACATATCATTTGACGATTTTGAAATTACAGCAACAAAACTTCATATCTTTAGCATGCAAGCTTCCAGTATTACCTCTTGACTACAAAAGACATGAAAAATCTATTGAAGAACCACAATAATCTCGCAACATTAACATGATAAAATTTTGCTGACATCAACAAATTTTTGCATTGTTGGACGGAATTTTAACCAAAAGTGTGTTGTGAAAATGGTTTGAATCCTAATAAGGGGGTGTTAGTCTAATATCGTCAAATCAAATTATGTGAAAACATGATAAGCTAAAGGGTCTAAGGCAAAAATAAAAATAAAAATTCCCTTATATTTACGTGTACAAAAGCAGTCAATACATTGCTTTGCTACAATTTGGCTGCTCACTAATGTATGGCGGAGGATGACAATATTTTAACAACATTCTAGCTAGACTTTACAAGAAACGAAAATTTTGCAACATGAAGGGTGTTGTATTAAAGGTTTTCATTGCTTAAGATCTTATTTCGTAGAGTGGGTTGTATACAATGAAAGGGAAAAAGAACACTAAAATCACATGCGTGTTGCTTTTCCTCTAATAAAACACGAGCCCTATTTATACATTTTTTGGTAGCATATGTATTTCCTTTAGCCCGTCATCGATCACATCTTTATGACCTAAAATCTCACATGTTCTCTGCTCTGTTTGAAATGATAGTTGGAAGTTTCCTTGTTAATACCTGTGAGTTCCCCACACATGCCTAATACACTAAATTCTAACTTTATTCTTATTCTGATACTAGCGTTAGTGGGAAGAAGAGAATCGAACTTATGACATCGAGAATAAAAGTAAATATTCTTAACTATTTGAGCTATAAACACTATACAATTCTAAATCTTATTTAAATATTTAAATTAAAAAGGAGATTACAAAAATACTTTTAGAGCGTGTGACAATACACAAAGAAAGATATATAATGCCGACATAGTTTATTCTAAAATAAAATTGTAAATTAACTCCATTAACCTCATGTTATACACATGGTGGTGATGCGGGGAGCAATTTTTAACACTCCCCTTATGCAAGTTGATACATGAGCAGTGAATTGTTTATGACCCATAATTTGACCCCAAAAAATGAAGTGTATGGCATAAAAGTTCTAGGGTTTTTTTTTTTTTTTTTTTAATAAAGGTAGTGATTTTCTTTTTAACGAGTCATAGCATATGATATCATAAACATGAAATGCGACAAACAATAACTATAAACGGCCATCGGTTTGGACTAGCTACTGATTATTATCGACATTTTGATCTCATTAGAAACTAGAAATGGCGATTGGTCAATGCCACTTCGATCTCATCAACGTATATATTGGCTAAAAGAGAGTATGAGATTTAACTGTTAGATTTTCGGTTAAAAGTATAAAAATAAAAATAACGATTTAAAAATTCAGAATATCTTTAATTTCAGAACAACATATATTTTTTTGTTGACTAAAAGGTATCAAGTTATAATCTACCATTTATTTTCTTTTTTTCTTGTTGGTGGTAGCCAAGTAGGAGCACACAAGAAAGACTCCACCATCTCTTCTTTATCTTGAGTTGAGTTGAGTTGAGATTAGCTTCTTCCTTTTTCATGCAAACGCCCATCACCCCCTACAATTTTTTCCCCAACTTTAATATTTTGTTATAATTATTAAAACATATCATCATACATGAAACTGAAAGCATCAATATGAATATATGATATGCGTTTTAAAATGTTGACCACCCTTCTCTAAACTTGTTTGTCCAATTGCAAAGATGGGCCCCACCTTAATCAAGTTGCCTAAGCCATGATGTGAGTTGTTTACCAACTCTTATCTGATGATACCCTAAATCATGCCAACACCATGCTCTTGCTGATGGTCCTAATTTTTAATGTTCGATTTTTCACCCTTAATTAGCAGCTCGAATGGCTAGCTTTGACCGGCTAATCTCGTGTCAGGTCACCAACATTACCTGATTTTTTTCACATTTAAATTGAATGCGGCTTCCATATCTATGACTTCTTCTTCTAGAAAAATAAAATAATCATTTCCACAATTTTAATTTCTTGGGCATTGTTTGGCGGCATTACGAACGGGTTTTTATATATAAGTCGACATGTATGTGTAAGAACCAAAGAGGGTCGTTTTCGAAATGGTTTCTTAATGAACAATTAATTGCAGTTTTATATTGTAATTAATGTTGTTTCAAATAAATTGCAAGAGAGGTCTCTAAACTAATCAGGAAGAATAGAAGCCATTTTTTGCTCACCCTCCTCAAGTGAGGGTGATGCACACCTCCTTCATTGATTGCCATTAGATAAATTTGATTTAATTGATTTAAGATACGAATCTCGAAATTTAAAATAATCTAATGACAATCAATGAGAAAGTGACCATCACCCTCACTTGAGACGGGTGAGCAAAAATGCACTAAAAAAAAAATCTAATTTTCTCTTAATCCAGAAATCGACAAGAGTATAACCCTAGCAAAAGAGAGAAAAAGACAAGAAATAGTACAAGACACTGAACTCAATTCACTCTCCTTCTTACTTATAGGGAAAAAAATTATGACTCGTTTGGAAGTGTTTTCAAAATGACTAAAAGCGCTTTTGATGAAAGTACTTTTGAAACTAAGTCTTAGTAAAAATAAAAGTAAATACTGAAAAAGCACTTAAAGTACTTCATATAAGAAGCACACTCTTGCTTAGCTCTTAATTTATTGTTGATTGATTCATACTGTGACTAAAAACAAGACATAGAGTACAAGGAAATAAAAAAGAATGTGAAAGTCACTTTCTCTTGCCCAAAATATTATCTGGTCTTTGGTGTGCAAGTTTGTGTTTTTTGATAGGATAATTTCTCCTCAATGACCCCAAAATGAACAAAGAAATAAACGTCTACTCAAGTTTTTGAGGTTTTAATATAATATAAAAGAGCATGGCCGTCTCTAACATCTTGGGAGATTTGTGAGACTGTTATAACGTCGCCCTTAATAAGATAGTTTTTTTGAACATTGTATTCATGCAAAATTCAACAATCAATATTCTATCTTAATCGAAGTCAACATCTCAGTCCAACAAATTGAATAGTCTTACTCAGTTGGGAATTTTTTTCCTCAACTGCCATGAAATTATGATTTAGGGCTAATCCATAAAAAGAATAGGACTAAAAGAGAAATACGAAAAGACACTTGTGCTTGTGGGAGGAAGTAAAATACAAGTTTTTTTTTTAATTGTTAGAGCAAATTGGAAAATTAATATAAGAATTATAAGCTCCACTTCACAGTTGTAATATTTGTTGACTAAAAAGAAAAATCCATCGCCGCCGCTATAGGTAAACTGAAAACTTTTTATCAAGTTTTTAATAGAAAACATATGTACATATGTAATATATATATAAGAAAAATTTCTAAACCCTAAACCCTATACATGAAGATGAAGATGAAAATTTTTGGGACGCCTCAGAAATTAGGGTCCCTGTGATGCACCTTTTGCGATGCCCCAATGCCACCCCTGTAAAGAGCTCACTAGTTATTTTTGTGAAAGTCGGGTGTGGTTTTTTTTATACAACAATATATTTAGACTAAGGGAACGAGGAATAAATTGGTATCAAACTCGTCATCCACGAGATTTGAACCTAAGATCTGTTACTTATAAGTGAAGAGAAATACAACTAAACCCTTGATATAAGAAAAAAAATGATTTCCTCTAGCAAAATAAATATTTTCTTAATGTCAACTGAAGTGTGATTAAGAAGCCCTTATACTTCTACGATCTTTTCAAAAGAGTGTTATTATTATAAATATGTTAAAATTTTAATTTAAAGTCCAAGTTCTTTCCTCACATGCAGTGGCGGATCCACCTTGTGGCAAAGGTGGGCAACTGCCCACCCAGAGCACAAAATTTTAGCCCACTGAATCCATTTTTGCCCACCTAGAACGCAAAAAATCTTGAAGATTTGGGGCTGCCCATGGCAGCTCGCCATGGCCATTGTGGTCTATGGTTGCTGTTGCTGACTTGCTGGGCTTCGCGAGGAAGAAGAAGAGAGAGCCTTTTTTTTTTTTTTTAAACCTTGGACCAAAATGGCGTCGTTTTGGTCCTTTGTTTTTAAAAAAAAAAACGACATGCAGCTTATGTTGCTTCTTTCAAGAAAACGACATGTCGTATTTTTTAATCCTCAGATCCCCAATTGTCTTCCCGTATGCAGTGCAGCAACCAGCAAGCCCCTATTTTCACTCAAACCCCTATTTTCAACTAAAATTCATCATTCACTCAAATTTCAAACCCCCATTTTCACCTCAAATTCATCATTCACTCAAATTTCTTCATCTCCAGTTCCTTCCTCAATCTCTCCGGCGCCACTATCTCTAAGACCCGCTCACCAACAAGGCAATTTAGGCAAGAACACTACACCAAGTATGCATAATTTAACCTAAATTATTATTCCTTAATTTCAAAGTTTCATACAAAATTTCATTATTTGTTTTATATGGCTTGAGTGTTTTCATTTTGAATATCTCTTATTAGTTTTTAAGGTTTTGGATAATGAATTGGTGATTATGAATTTATGCTTATTTGAATTATAATTTTGTGGAATATGATGAATGTGTTTGTTAATTGTGATTTTGTAGTTAAGAGAGTATTTGTGATGCTTAAGATTGATTATTAATTTAAAATTGTTGATTAATTGATAGGGGGTTTGTATTTTCATTGGTTAATAGTGGGTATGGAAAGGTTTTTAGTTAAGAGACCAACGCCACCACCAAGTAGTTCGACTAATACGGGTTGCAACTGCTTCAGTGGAGAGAGCTTTTTCTTCTATGAAAATTATCAAAAGTCTCCTTCGCAACAAAATGGGAGATCAATGGTTGAGTGATAGCTTGCTTGTTTACATTGAGAAAGATGTGTTTTGCTTGTATTGATAACGAAACCATCATAAAACGTTTTCATGATATGAAAACACCTCGTGGACGTTTAGTTTGAATGATAATTTTATTGTTTAACTTTTAAAAAGTATTTGTTATCTATTTTGATGCTTTTATATTTCGCCCACCCAAAGAAAAATTCCTGGATCCGCCACTGCTCACATGTGCTTTTTCAGAAAGCGTTACACTTTTATGCATTTTTGCTTAACCTTAAATCAGAAGCGGTTTTAGTTGTTCAAAAGCATTTTTAACACATTTAGAAGAAACTTCAAGCCAGCCCTATTAACGAAAGTATGAGAAAACATGCATTTCCTTGTCGTTTTGCATGTGGTTTAATATTCTAATGGATAGGGCGTTGGGTTTCTACCGGTCATGGGTTCGAAACTTCCCCTACTCCTAAATTCTTGTAATAGTTTCAAATCTTTCTCTCACCCCTTAATAATGATAAATTTTTTTATTTTTTAAAAATGCCTCCGTTTTTGTTTTATTTTGTTTTTGTACATTTGATTATAAAGCTTTGTTGCAAGAACTAGTACTATTTCTGATTTTTAATTTGGTGTTAGTCATAACAAGAACAAATATTATAATCTAGTAAATCTTAATAACTAGTATTAGAATAGGGGAATTGCATAGTAGATGCATAACATGCTAGTGTTAAAAGATTAAGATTCTCCATATCTGAAATTCCAATGCCAAAGAGCATATATATACAGCCTTGTAGGTTAAATTTCTCCCCTACCAAAGAAGGGAACTTTAGAAATGAAAATGTGGGAGTTCCAAATGAATTGAGAATCTGAGATCAAATGACTGTGCAGATATAATCCATGGGCCATAACAAAAAAGCAGGCAGCAGGTGTGGGTGAGTGGATTGGAGTGGGGCCATTAAAAACCAAGAAACAGAAGAATAAGGTGGATAAGAGCTTTGCTACTTGCTGCAACTACACTGTGACGTGAAGGTGAAGTGGCTCTAATTTAGATATACAGAAATTGTATGTCAAAGCAGTTAAAATGTGTGATGCATGCATGCAAATTGCAATCCCATGCAACCCATCCTTAACCCTACCTACGTACGGCCCACGCCCTTGTTTTATGGGATCGCCTTGTCTTCCACTGTGAAAGAAAACTGTCGCTTTTCGAGCACAAGTTGGAGGGACCATCTTCATCTTCAACTTCAAAACTAGTTTCAGTGGACTTGGACATGGATGATGGATTCAATAATAGTCTAGCTCAATCATCTGGATAGCTGAGAACTACTCCGGATTTTTTAAAGTCTACATCCTAATTTTTGTATTTTACAACAAAAATTTGACGGGTTAAACACCCGGATTATCTCATACTACGAAACACAATAGAAAATTCCTTGAGCGACAAACATTTTATATTTATTTTGAATTTTGTAACACATGTTATCACTGTGCCACTAGCAGCGAACCCCAATTTTTTTCAATTTCGTGGCGATGGAAATACTAGTTTATAAATTAGAATTAAGGGGACAACAAAACTCAATTCAATCGATGTAATGTTCGTTTATATTCTTTGATCCTTCTAAAATACCTTATACATATGCAATATGAAGGTTTTCTTCAAACCTAGTTCACGAGATCAATAATTATCTTTCTTGAAGCTCAAAAAATTCATATGAAATCCAAGTGCATATAACGGCCCCATTTGACACTTACCGGAAAAGAGAGCAACCCGACCATGAAAAGCCCTGCTAACTAACGCATGCAAACGTACAACGTGAGAACTTAATTCATAAATAATTAATATATAGACATGCCATGATCGAATCTCGCCAATTATAAATAGCAATCATGTCATAGCAAAGCTTTGTGAAGACAAACAACTTGAATTTGATAGCAATCATGCATGCAATACGTGCAACATGCATTATTAATTACCATGTCAATCAACATTCATTTTTTGTTAGGGGAGTGATTTCACTCCCCTTATTACAAATGGATGTTGATTTTATCTCTTGTACTCCCCTTTTAATTTTGTCTTTTAATTTCCTTTTAATCTATTTCATCCAACTCCGATTTTGGAATTTTGAATCTCTTAGAAAGGGCAAGGGTTTTACTTATAACAGTATTGGGGCTCACTATAAGAAAAAAAGGGCAACAATCAAGAAACAAGCATAGTTGTTGTTGGGGTAGCTATTGCTGAAAGCGTCTCAAAGAGTGAAAAAGTGTGACAAAATGTCAAAAACTGTGACTGTCACATTTTAGCAATTGCTACCCAAGCAACAACTACACTTGCTCCGGACTGTTGACCCTTTTTATTGTAGTGGGTTCTCTAAATTGGGGCTTTAGCACCACTACTAGAAATCCCTTAGGCTTTTCACAATGGGCCAAAAAACTTAATTATATAAGAATCACAATCCTACAGTGTTTGAAAAATCTGAGTACAATGAGAGTGATTCTTATTTTTTAGTTCAATATATTGAACTCATCATTGTGATTCATATATAATAAATGACCAATCATTTGAGAGAGAAAATAAAAGAACCATTCATAAATTAGGAAAAAATAAAAAATAAATGAGTCCCACAATTAATATATAGAACTCATGTCTATCAAACTCACACTGTAACAATAGTTTTATAGAAAGGGGCATTTTGATTTACACCAAGTTAAGTCACTATATTTTATTGAAAACCCACATTATAATAAATGTCTATTCAATTTGTTATTTTATGGTTGAATGAGTTATTATTCATTCGTACTTACGAATTTACCCTTTAAGATAAAGAAGGAAAACATTATTATTATTCTTGATTTAATGCATTGTTTAGGCTAATTGTATTTTTTGAATTTTGAAAGCTTCCTTAGCAATAAAATTTCTTGTTTAGGTGGAATCTCGAAAAAAGAAAAACAATTTGCTAGTTATCTGGATTAGAGGTAATCTAATTTTTTTTTTATTTGTCTTGATGGGTAGGTAGTGTTTTACTTGTTTTATGGAATATAAATAGTCAAAAAGTGTCTCTCTTATCTAGAGCATTGGTATTCTAATATTTTCTATGTCTCTTCGAGAGAACTTTCATGAAAAATAATATGACGAGAATAATATGAATATTACCTCCTTAGTAGAACAAATTACAACAAAGAAGTTGTTATTAACTAAATGAATAAGAAAATAAAAAAAATAAATGTTGTCTTCCAAAAATGGCAAAAGTTATTAGTTAATTAGAAAAATTGCCAACTACTTTACTCAATAAATAAATTATCAACTGCTAATATGGCGGCTCATAGATTGGTCAAATTGGCATTATATTGTGTTGATGAGACTTGTTGGTTTGATGAACCTCCCGACATTATTCGAGATGTTCTTATTGAAAATTGTAAAGGTTCTTAATCATCAATAAATCGCTATCGTTTTCTTAAAAATAAAATGGTTAAATCAAACAATTAATTTAAATAACATTAAATATGTGCAATAATTAACGAGTGAACAAACCTAATAAACAAAAGAGGGTAAAATGGAGATAAAAAAATATTGCAAGAAAATATAATTTGACTCATCACATCTTTTTTTGGTGGGCAAACCACAATAGTCCACCCTTTCGGAAACATTTGACTCATCATATCAAATATTGAAATTTTGTTGTTGTTTAATGGTAGTCAATTGATCTAATTTGAAAATAGAGTTTTTGCTAAAATACACAAACACTTTTTGGTTCAAACCAAATTTTCTATTATAAAAATTAGGGTTCTTTAGAGATAGACCCTTACAATTTTTATTTCCTAGACAAAAACCCATCTATATTTAAACATCCAATTAAAACCCAAAATTCAAATCCATTGACATGTAGACAAAGAAATAACCTATTACTGCAAACTATTTACAACCTATGCCATAACACCCTAATTATGTCAATAAACTTTAATGCCAACAATAATGATGAAATCCTAAATTTCATCTAGTTTCTTTCCTCTTTTTTTTTGGCAAGCATTTAAAATTCAACTCATATGACACATCCCGATCCCGGACACGCCAGGTGTCGGGAAGTGCTGGCCGACACGTGTAATGTGACGAAAGCCAATTATGCAAGAAACGGTGAAAAGTAAGAATATTAAGAGTTGAGTGCGGAAGTAGAAGTGTGGTGAGGGTTAAAAACCCATAATACAGGATGCATAACAGTCAGAGCTAAGTAAATAGTGCAGGAAAATAAAAACATTCACATCCCCGTGAGGATGGATAATTAAAAGTTAACTACAAGTAGGAGTGAATCCTACATAGTTCGAAGATATGTCAGAACCGTCGACCACCGCCGAAGAGAGCCCTCGAATCACCCTGAACTGAACCGTCACTAGGTCCTGGAGGGGCGCAAAACATAAAACGGTGAGTGGGTCAAAAAGCAAAGTTTGATAAAACTGTTGTTTTCAAGAGTTTACTAACCCCTCACTGGAAAACAAGTATAATTGAGAAAATACGTCATACCCGTAGGCATGAACCTCAAAATACTATCATGAAAACATTCGAGTACTCCCCGATAATAATGTACTGACATGCTCACCCATATGTAAACACACAAGTCCACGTGGCTAAACCACAATGAACAGGCTAGGTATAAAAGTAATACGCTGAGTACTACAATGACGCGAGTCTAACGCTAAGCGCTGGTGCACAAAGTGCAGTCACACAAGTCCGAGTTGCCTAGTGCAACCTAAGACAGGCTAGTACCTACAATGGATCCAAAGCTGCGTAACGGTACTGATAGTGACTACTCCAAACGTCAAGGCTAGTCCTGGCCACAAGACTGAGTACTAATACCTGGGGTGTATACATATAATGATGAGCAACAGTATAAAACATGTATGGCAATATAATACGAATGTTCTACCTCCAAAAATCGTATATGATATGAATTATGCTAACAGTTTGAAGAAAGCATTGAAAACCATACGTATATACATTTATCAAAATAAAGACCCACTCACTCACCTGTAGGTAGCCGGGTCGTAGCCCCCCGATCCTGGGTAGCCCCGGTAGTCCTCTGGATAGGTCTCACCTATATGAGATATCACTGTAATAATGATTAAACTCATAAAGGTTACTAAATAACTAATTAATTACACCTATCCCTTGTTTGCTCAACCAGGAGGTTCAAAACACCTAAAAAAATATCACACGTACTGCCCCTAGGTAGTACGCGACGTCACGAGTCGCCTCGCGAAGACGGAAACGAAAAAGGACCTTCCACGTGCCCTCACGCGCGGCTTGAAGATCGGAGCCTACGGCTCCACGCGCGGCTCACGCGCGAGCTGGTCAACTGAGTCGGTGAGCCGGTCAACTCGGCTCGGCTCAAGCCGGTCAACACGGCTCGGCTCAAGCCGTCAACGCGGCTCGGCTCAAGCCGTCAACGCGGCTCGGCTCAAGCCGTCAACGCGGCTCGGCTCAAGCCGTCAACGCGGCTCGGCTCAAGCCGTCAACGCGGCTCGGCTCAAGCCGGTTTAAGCCGCTGACGTCATCAAGCCCGGACTGAACCGGTTTGCTGACGTCATCGCTGATGTCAGCGCCGGTCCTCTGGTCTTTTTCCGGTCGCCGGCGCCGTCGCCGGAATTTTGGCCGGTTTCTGGGTAATTTTTAAAACTCCGTATCTTCTTCATTCCAAGTCCAAAAATTACGTGCCATATATCAAAATGAAGCTGGAGAAGAGTAGAATCACGGTGTACCTTTGGATTGGTCGTAGAAGCTCAGTAAAATGCCTGTATTTGCCCCGAAGGTTGCGGTTCACTGTAGCAAAGTCGATCTACGTCAAAACTTAACCAAATCAGGCAAACGACCTATGAAAATTCATCTACTCAACGAGAGGAACACAATGGTGGTAGTTAAAAACCTCACCTCGGTCTAGATTGGCCGGAAAATGGCCGAGAAGGTCCGGTTCTTCCGGTTGCGTTTCCCGTCAAACGGGTGAGAGTTTGGACGAACGGTTTGCACCGTTGAGTCCACGGCGTCGAGACGAAGGAGGTGGTGATTTTCGTTCGCTTCGATTCGATGGGTTTCCGTCGGTGTGCACTGTGCACCCACGGAGAGAAAAGGGAGAAAAAGTCAAAAAAATTCTAGGGAAAAGAAAGTGACGGGGAAGAAGGAAGGGAAAGAAAGAGAAAGGAAAATTTGGGTTTTGGGGGTATTGTGCACCCACCAAAACAGTAAACTTACACTCTCACGTGTACAAAATAAACACGCACGTGTAGAGAATATTCCACAGAAAATATTTTATAACAAACTTTTTACGGGATGTTACACATAGGTGCATTATACTGTATAATTGTTTTAGTTAACACTTGTCCAAAATTTCAGTTTTATAGGCTACAATTAAAACAATATACATATATATTCTCCTTATAACAAATATATTAATGTATAAATATATTTCCTTATAAAAAAATAAATATATTTCAAGTAGTTACACAATTTGTAAAAATAATTTACCTATGTTTTTTTTGAACAAATGACATATGACATCATTTCTCTTGAACCAAATGATATCCTTTATCTTCAAGTAGATACTTTAATCTACATAAAATAATTTACCCATATCTATATTAGATTATAGGTAAATTAAATCTTGAACCAACTTACATCCTTTATGTTGTAGGTAAATTATTTTGCATATATCATTACATACAATATTAGGCACATTTTATTGTTATTATATATATGTGGTAAAATAATTTACCTATATATATGTGGTAAAATAATTTACCTATACTTTATGTGTTACATCCCGTCCCTACGTTTATTGTATTTTATTCCCCGACGGGGTAAAATGACCAAAATGCCCTTAGTGGCATAATGTATCATTCGGGATTACGTCCCTTCTATCGAGGTATTTTCAGAAATTTTGGTGTACTTCTAGTGTGTACATTAATTTACGGATCCGTTGACGCAAACGACACTCGAATCGGACTTATTTTGGACAAATTACGAACAAGGGCAAAACGGTAATTTTTCTTGAGCAGTATTTGAAAACAGTGGGCTTAGCCCATGGTTTCTGCAAGCCACGAGGCCTGCACCCACCTCCTGAGGTAGCCAATGCATGCAAATTTGGCAGTGAGCACTCACTGTTTTTGTTGAACCAGATTCGACTGAATTGGTTTTAAAACCAGCACCACCAGTGTGCATTGTTTCACACCTCACCTTCACTCTGCCATCTTCTCACTCTCCCGAGCCTCACCTACTCACCCACACAGTCTGCAATCTACATGCAAACCACCCAAATCAGAAAATTTGCTCAAGACACCAGCTTCATTCTCCTCTGCCTTCCCCGTGAGCAAGCTTCGACTCGAGTCCTCACCTTCATTCTCAAGCAAGTTACACTGCCTTCAACCCAGATAATCCCACTTGCAGAGGAAACCCAGAAACCCTCGAAATTTCTCTATACACCCATTTTCACCGATTCCAAACCGAAGCTTCCCTTTTGAACTCGAACCAGACCTCGAGCTTCATCATCATCGTGTTCATCGTCCCTGGACCACTCTGGAACCCAGGAAAACTCGAGAAAATCAGAAACCCGACTCGGCCAGTTTCCCGGCGAACCTCGATCGGCTAAGCACAGCCATCCTCGACCTCGATTCAACTCCAAATAGCCACCTTTGGGCTTCTGGGGGCCCTGGGAATCGAACCCAGGCCCTGCATGTGACTGAATCACCAGTTTCATCGAAGTTCAAACATTGGCCGAGAACTTCCAAGCCATTTCTGGCCGTCTCCGGCCATAATTTGGCCCCATCCTAGGTAAAAATGAATTCCTTGTAACACCAGCTTCAAATTGGTATAAATTTCGTGAAATTTGGTATCGATTTGACGAAGTTACAAAATTTCCAGATTTCCGGCGAAGATTTCCAGATTCCGGCGCCGGCGAGCGGCGGACGGCGGCGGCGTCCGGCGGCCGGAGTTGCAGCGGTGTGACGTCAGCGACCGGTCCGTGACGTCAGCAGGACCCGGTCCAACCCGGTCCAACCCGGTCCAAACCGGGAATATACCGAAGGTATATTCCGTCGAATCCTTAACGGCGTCAGGCATATTCTCTAACGGCGACGGAATATTCCGTAACGCCGTTAGGGAATATTCCGTCAGCCAAAACGAATATACCGTTAAAGTTAACGGCACGCCGTTAACTTTAACGGCGCGTGACTGTTGGGCGCATGAGGCGCGTGTCCGCGCGTGAGCGCGCGTGCGTGCGCGTGTGAGCGCGTGCGTGCGCGTGTGAGCGCGTGGGGGCGCGTCCGAGCGCGTGTGGGCGCGTGACGGCGCGTGACGGCGCGTGGGCGCGCGTGACGGCGCGTGCTGCCTTGTGGCGGCGCGTGGCGGCGCGTGGAGCCCCGCGGCGGCGCACGGCGGCGCGTGAACACATTTTCCGACCAATTCAAGTCCCGTTTCGAGCAAACAAAGGCGATTTCAAGTCTTTTTCATTACTTTAATTGAATTAAGACTTGTTAAATGATTAGTTTAGTAAACTCTCATATAGGTGAGACCTATTCGGAGGAGCAACGAGCTCAAGCACACTACGGGGGCTACGATCCGACTACGTATCAGTGAGTGGGCCTAGTACTTACCCTTTTTAGAGTATTATAATGTGTTTTATGGTATTTTTGAAATATATATATGTGTATGGCATGCCTATTTTATGAAATTAGATTAATTTGTGATAAACCCTTATTTATTGATGATTGTTTATGATTTGAGTTTTATGATGAAACTTGGCATGCATACACATGATTTTAATTGTATTACTTATTTCACATTATGCACGGTGTTAGCACTGTCCGGGCCAGGACCAGCTTCACGTGATCGTTCACACCCGCACCATTACGCTCGACATGGATCCATGATTAGGTGCCAGCCTGTTCTAGATTGCCTTCGGCGTCTAGACTTGTTGTGACGCACACTTTGTGCCAGCCTTCACGTGTATGTAGTGCTAGAGCGTAGTTATATCAAACACCCAGCCTGTCATGTAGCTACTTTCTATATGACTTGTTGCATATTTCCATGTGATAAGTAATGTTGATTTTCACTGTGATAAATGATTTATACCCGTATCCTTGTGGGCGTTGGCCCGTTTACTTATGTTAGAGACTTACTTTAGTAGTAAATATTTTGGTAAATCTACGGGTTTTACAGTGAGGGGTTATAACTAAAGTTTTGGAAACGTTTTACTTAGAAAATCGATATTGGCCCACTCACCCTTGTTTTTCGCCCCTCCAGGATTTAGACTTTAGTTGGCGACGATTCGGTGGTGGCAGCTGCTGGTAGCCTGATTCTCTTTTCTTCAGTGTATGTTAATTTCCTTTTGTTGTGTGCTATATCCATCCTACGGATGGGAATAATTTCCTTTACTGCACCTAGCTCTGACACTATGTAATAATGGGTTCTACCCACATTACACTTCCGTATTTTCGTTAAACTCTGATTTAATTTTTATCTATCATTTCTAATTCCTTAATTAATTTTCCTATGACTTCGTCACTCCTACGGAGTGGTCGGTCAGCACGCCTTAAAATCCGTGGTCCACGTGGCTATTCGGGTCGGGGTGTGTCATTATGTAAAGTATAGGTAAATTAATTTTGAATCAAACAATATATTTTTTTTGTAGGTAAATTATTTTGCATGTATTATTACATATTACATATATTAAACACATTTTTTTATTCTTATATATACGTGTGCAAATAATTTACCTATATTTTTTATGTAAAATATAGAATCAAACTACATTCCTTTATTTTGTTTTTGTAGGTAAATTATTTTGCATGTATTATTATATTTATTAGGAACTGTTATTGATATTATATATATATTTTGTGTAAATTAATTTACCTATATTTTTTTAGATGAATTTACTTATATTTATATGTAAAATATAGGTAAATTAATTTTGAATAAAATAACATTCCTATATTTGTAGAGTATACTAATAATTTTGGAAAAAACACCAAAAAACCCAAAATTAGTGCCTTTACATATTTCCATGAGTTGTTGTGATGATGGAGTGTTCTTAGCCGACTCCCGGCTGGGACACTTATTACTTATCTACTTGCGTTTCTTTCGAGGGAGCCTCTGGGAGACGTATTTTTGTGGATTGTTTTATTCGCATCTACCTCGTTGTACTTCTTATGGAAATTTCGGGGACGAAATTTTCATAAGGGGGGTAGATTGTTACAGCCCGTACCGGAGAATAATATTATTTTATTCCCGGAGGTGCAAAATGACGATTTTGCCCTTGGTTGACCTTTCGGTTGACTTTTGCGTCGTAGCTCGTACGACGTATTCACTTGCATTTTCGTGACGTACTCGTCGCTACGAACTCGTAGGCGCGAGCGGAACGCCATTCGGAGTTCAAATGAGCATTTTACGGACGTTAACCTAGTTGCGTTTCGTATTTGGGCCTTAGGCCCAGTAATTTCTGTGGGCCCAGCCCACTGAGTCTCTGCCACCTTGTCTCCTTCACTCTCTGTCTCTTTCCCGAGTCTCACACTCACACCTAACTCACAGCTTTGCTTGCAGCTTTGCTGCAAATGGAAAGACCAGAAAAACACTTAAGACACCCAACTCCAAATCACCTTCTTCCCCAGCCTTCCTTGTGAACAAGCTCGACTCTGTGTGCAGTCATCTTCAACCTTCAAATGCACTAGCTGCCTTCAAACCCAGAAAATACCAAATTGCAGAAACCTAAGAATTACTCTAGGCACCCACGGGTTCTGCCATCAAACCAGTGGCCCTCTCTCGAATTCAACCTCAACCCTGTGTTCACCATCGTCATCCTCGTCGTGTCTGGGCTGTGCCTGAACCCAGAAAACCCACGAACTGCAAAGATTCCAAAGCTGCCATTTTTCCCGGCAAGCTTTGATCGGCCAAACTCGGCCTCCTCGCCCTCGATCCAGCTCAAAAGCAACATCAATCTCTTCCTCGAGGTCCCAGAGACCCTAATCTGGGCTTGCATGCAAGGAATCGATCGAGGATCGACGATTCTGGAAATCGGCCATTTGGACCCGATGGCATTTCTTGATTTCCCGGCCATCTCCAGCCATTGTTTGGCCCAAATTTAGGTAAATTTCGAATCCTCACTCTCCCAGCTTCATTTTGATACCAATTTCATGAAATTTGGTGGAGATTTGAGTGAGATATTGACATTTGAAATCTCCCGGCCAAAAACCCAGATTCCGGCGGAACTCCGGCGCCGGCGAGCGGCGGACGTCGGCGGCGATCGGCTGCCGGAGTAGCAGCGACCTGACGTCATCGACGCCGGTCCGAACCGGTTCGTGACGTCAGCAACCCCCGGTCCAATCCGGTCCAACCCGGTCCAACCCGGTCCAAACCGGGGAATATACCCAAGGTATATTCCGTTAAACCCCTAACGGCGTTAACGGAATATTCTAACGCCGTTAGAATATTCCGTTAACTTTAACGGAACAGTAACCGACACGTGTCAAGCGCGTGGCCGGCGCGTGGGGCGCGTGGCCGCGCGTGGGAACCTTCCAGCCGCGCGTGGCGGCGCGTGAGGGCGCGTGTGACCTCACAGCCGCGCGTGGCGGCGCGTGAGGCCAAACGGCAGCGTGCGACGGCGCACGGCGGCGGTTTTGGGGTTTCCGACCCCGAAACTCCGTTTTCGGGTATCCGAACGCCGTTTTTCTTGTAATTTCGTATACTTTACTAATTTGTGGGTTTCTAAAATAGGTTTGGCGACTCGTGGACTCCCGTTAGCGTATTTTCGGACCACTTCGGCTTCGGTATTTGTGAGTGGGCCCCTTCCTTACTCAATTTAAATGTCTTATATGTTTTAAATATTATTTTGGGCTTGCCTATGCTTTTTAAATGATTATTGTTACTTTGTTAGCAAACTCATTAAACTATGCCTACATTATTATTATGATACTTAGCTTAGTATTTGACCCGTATTTCCGGTAGGCCTCGTACTACAGGTTATTTACTCGGCTTACTTGTTAAACTCGGTATTTCGTTAGGCTATGGAAATTAGTGGGCCTTGGCCTACATTTCCATTTTGGGAATTATACCATTAATTTGGTAATTTCCGTATTATTGTGTACGCGTATTGCTTGTATCGAACTGGCCCTATTGTTAGGGGGTTTTAGATAATTATTTGAGATTGTGCTAAATTGTGATCATGGGTTTTATACCCATCTAACGGCCTTGGGCCGTATTTGGGTGAACTTTGGAAACGATAATTTCCTACCATATTTTGGGTTCACCTAATCTACCATTAAGTTGGTATTTCTATACCTTGGTACCCGTATGGTGTATTCTTGGTATTTTACGTATTGTGGTTAATCACTTGGTATTTCGGGTACGGTACCCGAGGACACTTTATTTAGTGGTAGTTTTAAAGGTTATCCCAAAAAGGGAAATTACCTCATACTGGTTTATTTAAGAATACTCCGTGGCATGTTTTTATACGCTCAACTTGGGAGGCTTACACGGTGTTTATTGTACTGTCCGGGCCAGGACCAGCCTTCACGTGATTGTTCACACGCACCGATATGCTCACTATGGATCCATAGTAAGGTGCCAGCCTGTTCGAGGACGCATGGGCGCCCGAACTCGTTGTGATGCGATTAGCGCCAGCTTCACGTGATCGTAGTACATGAGCGTAACTTTATTTATACACCCAGCCTGTTCATGACAGAATATATCTGTATGAACTCGTGTGTCTGCCTTGCCTAACCGAGCATTTATCTTGTAGTTGGATTGTGTTATTATCTCGGATTTTCACTGATGCCACGGATACTACTATTGGATTTACAGCTTTCCCGTATAACTTTATCTTACGAACTTTTGACAAATTGTTTTATGCCGAACGGTGGCTTTCTGCCCGTTTCGGACGGTAAGTATATTTCCGTACTTACCTTGATTTCTATCTACTATATTAGTACGTTTTCCGTAAACGGTTTTTCAACCAAGTACCTGTTTTACGGCGAGGGGTTAGTATTTTCAAAAAGGAAAGGTTTTCACAAATAACTAGCTATGGCCCACTCACCCTTTTGTTTTGCGCCCCTCCAGGTTTAGCGGCTTGAAGTTATCGACATCGAGACCCGGTGGTATGAAGATGTTCAGATTTATCTGTGTATTTGTAAATTTTCAGTATTTCGCTTTCGTGCCATATCTGTATTTATTCATTAATTCCTTCAAATATTATTTATTTCTTCATTTTGGCTTTCGTCACCCTACGTGGTGTCGGCCAGCACATCCGACTTTTGGGTGTCCACGTGTACATCCGGGTCGGGATGTGTCAATTAATATTCAAGATTTATTGTAATCGTTGATCAAATTAATGATATTGTTCAATTTCAAAAAATAAAAATAAAATTTTCCATATTTGATATTAATATGCAATGAATTTATAACATTAATGCTTTTTTTCTTCTCCTTTCCTTTTTGCAAAATCGTTAATCCTCCCTTACAATCCGCATAGAATTAATTGTATGTACACCAAACATGCAATAGGGTTAGTTTAGGCATCTAAAAAATGTAAAATTTGTAAAGTAAAACATAATTAATGAATTTGCTTATGTGGATCCTAGTCACTGGGTTTTCTTCGAGTAAAAAAATTATGTTGGGTTTTATGTGGAGAAAATTGAGTTTGAGGGGCTAAAGTCATATTTTCAGTAAAAATTAAACGCATGTTGTGTGATTTCTATATATAAGAATTAAACTCAAAAATCACTGTGGAAGGCCTTAAGAGACAGAGGGGAACACTTGGGGTTTTAAAGTCATACTTTGCTCCAATTGAGGGATCTAAAATGGTTGTTAAATCTAAGGTGCCTTTATGGAAATTTGACTGTTTATTATTTTATTTATTTGGTCAAGTGTGCTAATTTTGTTTTGGTTCTAATTCTGTTTTGTGCGTTTAATACATAGTTAATGTTTTTTTACAATAAAAATTTGTAGTTATGTTATCTTAATCATTTTATAAGCATAAATACCCACAATTTGTAATTCCGGCTAAAAAAAAGTTGGGAGTTATCATTTATTTTTTTCAATAAGAGTTGATGCCAAAAAAGGGATTAACTTAGAAATTGAAATGGGGAAGTGAACCTCGCAGGGGTGATTCGGTCGCTTAGTTACAATCCTTCGGCTGGTGTGTCTCGGGAACCTGCAAGGAAGATAGGAATTAGGATCGAAGGGCACCGTGGTACGCTCAAAGAGTGTTTAAGGTGCTATATGTATTGTTTAAGGTAATTAATGATGATTACATGGAAGAGGGAATAATGAACTTTTGTAGATGTATAGATGGAAGAAGTTTTTACCTTTGGTCGATGTGGGACTCTTAGAACATTATTGTGGTGTTGAGATGTTAGAGAAAGTGAGTTCCATGTTGAAGCAAGTAAGAGCTTACCTTGGTTATGGGGTTAGTCCGTGGCATCTGTTGCCACATGGAGTTGCTCCCCACGAGGTAATCCGCCTTGGCATGTGGTGTGGAGCTAAGTGTCGTGTGAAGAAGAAAGTTGACTCAGAAGGTAGGGATTGGCTATGGTAGATGCATGTAAATATCTGATCGTTAAATAGTAAATGTAAGACATACATGCACCTACTGTAAAAATTTCACAACAAGTGCACTTCGATAGTCTTGCTTTAACAAGTAGTGAAGACTTGACAATTTCGAGATCGATCACATATGTTACAAACAAAAGTAAATAAAAGAGAAGTGGTGAAAATAGTAGATGTGGCCACAGTTTTCTAAAACTTGTTGGACAAATGTCTACGTTTAGTGCTTTTTTTTGTTGGAGAAATGTCAAATTATTTCAAATCCAGCCGTCATATTTGATTTTGAACAAATTTGGGTAGTTATATTGGTTACAAGTGGTCAAAAAATGCTAAGAAAGTGAGTGGAGTTCAAGGTCTACAATCTTTGTCAATTGAGAATTATTAAACCAACTTAGTAAATCTTCTAGAGATGTACGTATTTTCATGTCCATTATCTTCCGATGTAAGAGGAATTCTCTCCTGCGCACGCGGGTCGTGTGCATGTGTTGCACATGATTTGTATTGATTCTTATGATTCGTATTAACAGTATATCGACGCCATATTGACAATATACTATAATATGGTGGGGATATACTGTCGATGCATTATCAATACGGGTCATGCGCAACCCATGTACAAGACTAGCCTAGTTTCATAAGACAGTGCACAGTCAGAAACCCTAAACCTAATTCATACTCCAAAGATATGGTTTAAAATTGGCAAACTTGAAACATCATTGCCAACAACATGACGTAAAACATCTTCAAATTCTCATTCTAGTCATTTTTTCGATTTCTCGTGATTCCGAAGAAGGAAGTGAAGCTTGAAGTCATCATTCTTCATGACAGTAAACATCTTTCTCTTCTCTTCAGAGCAAAGTAACTCACTTGCAAAGCACCACAAATCACTTCCAGGATCTTCCAATGTAGTGACATCATTCTTGGAAGCTCCTCCACTTTCAACTCCGAGTACTCCAGATGCGGGTGCACATGAATGTTTACCGGTGGCAGTGGCATTCATGAACATCCGATCTAACTTCTCTTGCTGAGGAGTAATGCCAATGTCACGAAATTTTGCAAAGTCTCCGTTTCCCTAATAAAATTAACAGACATATTGATATTAATAATAAACTCATAAAAGTGAAAACATACATTTACACACCTGAATTTTATTTTCGAACCATTCCTGAGATGCATCAATTTCAGAGACAAACACAAACACCTCGTACGATAAGACCACTGAATAATTTCTCTAAAGACTGATAAGATTTAGGTTGTTAATAGTTCAACAGTTTGAGTGATTAATGCAAAAGTTAACAGTCACATAAATTATGACAGAGTTTGGTAAACTGGAATTCTGACGTTATAGAACAAATTAAAAAGACAAACTGTATGGTGACACCGTTGATGATTCTTTTAAATTAATTTCATTGCGATTGCATGCTCTGTGAGAATAAAAGCCGTTACAACCATCTCCCTAGCATGATTGTGAAGAAAAATGATACACAATTTGGTAAGAAAAGATGTCTTTTGCGAAGAAAAATGATACCCAAATATGTCTGCTAAAAGAAGTAAAAAAAAAAAAACAGAAAAGAGAAAGCTAAACAGTAAGCAGAGCAACACCATCGTCAAAAATCACCAAAACACATTGTACATCTAACAGTTGCTTGCGAAATGACTTGAGAAAAATCTCAAATCGTACAAAAGGCAAGCAATGAAGATGACTATTTAGCCACTTATGAAGGGCCGACTACTTTGCAATACGTGAGAGAGGAGGGGAGGGGAGGTGAGATCCTAGAGATTGGAGGGGAACATTGAGAGGGGTACATGAGTAAGTGACAATGTTTACGCGTCGAATGCGATATCACTGCAGATATGGACTAGGATTTACTTTCTCAAAACAACATTGAAGAAGTTTGTAATACAAAAAGTTACTTATAAACTTGCTTTACAGGGCTTGTTCCATATCAGCTCCATAACTATTGCAGCCTTCAAAGAAACTACGCCATATAACGGCATTTGGTGGGAAGGGCATGGTGGAAATCACCTTCTCTGCTTCCCTAACATGTCCACTTTTAGCCAATAAGTCCACCACACAATGGTAATGATCCATTTCTGGTTCAACCCCATAATCCATTTTCATTTGCCCAAATAACTTGATCCCATCTGTCACCAACCCGCCATGCCTACAAGCCGTAAGCACAGCGCTAAAAGTTACTATGTCCGGCCTCAAGCCGAAGGGAATCAACTCTTTGAATCGTTCTGTTGCCTCAAGAGCATAACCGTTAAGTCCAAGTGCAGAAATCAGAGCTGTCCATGTAAATAGATTTTTGTCTTCCATTTCTTCAAAGATCTTCACTGAGCTGCCGATGCTACCACATTTCCCATACATGTCAAGTAACACGTTGCGTACAAATGTGTCACAACAATTGAAATTAGTCTTAATGATATAACCGTGAAGAGAACTGCCCAAAGAAAAGTTGCAGAGCTTAGCACACACGCTTAGAAGGCTAACAAACGTATAATTGTCTGGTGGGACTTCATACCACAGCATCCGTCTGTAAAGCTCAAATGCCTCTTTGTAATAGCCATTGCGGGCACAAGCTCCAATCACAAAGTTCCAGGATACAAGGTCAAGTTTTTCAAGAACCGTAGGCAATTTCGGAGTTTCATCATATTGCTTGGTGCCATTACAAATTCCAGCAATGACATAAAAAGGAACAGCAGCAAGCAGACCATCAGAAGCTGTGAGAAAGACCAGCGCATGAGATATGAGACCATTCTTGGCATATGAGGTTACAAGAGAGCCCAAGACATACTTGTTTTCCTGAAAGCCCATTCTTATAATTAAGCAATGAAGTTGTTGTGCTTCTAATGCCAATGACGACTTGAGAACAGCTGAAAATGTGAACTCACTTGGTCGGTAACCCAAATGAAGCATTTCTTGCAGTAAGAATATAGAAGCGGGCGAATAAATATTAGAGTATCCCCAAATCAAAGCATTCCAGGAAATCACATTTTTCGCATATATCTCATTGAAACAGCGATGGGCGTTTTCCAAGTTATCACACTTAGCATAAAAGTCGATCAGTGCACTACCTACAAAAACATTAGATTCAAAAGCATGTTGGATTATCTTAGCATGAAAGGACTCACCATAGAACGGCATCTCCAAATGGTTACAACAGTTTATGAGGCTAACAAAAGTGATCTCACTAGGCAATACTCCACCCATGGACATTTTAGAGAAGAGTTTGAGTGCTTTCCAAGATCTCTCAGTTTTCGCTACGGCACCAATGATAGTATTCCATGATACAACATCCTGAACAGTAACCTCGTCCAAAACTTTCTCAGCCGAGCATATGTCAGTACATTTCACATACATACTCATAATAGAATTCACCACAAGAACTTCACACTTAAACCCATTCTTTATGACTAAAGAATGCAGTTGTTCCCCAAATCCCAAGTCATGTTGGCATGAAAATGCTGAAAAAACACCCACAAAAGAACCTTCAGACAAAGTATAATTCTTTCTCACAAGTTCTCGAAATAACACCACACAATAATCAGCAAACCCATGATTCCCAAGCACAGAAATCATTGAATTCCATGTGACCAAGCTCTTACAAGGCATATCCTCAAATGCCCAAACCGCTTCCTTTAACAACCCATGCCTTCCGTAAAAACCCAACAAAGAAGTCCCCGCAAAAGCATCAACATCAAACAATCCATTCTTTATTACCAAAGAATGCAACTGAACCCCATGATAAACATCCAATGACCCACATGTCAACAACCCACCGAACACATACTGAGTTAGCTCAAACCCATAACACCTCATCTCAGAAAACATTCGCCAAGCTTCCCCTACGTACCCGCATCTACTGTAAGCACTAATTATGATATTATATGATACAACGTTTCTATCAGGCATTTTGTCAAACCATTGATGTGCAACTGACAATTCGCCAAGTGACAAATACTGGGACATGATGTTATTGTAAACAAAAATGGGTTGCATTGGAGATGGACCCATTGTGATGCTGAGAGCATGGAGTGGTTTTGTTGCTCTAAGGGACTGAACCCTTGAGCATACTCGCAGTAGTTGCAGAAGACGTTTGTGTTGTTGCAGGAAATCTCCATGGGGGCTTATGCAGTTGGAAACGACCAGCGACAGAGCCAGGATTCCAAAATGGGGTGGGTTGAATTGAACCTTCAGTCACAAATTTTCTTTCCAAGTAAAAAAATATTGTGGGAAAATTTCAGTAGTCTCATTTGTTTCTTTCACACTTCCCAAATTTCTAAAACCTGTCACAGAGACAGAAATGAACCGAGAAACAACAAAGTATAGTTACTCAGAAGACACAATTTGAACCACAAAACTGACTATATTAAGCCTCTAAGTGCAATATATTCAATTATCCAGATATTTTTTTTGCAGTGCTTACTTAGGCAACATTTTGAACTTGTTTGCAAACTATAGTACCGTATGTCATTTTACATGCGTTACTGAGACAATATTTGCCAATGAATTTTTTGTTAAGTTAACCTAGATGTAGCCACTGAATTGTGGGAAAAAACCAGCGAATCTTAGGCATGAATGAACACACCAACAAACAAAAACGTTTAGGAAAAATCATAATGTCACAAACTATATATGTAATCTCCAAAATGAAGGAAATCCATAAGTCCAAGAATCATAGCCAACGAAATAAAAGACAATCAAACAGAAACTCTCAAAGGGAAGAGCACATATGCAATTTCAGCTGAAAAGCCAAAGAAAAGTTTTTTGTCCACTTGTTTAACTCTAGTTGTAAAACTTAGTGGTATGGATATAGTAGGTCAGTCAAACCCAGAAGGGCCAACTTCAATTTCAATAAAATTCCATCTTATCGTTTTTTTTCCCATCTGTTTACAAAAGAAAAGGTGATGAGTAAATATATCAAAACATATTACTAACAGTACTGCTTGCTATTGTTTTTCACTCAAGTACGTTATAATATGACTGCTAACAAACATCAATTTCAGAGACAAACATACCACTGAATAATTTCTCTAAAGACTGATAAGAATTAGGTTGTTAATAGTTCAACAGTTTGAGTGATTAATGCAAAAGTTAACAATCACATAAATTATGACAGAGTTTGGTAAATTGGAATTCTGATGTTATAGAAAATTAAAAAGACAAACTGTATGGTGACACCGTTGATGATATTTTCAGGACAATAGGGGAAACAAAACTACATCAATATGATTCTTTTAAATTAATTTCATTGCAATTGCATGCTCTGTAAGGATAAAAGCCTTTACAACCATCTCCCTAGCATGATTGTGAAGAAAAATGATACACAATTTGGTAAGAAAAGATGTCTCTTCTAAAGTTTCATTGACTTATGAGTTGGTGGTTGTCATTTCATGTGGAGGGAAAGATAAAATAATGCACAATACAGTGAAAGCCAACTACAAAAGAAGCAAACCCAGCTACCCAAAACACAATGAGGATTTTGGCCAAAACAGTAGCACCAAACAACAAATGAAGCAAAGTAAACCACAAAATATGTTTGCTAAAAAATTAACCATAGTCAAAAATCACCAAAGCACATTGAACATCACATGTTTCAAATAGTAAATGCATCCCAATCATTCATTATCAGGACAATTCGAATTACAATATAATTTTTAACAAGAAAACACCCCCTTCAAATCATCCCAAGCTCACTAAAATCCAATGCAGAAACCCTAATTCTCATACAATAAAAATTGCCAACCAAAACCGACAAGATCTGAAGCAAAACTTGTATTTCAATATCAAGAAACTTCCTACATGTGAAATGACAAAGGAAGATTTCATGGAAATCAATTTTACCTCGCCGGAGAGCCCAGGAAATCCATTAGATAAACTTTGCAGATTGATCTGGTCCTATCGCCGTCGCAATTCTCGGAATTACAGAGAGATGAAAGGGTCTTACGGAGAGAGAGAGAGCGCGGGAGAGAAACCAGAGAACGGAGAGAACAAAAGTGTAAAATTGACAGTTGCATCTTGTACATTTCATAAATTTGAAAGTGTGTTTTGGGCGGACCGAAACTTTCATTAAAGGACCGAACAGATTCCGAGCAATCTATTTTCTTAAAGCTGACCCAACCCAGCTTTCTCAAAGTAGATTCTAGGGATTTTAGATTTTGGCCAAAATGGATTTTGAACTTTTACAAAACACCTTGGGGGACCAAGAACTTAGGTGGGAATAAAAAATAATCTCCTAAATGTTGTACCAAATGGGCCTTTAGTCTCGAAAATTGAGGGCGTAATGCTCTAGGTCAACAAATTTGAAGTTTTATTTTATTTTATTTTTAATACAAGAGATATTATACTTAAAACTAATTTAAACTGTACGGAGGAGAATTTGAATTCAAGTGCATATATTTGCTCGCCGCAAGAATGAACTATGAATGAAACTTAAAATATAGACGGTTCATATTGTTGTACAAAAATATGGAGCCCTACAACTAGTTCCCATCTTTTGCCAATGAATTTTTTGTTAAGTTAACCTAGATGCAGCCACTGAATTGTGGGAAAAAACCAGCAAATCTTAGGCATGAATGAACACATCAACAAACATAAAGGTATAGGAAAAATCATAATGTCACATACTATATATGTAATCTCCAAAATGAAGAAAACCCATAAGCCCAAGAATCACAGCCGACGAAATAAAAGACAATCAAACAGAAATTTTCAAAGGGAATAGCACACATACATTTTCAGCTGAAAAGCCAAAGAAAAGTTTTTTGTTGGCTTGTTTAACTCTAGCTGTAAAACTTAGTGGTATGGATATAGTAGGTCAGTCAAACCCAGCAAGGCCAACTTCAATTTCAATAAAATTCACTCACAAAAACATTGATAAGACCAGAATGGGAAGAGTAAAGGTTCGCCTAGGAAGTAATTCTTGATGATGCATAGGTCTCGAACAATGGCAATGAAATTTTTCTCACATAAATGGGAGTTGGATAATTTTAGTTCGAATATAGAAGGAATTAAAAAGTACATGAACAAGACCAAATGAGCAAATGAGATATAAGAGAACAAATGCACCTACAGCAGAAAAACAGTGAAAGGCAAAATCGACATTGCCAAAGTTGATTTAATCAACTGGAACTGGGAATTTTAAAAATTCAGTTTTGTTCAACATTACTGAATCCATGAAATACAGATAGGAACTTTCCGGTTCCTAAACTGACGGCATGTATTGGAAATCTTTTCCAAGAAACCATTTTGACCCTGCATATAATTTCTCAAAAAAGTATGATTGGATGAACAAATTCATTATTGCTTTGTTTCTTGATTTTCCTTTCTACATTTCACTTTTCTTCCTACGAGTTATGAAGGTAGATTCATCCTTGAAATTTCATCAGAGTCTAATTGTTGAAAGCATGACTTTCCGAAGTTGTTTGTAAGCACATCTTAAACACTTCTTACTATATTTCTTACATCTTCGACCACATTCTCAACAACAATATACTTCCCAAACACATTGGACTAAACTGCAAGCTCAGTGTGATAGTTTCCACTAAAAATTAGAAGTTCAAATGTTCAAGCTGCCAACAGAATTCAGACATGATAGATATCAATTGGAAAACAATTTCATATATATCCATACAAAAGCAATTGTATAAAAAGATGCCTAATCAGTTATAAATCACTTCAATGAGGTTAACTCAATTCCTAAATATCAAAATCAAAATTTGAAAAATCATAGAAATTAATTAATAAGAAGAGAGAGAAGAAGAACGAAGAGGAAGAAGAAAGAAAACATTCGTCAAATTATTGACAAAGGAAGAAAAAGAATCGACTTACAGTTAAGGAATGAGAAGAAGACGACTAGAGGGACGACTAGAGGGACTGAGTGAGATTTTTTCAGTTTTTCCGTCGTACGGCTCCGAATTTTTTACGATTTACCGCTGGCCATTTTTCTGGAAAAAAACCAAAAGCAGTAGAAAGAGGGCAAAAAAAAAGAGGACGCAGGTATGGAGAGGAAGGAAGAGAGAGAAATATGAGCAAGCAGTGGCGGAGCGCGGCGGAGGAAGAGCTTTTAGTTCTGTTCGTTTGTTTCTTCTTCTTTTCAGTTTTTTAATTTTAGGCAAAAATGGGTGGACAAGGCACTATTTTAGGCAAAAGTGAATTAAAAATGGTAAAATAAATAAATTTTGGATTAAAAAATATTTTAGTCCTGTCTTAGTTCGGCATTGCACAAGTTTCATAATTATTGTACCGCTTAAGTCTAAGTCTCTAGCAAGCCTAGCTTTAATCCTCAAGTCCAAGTCATGTAACAACCCATCTCCTGGGGTTTAGGTAAGTACTAGAATCTGCCATAAAATATTTTTTAAAGAATTGTTTTGTTCTATTAAAAATTCTTGGTACAACGAAAAAAAAAATAACAACTTTGTGTTTTTAAATTTAAAATGCGTCCGATAGTTTAACTTAGAATGATTTTTTAGAAGAAAAAAATTGAAAACGTGTATAGTACTGGCTATCAATTTATCCCTTAGTATGTGTTGTCAGTAAGATAAGTTCCAATCAAGTCCCTTTATATTTGCTTGACTTTATAATGGATTGATCTTTGGAAGTGCTAGAAGATTTTTTCATAGTGTTAGGTTTACCTTGTTAAAATTATCGTGCACTTAGAGAATGTAAAATTTAGTTAGCCGTTGTTTTTATATTATGTTGTTTAACATGGATTGCAAGATTATTTCAATCCTTCGGTCTTATTTAAACGAATTTGGCATACTATTCTTGTGTTACTTGGTTTTATTGACAAAAAGCATAATTTTTGGACACACCTCATTTAAAATTTCAATATTGAATGACATATATGCCTCAGTATGAAATGACTAAGTGCTAGTGTCTTAGGTTGAAGCCTACTGAAAATATGCACAACTTTGTAGGAGGCTAGTGAAACTTTATATAGTTTCGACGAATACTTCTGGAAAACTTGCATTGTTTTGGTTCTTAAACTACTTATGTTTGCATCCAATTTCAATATTGGATATGTTGGAAACACCAATTATGTAGATTCTTAAAGACAAATGTAAGAAGTTGAAAATGTTGTTGAAACTTTATGCAATTTCAATTGGAACAAAAGTTTTAAAAAGTAGGTGTAGGTGCGGGTAGTTTGGATAAGTTATACTAAGATAATTTTTATTTAAAAAAAGATATGGAGTGATTTCAGTAAGTGATGTATTCAAGAATTTGTGGTGACACATCCCGACCCGATGTACACGTGGACACCCAAAGTCGGATGTGCCGGGCCGACACCACGTATGGGTGACGAAAGCCAATTTGAATGAAGTAAGAAATCAATCGAATAATTTAAGATCAATGTACACAAATGTAATGGGCGGAAGAATTTAATACAATTACCGCTTGTACAAGATACTGCATCACAAAGTATTTACAATACCGAGAAATTTAAACCTTTGTCATGCTCACCGCCGAACGGCCGACATAGCCCGCCCACTAAACCCGGAGGGGCGCAAAACGTAAGGGTGAGGCCAATAATAGCTGTTTTGTAAAAACCTTCCTTCTCGAAAGTAGTAACCCTCGTCAAAACTGAAGTAATTGGTTGAAACCATTTTGGAAAAACGACTCATATAGTAGGTAGAAACCGAGGTAAGTACTGAAATATACTTACCGTCCAAACGGTGGAAAGCTACCGTTCCCCAAGACACAATACTTTATCAAAAGTTCATAAATAAGATCTACGGGAAACCCGTAAGTCGACCGAAAGCTTCCGTGGTATCGTTGAAACCAAAGGATAAATCACAATCCACTATAAGATAAACCGCTCAAGCTTAGGTGGGGCAAACACCCAGTCCACACAAGAGCAACAGACTCCCGGTCATGAACAGCCGGGTGTATAAATAATGGTACGCTCATGTACTACGATCACATGAGTGCCGGCGCTATTCGCATCACAACGAGTTCGAGTCGCCCATGCGACCTAGAACAAAGCCCGGCACCTACTATGAATCCAGTGAGCGCATCGCTGCATGTGAACAATCACGTGAAGGCCGGTCCTGCCCCGCACAAGACAACAACACTGTAAGCCTCCCAAGTTGAGCGTATGGAAAACATACCACGGAATAATTTGAATAAAAACAAAGTGAGGTAAACGAGGAGGTACTTTTGGGATAACCTAAAATGATCAATATAAAATATTCTCGGTGCCGTGACCCGAATACCAAGCGTAGAACTAAATACGTGGAAATACCGTAGAATACGCACATGGGTACCAAGGTATAGAAATGACACATCCCACCCTCGATACCCACGTGATACCGAGTGCGAGCGTGCCGGGCCGACACTGTAAGTGACGAAGCCATTAAATGCATGACAACATTTAGAAAACGGGTTAATTTATAATAAAAGTTTATGAATTCGGGTCAATATGCATATGGTTCGAGCGTACTAATTTGAAACAAATGTGGAAATAAAAATAGTGAGTCAAGTTCCTAAAATCTCTATCCATAACAAGGATGGATATTATTATAGAAACGAATAATGTAAAGATAAATCTCTACATGGTTGAGATATCCGATCGTAGCCGTGCCACGTAGAAGTCTCGACCTCGCCGATGCCATCTCACTATGTCCCGAAGGGGGCGCAAACAAAAGTGTGAGTGGACAAAAATTCAAAGTTTTAGTAAACCTTTCTTTTCAACATACTAACCCCTGTTTGAAAACCAAGATAAATATACCATCGTAAGATAGTTCAAAAGATACTTTAATATTATACTAAAACATATCAAAAGGTATAATAACATAAATCATACTATAGTTCACAACATATATATATATATAATATGGGAAACCAACACAGGGTATATGCGCGATCACCCATGTGTACGGCCGGGTGAACGTGTTCTCTCAATCACCGTACAAGCACTTTACGTTATCCACTAATTTGTACCCTAGTACACACACATGTAAGCACTTGCGCCGCAAATACACACACCCGAGTCCCACGTAGGGCCTTTCCCCATAAACAACAATAAACGTAAGACAAGCTTCGCACTACAGTATGACGGACAATACCTCTCGGGAGGTCAAAGGCGTGTGACCCAAACATGTGAGACTTGTCCTATGGCCATGAGAACGGTACTACAACGTAGTGAAAGCATACCTAGTGTGTTTGAAAACATACATACATACTCATGTGTATAGATAGTGATGCAATATCCATTTCATAATTCCCAAAATATTTATCATTGCATAAATAAATCCTTTCCCAAAACCATATATCAAAATACCGTTTAATATTTATGGCAAAAGTGAAATCATAGCATAAACCATATCATAACATATATTCATACTTGATAAATAGTCTCATCCCTCTACTAATTAAATCCATTTCCCAATATAATAACCATAAATAGAACAAATATGGTTTATAAAGATAAATAATTGTCAACAAGTATATATATTTATAAATAAATATATATAATTAATCATACCAAAACCATTTAAAACCATAAATAAATTCAATTTCTCATAAACATTTTCAATCATAAAAACCATTGCATAAAACAAATGTCCACTCACAAAGTGATCTGGAGTGAAATCTCCTGTTGTCCTCCGGGTGTGGAGCCAGACTTACCTATTTAAAGTTAGGGAATAAATTAGAACATCCCTAAAAATAATTAAAATTAAGCCTCAAAGAAGAATCCCCCAAAATAATATTATTGTAGCGAAACGGGCTCGAAAATCCATCTCGTGAGTCTGAAACCCTACCGCCGTCCACCGTCGCCGGGCGCCGCTGCAGCGCCGCACGTGCCGCTCACGCGCCGGAAACGGCTGAAGGCCCTCCCACGCGCCGGAAACCTCTCAAGCGCTGCACGCGCCGAAACCCCCACGCGCTTCCCCACGCGAAACCCTTTCACGTCCATGAAGTGCTTCACGCGTCGCGTCGTGTCACCACGCGCCGGGCACGTGTCGCCACGCGGGGCCGGGCATCGTGTTCCACGCGCCACGCGCCTCCCACGCGCCCGGCCGACGCCACCCCACGCGCGCGACGCGCCCACGCGCCCGCGACGTCGCGCGTGCCTCTAACTAATATACCGCCGTTAGGAATATTCCTGCTAGAATCATTCCATACCGCAACGGAATATTCCTCTCCTCCTTCCTCTCGCCGGCCGCCGAGCTCCGCCTGCTGCCGCCGCGCCGTTCGGTTCGTCTTAACTGGGAATTTTACCACCGATTAAGTCCCAAACTTGCAAAATTGTATCTTCTTCATTCTTTAACTAAAATTGACGTGCCATATATCAAATTGAAGGTATTGAGAGTAGAATATTTTATACCTATTTGAGGCCGGAAAAGGCCGGGAGGTGGCCTGAAATTGGCCGGAAAGCCTGGGAAACCCTAATTCCGTTCTCCTTCACACGCACCAAATTCTGACGTATTTATATGAAATTGAACCTACCAATCCAACAAAACCAATGGTAATGGTCTCGAGGCTTACCTTGGTCCGGCTTGGCCGTAAAATGGATTTTACGCTTGCCTAAAACCGTTCCGACGTTCTGGCCAACGTAATCCTGTTCGAGTTTGAAGAATTGAATCACACCAAGGCTTCAATGACGAGACGATCGTGATCGTATGGATTTTGGGCTACGGTTTGGTGGTTTTGTGATTCAAACCAATATTAGGGTTTCTGTGAGTTTTGGAACTTTTGAGAGAAAATGGGAGAGAAAGAGAGGAAAAGAAAAGTGATCGCAGCAAAGAATTGGGGGAGGGCTGGTCGCCGTGGCAAATAGCCCAAAACCCTAATTCTCATACACGGAGTGGAAAATTACCAAAATGCCCTACACTTTAAAGCTTCGTAAACGTTCGTTTGAACTCCGAATTGAGTCTCCGCTGGCGCCCACGCGTTCGTGTCGACGAGCACATCAAGAATATGTAAAGAAATAAATTTTTAGAAGTCACAATAAAAGTCAACAAAAGTCAACTTTGGACCCTAGGGGTATTTTTGGTCATTTCACATAAATTTTGGGATTCTACAAAATAAGAAATACCAACTTAATGTAGTGCAAACTAGGTGAACCCAAAATACTATGAGAAGCTTACCAATTCCAAGGTTCACCAAAATATGGCCCAAGGCCCGCCGCATAGGTATACGAACTCCAAAATCAACGAGTAGTCGATAACTAATTAACTTCTAAAACCCCTAAAATAGGGTCGGTTCGGGATACTAACAATACTCGCATTAAATTAATACGGAATTTCACCAAATATGGTGAAATTCCCCAAATGAATTATAGGCCCAAAGCCCATTAATTTCCAAAGCCCAACATGTTGGAAATGTGCCCTAAATCCAATCATATGATGATACTTTACTTGACATTTCAAATGTTCCACTTAGTTTGATATAAAAGGGCAATGATTATTGTTTAAAGTAGTCTCATATAAATGTTATATGGTTAAACAATAAGTCCAAGAAATATGTGCTTATGAGAATGTAATCTAAACAAGTTAGGTTCATGAGACCATTCTCGCTATGACATATCCTTAAACGTTCCTCGATCATAGGATTGCCAATTGGGCATTGACAAACCGTTAAGATCAAGACATGTGCTATATATCTCTCTCAAAGGGTAGCAAGGGCTAGCCCGAGTCATTGGTGTAAGTGGACATCAAGATAAGCATGTAGGTGCTCAATAGAATGAGTTCATCAACGCTATCAACGATGAGTTTTCATGATCATGTCACATGAGAACTCATATTGGGATAATGCAAATTAGTCCTTTGACCCGAGGCATCACAAGCTTGTCTTGGTGGTGGAGGTCCCAATCTTGATTATGTCAAAGGCACCCCATCCGGAGGGTGTCCACGGCATCGTTAGTTAAGCTACTTAGCCATGGAGGCAAGTGAATGCGCAACAAGGGATTTCTAACCTTCAAACCGTTTCGAGGGAGAATACCTAAGATATGATTAAAGAATCTCTCAAGTTAGAGCATGAATAAGATTTAGAAAGTCGTTCCAAATCATATTCAAGGTAATCATATAAGTAAAGGAATCACCATTGGATAGTAGACATGAATAAACTATCAAACCAACAATGTGGTTCTATATTGTATTAGAGAAGGACCGTATTGCATTGCAACTTAACCGAATAGGTTTCTCCACCTCTTCGATTAGCTTGGGTAGCCATGACATACCGTTAGGTGCTCTGATTCATGGATGCCCCATAAGTGTATAATCCACTTAAGGGAAGAATTGAAAGTATGTTTCAATTCCGGAAATGATTTGAAAGAGTTCTAATCCTCCACCGCTCGCTAAAAGGAACCTAATGGACGCACACCGTGTAAGGTGTAGTTTGATGCAAAGAATGGAGATGAGTAAGAATAATTAAATGGTTTAATTATTTATGGCAAGGATTAGTTAATATGTTAATTAATCAAACGAATAAGTTCAAGTAAAGACCTCGGGTTGGTTTTGGCTTCTCAAGGCCCAATGGGCTTCGAACGTCAAGCCCATTGACTTCTGTTGTATGACAACTTAATGGCTAATAATAGATTAGGCCCAATAGCTCAAAGAACCCAATGTGGCCGGCTATAAGGGAATGTATAGCAACCTGTTTTTTAATTGCAAGTTTGCTACCATATTGTGGAAATGATATAAAGCAAAGTTTATAACATTTCATAAAATGAGGTTTTCTTTGGGAGAATTGGTGAGCATGAAAATTCCTTCTCTCAAAGAGGCCGGCTGCCCTAGAGGAGGCCAGGGCTGGGGCAATCTCACTCACTCTAAGGCACTCATCTTCTCATCAAGACTCTCCTTGGTGAAGAGACTTAGAGGTCCCCTACTTTGGGTACTTGGAGAAACCAATTCTTTGATCATCCTTCAAAATGTTCATGGAGCAAAGAAGCTTGGAATGAAGACCCTCTCCATGGGTGATTAGCCTTTGCTTAGGCAAAGAGGAATCTACAAAGGTATAAGATTTCAACCTCAAAATTTGTTTTGATTTGAGTCTTGGTTCACCATATCTGGTTCAGGCTTTGAATTTCTTGGGTTAAGTTCGTTTTTAAGTGCATAGAAGCATGTTTCCGCCTTTAATTGTTAAATGCATGCTTAATGATGTTAAGCTAATGAACCTGCTAATCCGGCAAATTTCCCTTCAAGTGGTATCGTAGCCTAGGTCTAGTAGATTGGGTGAATCCTTTTGGTTTTGTGATTACATAGTTTGTGATTTAAATGTTGTAAATGTTACAAGATTTATTCTTGCATCTTTTGAATGTAAATTTTGTTGGAAAATTTGCCATCTCAAATGTTGTAGATGTAGTTCATAAGGAGCATGAATTTGGAACTAAAATTTGCGCCATGAATTTGGGAAATTCGGCCAAATCCAAAGGTTGGATTTTTGGGTTCTTGTTTGACTTGTTAAAATGGTTTTAATGTGACAATTGGAACCCTTAAGTGCCCTATTATGGTAATATGTTATTTCCCCAAAGTTTGACTTATTTTGGAAGTGTTTTTGGATGAAAAATGTTCATGGAGTTCTTATGGATGTTCATGGATGTTCTTCATTGTTCTTGAAATGTTCTTGGCAAAGACAAAAAGTTTTGTGGTTTGATTCAAATTGTTTGTTGTTTTTCAAAAAGTTTTGGTTTGTTATTTGATTGTTGTTGGCTGATTTTGTTTGTGTTTAAAAATTATTTTCAACCCATACCAATCACTTACAAGCCATGCCAATCAAACCTTCAAACCATTCCTTTTACTATTCACACCATACCTTGTCTTCCACTAACATTTTCCCTTCTTTTTCCCTTCCAAAACCGGCTACTCCTAAATGGGGGTACTTTTGGGGCTTTTATGCAATTACATAAAGTTTTGATACTTTTGTGTATTTGCACTTTGACCCGAAAGTTTGCGTTTTTACGTATAGGCGCAAAAATCACTAAAGGGCAAATTGTTTTGTTCCTTTAATGAAGTTTTTGTAAATGTTGAAATTTTTGGGTTCTAGTTGTAATAACATAAAGTATTGGACTTATGTGTTATTACAAAGTGACCCCAAAAGTTTATGTTTTTGCAATATGGCCCAATAGTTGAGGTTATTGCATTTTGGCCCAAATTGGAAGAGAACAAAATTGTTTTGTCTCTTTAAATGAGAATTGGATTTTCATTTCATTTAGCTCCATTTAAATCAATTCTATGGATACAAAAACCAAATGAAAATGTTGCATTCTTGTTTAATTAGTTAAAGTGTTAATTAATTAAAGGGTGATTATGAACCTAAGCCTACGATAATTGAGCTATGTGAAAGGCCGTTTCAAAATTGTTTGAACCATGGGAATGTGTAGATTAGATTTTGGTTGTAATTTGATTTGATCAAATGTTGTAAAAGAGCATAAGCTCTTCTTTAATTTAATTGTACTCCTTTCTTGTTTTATTTGATATGCATGAAATTGGAGTAGTTGGGGTCCAACGCCCAATAAGACAACACACGTTAATGAGATTAAACGTATAACTAAAATCAATCACCGTCCCTAGTCCGTGATCCAACACTAGGCTCGTGTTGGATCAAATCCAAGGTTCATAGTCATCCTAAGGCCCTGAGGCAACTATATAGTCCTTAAACGAATGCAAACCTTATGTTAGTAGTACCATATACTCTTGCTTTAAAAACCGTTTTACAAGCTTAGTGGGAGTATTATATACTACTAAATCAATCAATGGACCAATAGTTGCAATAGGACCAAATTGTTTTAATTTGATTAAAATGATAATTATATGTGATGAGACCTAAAAACCCTCAACTAAAATATTAAGTTGATAAGCGTGGGAGTGCTTTGAACACTCTTTCGTAGGCCTTCCACCATGGTGGACTCCGAGCGTTTGTAACTCATACACGGCTTCACCCTATCATGGGGGAGTTCTAAGTATGTGCTTGCCTAAAGGAGGAGTCCATTTAAACATACATGATGTTGTAAGGTAGGGCAACTCGCACATGGCCAAGATCATATCATTGTGAGGCTATTCTTGAAACCCTACACGAACTAGCATGGTGGGAATGACTTAACTAAGTGCAATGATGCCAATATCATATCATTGTGAGGCAATCATTCTCTAGAGGCCAAATAAGATGGGTACTTACATTAGATGTAAATGAGTAAGTGTACTCTCTCATTATTATTGTTGCTAGCCAAGATCATATCATTGTGCGGTGGGCTTGGTAATAGTGAGCCTTCCCATACCCTACTAAGAGTTTCCTCCAAAACTCTCGAATTCCGATGAGGGATATGGAATTTGCTAAAATAGTGGGTGATGCTATTTGATTCAAAGACCCGGATCAAATGGCTTAAAATCAATCAATTTATATTCGTTATGTATTTATTTACCGATATATTTGCAAACGCTATCCTAAACTTGACAAAGAAAAAGCCGAAGGCCTAAGTTTCCGGACTTGGTACCACAATCCCATAGATTGTCTTGAATGGATTGTATATGTACCTAAGTAGTCTCATTCTCACTATCTTCCTATTGATAACGTATCATTGGAAGAATATGTTAGATAAGTCTATCATAATGAGAACAACTTATGATAGTTGGAAATTATGTTTGGAACATAATGGTTGTTTGACAAAAATAGTCCATAAAGATGGACTTATGATGATTTTGAATCACTAAATGTTGAAGTGTTAAACCGCTTAAGGAGACGGAAACAAGGCAAGGACTTCACCTTGAGTCCCTATCCAAATGGTTCACTAAGTTTATTGTAAACTATGTAGTGAACAATAACTACACTCTCTCCAAAATCGTTTGATGTGTATAACACAATTGAAATAAGTTTCAAGAGAGATAGTGGGAGTTTAGGGACCATGACTATTGTAGTCAATGGAGAAGTCAAATGAAGAAGGCAAATTAACTCCAAGGGAACAAACTTTCTTTATGAAAGGATGGACATTGGGAGGGGTATTTGCAAGTAATGACTTGCAAGTGTCAAGAACACATCTTTCGAAGGTGTTGTAAATGCTCTTGAATAATTCAAGACAGTTGGTTCTTCTACTTGAATGCATGATTCTGTATTTGTGACTATGTTTTACAATCGTTGTAAAAGTGTGGCAAATAAGAAGTAGAAGATAAATGAGAGAAGAGAAAGTACTTCACATTCGGAACGTGAATCAAATAAAGATCTCTGCGAAAGCAGATAGTACTTACTTCCTCATATGAACTACCAAAGTAATTGGATTATTGTAATCTAATAGATTGTCTCTATAGTAGAGATGATGTAGTAGTGTTAACTGTCTAGAATGGAACAATGCTTAAAACCCAAAAGGTTACAAGTTAGTGACTAATCCCAACTTAATTGTGACACCTCTAAAAGCATAAATTACTAGTTGGTCATAGATGGATGCTTTGGATCGATAGATCCGGATCCAATGCCTTCTTGTTAAAATTGTATAGAGGCGAAATGTTCGAATCTTTATTCTTTTGGAAAGAATAAAGAATCACAAAGTTGTTGAGGTTAATTCACTTAGATGTTAGTGGTTTGACCACAACATAATACTACTCATGATATATGACATTCACCGAAGATCGCTCTCGGTTGGACTATCGTGTATTTTGAATAAACACAAGTCCGAATACTTTGCAAAAGGTTTCAAAGAATTCAAGAATGTAAGTTGATGAGTAAGATGTCTAAAGTATGTACTTCCTTAGATTTGATCAAAGGAAATATAACACTTTAGAAGAGTTTTCCTTGAAAGATATCAAGGAAAAATGAGCATCATAAGATAATAATTTTCTCCATTAGGAGAAGAACGAACTCGAATAAGATTTGGTTCGTTGGATGATTATCAAATACCCATATATAGGATATATATACTTCTAAGACAATACGATTATCAATTAGAATATCTTCCAAAGTTTTCATGACTTCATAGGATGTAGTCGTAAAGAAAGACAAGTCTTAAGCATGTTAAGATTTGGGGTTGTGTGCTAATGAGCAATATTGTTTGAGAATTATCTTGTGGGATATCCTTAAATAAACCTTTGGATATCACTTCTATTAACCAACTAACAAATGTTGTTTGTTGGGTAGTTCATTGTAATCCTACACTAGGATTTGCCTAAGATAGAGCAAATGAACAAGAAATAGAATTCAAAGAATAGGTTCTTTGAGAGACAAGATGATAATCAACAAATATAACAACCTAGTTCCAACACCTATAGCTCCAAGGTAGTCAAGAAGGATTTGTAAACCGTCTCAGTTGAATGGTTTGAACTTTATGACTTTGTCATAGAGTTACACCTCTTAATTCGAAAGAATTAAGAATGAAAATCCTTATGATTACATTGAGTGTGTGTACGACACATACTCATGTAAATGGTATAATACCATTTGACGCGAAATAATGAAACCTACATAGCTAATTGGTAGCTTAAGGTGACTACAATCAAAGAGATTGGTTGACTTGGAAGAAACCATCTTTGATGTGGTCTCGGTTTCTATTAATTCGAAGATTGTTAGCTACAACTTAACGATGATTCAATGTTTGGACATAATATGGGTTTCCGAAACCATTATCAAGATAGTCTTGATAATATATGTCTAAAACTAGAAATCACATGACATGTAAGTTGTAGAGATTCATCCATCATGAATCAAAACAAGCTAGTGAGAGCTATAAGCATTTTATGAGATAAAGATCAAATCGTTTGATTTCTCATAAAGACGTAAATGAATCTTTTGTCTACTAGGTTTACAAAAGATTAGTGGGAGTTAATCATATTTCTAAATTTGAACATATATATGATATATATCAATTTTGGAAATAAAAGAAATTCTTCTTCGTTAAAGTTATGACTTTAAACAAATGTATATGGGAGACATAGTCTATAAACATGGGATGGAAATCTATAATGATAGATTTCAGGATATAATTGGATTATATCAAATCCCTAATGATAGACGAAAGATGCTAGGAAGTTTCTCATAAGATGATAATCTTCAAACGGAAGGACAACTCTAGTAAGACTAGGAGATTGCTCTTCTCAAAGGGAACATACCCTTTGACTCCCAAATAAATAATGCGTAAATAAAATCCTTTATGCATACGCAAAAAGGTGATTTATGTATTTCATATTGTATGAAAAACATTGATATGAGTTGTACCTATAACGGTACAAGACGATATCAATACAAGCTCAGGATCAGAACCATGGCAACTGTCAAGTGAATCCTTAAGTATTTAAGAAACACTAAAGGATGGATTCCTCAATAATGAGAAGAGTTAGAGTAACGCAATGGAAGCGTAAATGTATTAGATTATGAATCTAATCCATCATCGAATATCTATTTATTATGACTAAAGAGATATTTAGGTGAAAACATTAAAGTAATGACTTTAGTGTATTTCATCGTACATGCAAAATATATATAGCCATATAGAAGCTTACAACGTTGTTGTTTGGATGGGAAAGTTATGAACTTTCTATTTGGTTCCAACCAGAAAGTGTCTTTAGTGTGCCGACACTTTGACACTAATGGGGCGATAGCTCAAGCCAAGGGAATCGAGGTCTCATCAAGATCCGAACTCAAATGAGAGACTAAACCACATGATTAAGAATCATGTATAATGGTGAAGTCGTTAATCTCAAGTTTGCTTCTGTGGATAACACATATAGATATCCACTGCCTAGGCCTACTACTCAGCCATTTATGAAATGAATTCAGAAGAGGCATCATCACTGATGACTAAGCTGATTGGCTCTAGTGCAAGTGGGAGATTGTTGGAAATGTGCCCTAAATCCAATCATATGATGATACTTTACGGACATTTCAAATGTTAAACTAATTTAGTTTGATATAAAGGGCAATGATTATTGTTTAAAGTAGTCTCATATAAATGTTATATGGTTAAACAATAAGTCCAAGAAATATGTGCTTATGAGAATGTAATCTAAACAAGTTAGGTTCATGAGACCATTCTCGTTTATAGACATATCCTAAACGTTCCTGATCATAGGATTGCCAATTGGGCATTGACAGTCCGTTAAGATCAGTACATGTTATATCTTCTCTCAGGGAGAGTGGCTAGTCTCGAGTCATTGGTGTAAGTGACATCAAGATAAGCATGTAGGTGCTCAATAGGAATGAGTTCACTGAACGCGATCAACGATGAGTTTTCATGATCATGTCACATGAGAACTCATAGTTGGGATAATGCAAATTAGTCCTTTGACCTGAGGCATCACAGTTGTCTTGTGGTGAGGTCCTTAATCTTTGATTATGTCAAAGGCACCCCATCCGAGGGTGTCCACGGCATCGTTGGGGTTAAGCTACTTAGCCATGGAGGCAAGTGAATGCGCAACAAGGGATTTCTAACCTTCAAACCGTTTGAGGGAGAATACTCTAAGATATGATTAAGAATCTCTGGCCAGAGTATGAATAAGATTTAGAAAGTCGTTCCAAATCATATTCAAGGTAATCATATAAGTAAAGGAATCACATTGGATAGTAGACATGAATAAACTATCAAACCAAACAATGTGGTCGAGAGTATTGTATTAGAGAAGGACCGTATTGCATTGCAATCCTAACTGAATAGGTTTCTCCACCTCTTCTGATTAGCTTGGGTAGCCATGACATACTGCTAGGTGTCACTCATGGTTTGTGGATGCCCTATAAGTGTATAATCACTTAAGGGAAGAATTGAAAGTATGTTTCAATTCGGAAATGATTTGAAAGAGTTCTAATCCTCCACTGCCTCGCTAAAAGGAACCTAATGGATCGCACACCGTGTAAGGTAGAGTTTGATGCAAAGAATGGAGATGAGTAAGAATAATTAAATGGTTTAATTATTTATGGCAAGGATTAGTTAATATGTTAATTAATCAAACGAATAAGTTCGTTAAAGACCTCGGGTTGGTTTTGGGCTTCAAGGCCCAATGGGCTTCGAACGTCAAGCCCATTGACTTAAGTTGTATGACAACTTAATGGCTAATAATAGATTAGGGCCCAATAGCTCAAAGAACCCAATGTGGCCGGCTATAAGGGAATGTATAGCAAACTTGCTTTAATTGCAAGTTTGCCACTACATTGTGGAAATGATATAAAGCAAGTTTATAACATTTCATAAAATGAGGTTTTCTTTTGGGAGAATTGGTGAGCATGAAAATGCTCCCTTCTCTCAAAGAGGCCGGCTACCCTAGAGGAGTAGGGCTAGCAATCTCACTCACTCTAAGGCACTCATCTTCTCATCAAGACTCTCCTTGGTGAAGAGACTTAGAGGTCCCCTACTTTGGGTACTTGGAGAAACCAATTCTTTGATCATCCTTCGAAAATGTTCATGGAGCAAAGAAGCTTGGAATGAAGACCCTCTCCATGGGTGATTAGCCTTTGCTTAGGCAAAGAGGAATCTACAAAGGTATAAGATTTCTCAACTCAAAATTTGTTTTGATTTGAGTCTTGGTTCACCATATCTACTAGGCTTTGAATTTCTTGGGTTAAGTTTCGTTTTAAGTGCATAGAAGCATGTTTCCGCCTTTAATTGTTAAATGCATGCTTAATGATGTTGCTTAATGAACTCGGTTAATCCGCAAATTTCCCTTCACAACAGATTACCGAACTAAGCTAGTAAACCAAGTAAATACCACAATAATACGAGGTCTACTAAAATACGAGTCAAATACCAATTTAAAATCATTTACTAGAGTAGGCAATAAACCAAAATATAATTTCCCAAAATAAAACACATTTAATAGTAGGGAAAGGGCCCACTCACAAAGACTTTTGCCGGGAAGCCCAAGTGTACGTCTTCCCGACGCTACGGGTCGCCAAAGCCCAAAGTTTCTGAATTAAATCCAACCCAACGAAAACTCTGCAAACGAAGCATCCAAAATCCACTGAATTGGGCCCACTAGCACTCGGCCCAAAAACTGAATTTGTCTAATTGATCAACACACCCAAGGCCCCAAAGACAGCAGCCCAATTATGCAAACCAGTCCACACTTGCTGAAAACAAGCAAGGCCCAAAATTGAAAGACCAGCCCACAACTAATCAACCAGCCCAAATCATTCAGCACCTAAACCAGCAGCCCAAACTAAACAAATCAGTCCATTCCAATCAGCACACACACACAGTCAGCATCATCACCATCTTCAGTACACCGTCTTCACAACCTGTTCAAATGATCAGTACACCCGAGGCCCCCCCCCACTGGTTAGCAAAAGCCTCGAGACTGAGGCTCAGAACAGCAGCCCCATCTTCATGGAGCCCCAACTATTCTCCCCTGGCAAACGCAGCAACAAACATGACTTGATATTCAACAGTGCCATCAACTTGGGATCGTCCAAAAATGCTGATGGAAAGCTCCTGGGTTGGAGGGGGAGTTGTGCTGCAATTTGCAGCCAACCCATTTCTTCTTCGTCTGTCTCAGGCAGCCTGGTGGTTTGGACTGGACTTGTGTTGCATCACCAGTTCGAAGCTTGCTGGGTTTCTGAGCTCAGAAATATGAGGTCGACAACGAAGATGAAAATGGCAGTGATCAGTCTTGGCCAAGAAGTGGTTCAGGGGGATGGAACCTGGGCTCGGGGTGTCCAGAGAAGAATTCTGGGTTTTTAGTTGTTGTTTGTTTTGTTGTTTTGATTAGTCTGCAAGGCACCAAAGAGGAGAAGAATGGCTGCTTGATCAGCCAAAAAAAATACCCAGCCACAAAGTGGCCTGGTGAGGAGGGAGAACCTCGGTGAATTTTACACCAAAAATGGTGGAGTTTGATTTCGGTTTTGTTTAGGCAGAGAAGAAGTGAGGAAGAGGAGAGGGCTAGGTTTTGCAGAGAAGAAAAGAGAGAGGTTGCTGAGAAGAGTGCTCGGGGAGAGGGAGAAGAAAAAGAGCTTTGTCTCCTTTGCAGCAGAGAAGAAGAAGAAGGGGAATGGACCAGGTTCAATGAATGGGCAAGGCCCAGACAAGAATCCCACAAATCGTGGAATAGGCTGAGATTGGCCACATGGCCTGCTGCCAAATGGGCCCCAGCCCAATAACTCAAAGCAGCCCAATTTGTTAAAATACGGAAACGTCGAAAAATCAACGTCCGTAAAATATTCGTTTGGGGTCCGAACGACGTACGGCTCGCGTCTACGCGTTCGTAGCGACGAGCACGTCAAGAAAATACAAGTGAATGCGTCGTACGAGTTACGGCGCAAAAGTCAACCGAAAGGTCAACCAAGGGCAAAATCGTCATTTTGCACCTCCGGGAATAAAATAGTATTATTTCCGGAACGAGATGTAACATGTGGGGTGTCAATAAAACAACTTGATTTGTGATTCATACTCTCAACAATTATACTACATTATTAGGGTTTTTATCACAAACTCATCGGTTTGGTTCTCAATGTTTCAAACTCAACAATGCCGTTCTTATCTATTGCTCTACTCATCAATGTTGTCCTTGACATCCAACTCCGTCAGGGACAACATTAATGAGTAGAGCAATAAATAAGGAAAGAAATTCATAAGTTTGAAACATTACCAAACGGATGAATTTACAAAACATAAAAAAATCATTTGTGATTAAAAAAAACCCCCACATTATTAATTTATTATCTTTACTATTAGAAAGCCAGAAGCCCACTTTGACGTCACAAGGTTTCACAAAAAAGAATTGGACATAAAAGCCCCTAAAACAAAAAATCCAAAACTGACCAAAAATAATAGAGACAAATTCGAAGGGGTAATTTTGTCATAAAAAAATTAAAAAAAATTAGAAATTAAAAAAAATTGGAAAAGAAAACGAAAATTTAAAAAAAAGAAGAAAGGGACTTGCTGACGGATAATACAAGTATCGTGAAATTCACACTTTACTACTCTTAGTTTTTTCGTCTCAATTTTATACCTAAAGTTTGATTTTTTTTTACACTTTTATACTTCCGTTAGTCTATCCGTCAAGTACTCCGTTAACTGATGAAGTGACAGACCTATGGCCTACCAGATTTGTTCCACGTGGACAATAAACATCAGTGAAAAGCAGGTATATCACATAAATCACCAAATAAACAGGTATGGTATGCTTATCAGATAATGCAACACACACGAATTCATGCAGAGATATTCTAACATGAGCAGGCTGAGTGTATTAATCTACGCTCGAGTACTACATACACGTGAAGCTGGCGCTAAGCGCATCACAATGAGTCCTAGATGTGTAAACAACTAGAACAGACTGGCACCTACTATGGATCCAAAGTGACAGTATCGATGCAATGTGAACGGGTATATAAAATGAAAACATGACATGACTAGTCTCTTAAATCTCGTATCTCAAAACAGGGTATCGCATAAAGTGTATCGTTTCTAAAGTATGACGAGTAGTAAAATGTTCCAAGGTGAGGTTCACAATATCATAAATCAAATCATCGATATCTAGCTAAAACATTTGAAATTCTAAAACAAGGCTAGGCAACAAGGCATAACATAAAGCCAGTTTCAAAACATATATGTAAAGATATAATTTAGAAGGCAAAGCCTACTCACTGTGACTGTAGTCGTAATCCCGTTACTTGTATGCTTTCCGTAGTCCTTGATGTATCACTCCTAAAGTAAAGCAACCTTTACTTAGTGTACTAAACAAACACTATGAAGAATAACGGAAAACGAAACTTAAACTACGAATTCCGGTGCTCGAAAACCAACTTCCGCAAGTTGATGTTGTCACTGATTATGGAATATTCCGTTAACTTTGACGAAATATTCCATCAATATCAACAAAAGATTCTAACGGAATATACCTTGGAATATTTCGACCCAGATTCGAATTGGGTCGAGTTGGCGGGTCGGTACCGGGCTTTCAGGTCTAGTTGGCGGGTTGACATGGTCTAGGTTTGCCAGTTTCTGTAGATTTGGCTGGGATCTTAGAATCCTCGCTACAACATCATAGCCGCTCTGATGACAGTTCTAAGAACTGTGTTTTGCTCCTTCAATCAAGACGAACACAAAGGCAGTAGTATAGACTGGCATTGTTTGTCTTTTGATCGAAAAACATCGCCGAAATCTGGGTTTTCTCGCCGGAAAACCCAAAGCATGAACTCCGCGTCGAAGCTCTTCAATCACGATCTCAGGTTCGATTTTCAAGGAACAAAAACTTAGGATAGGTTCTAGGTGGGGAGAGGGTTGTAATGGTAGTGATTGGGTGGTTGGGTTTGTTGAAGAGGAATGAGAGAGAGAGAATGAGAGAAATAAGTGAGACAAAGTGGAGAGGACGGGGAGAAGATAGAGGTGGATGCCAGTGGACCCAAAACAAAAACAGATTTAACCTACGAGGAAAACCAAATGATGAGAATCCATTTAAACTTTAAAGTTCTGAAGAATATTGGTTTCAACTCCGAATTTCGTTCCGCTTGCTCCCATGCGTTCGTAACGAATAATACTTCAAGAAAATACTAAGGGCATAATTCATACGTGTCACGAGCAAGAAGGTCAACAAAAGTCAACACTTACCCTTCAATGGGCATTTTGGTCATTTTCACACCCTTAAGGAATAAATACACTAAAATCATGGACGGGTTGTAAAAACTTATCCCTCTTCAGAAAATTTCATCCCCGAAATTTCATGAACAAGTACACTAAACAAAAGTAGATGTTGAACTCGTAAGCGATCATTCATTTCCTAAGTAGTTTCTTCAACTGCGTGACTCTTGTACAAGACTTTCACAAGTCTAACTGGTTTGTTCCTTAGACCTTTTTCTTTCAAATCAAGAATCGTTACAGGTACCTCGTCGTAAGTCAAACCATTGTTGATAGTCAAAAGGTGTACTTGTAACACGTGCGAAGAATTAGAAATGTATCTCCAAGCATGAACACGTGGTAGACGTTGTGCACCTTCGACAGCTCCAAAGGTAGTTTAAGTCAATAAGCAACTTCTCCAATTCGCTCAATGGTCGGTACTTACAGATACAGTGGGTTAATAACTTCAGAAATACCTAGTCTCCCATACCGTAAACGCGATCCTTTGAATGTCTGTCTGCGATGCTCCAACATCGATCTTGTGCCACTTTTAGATTCCTCTTGATTGCCTGAATGTTCCACGTCATTTCGTTCACCAACTTTGGATAATCTAAAGTGGTAGATGTTGTTGTAGGCCAACTCCATCAATGATAAGTGTGCGTTCGTCAGTCTCTGAACTGAAGAAATGAAGACTTCAACATATCTTCGAGCGTCTGATAGTTTCTCTCGAACAGTTCGTATGTTGATGTAAATGAGTTGTGTTGTAGAGTAACGTTGAACCCATAACATTTTGGTGTGTGCAGGCATGTGGCGGCGTTTGGAGCCTTGGGGGGCGGACGGCAGCGCAAGTTAGTTTCGAGCACCGAAATTTATAGTTTGAGTTCTATTTTCCGTTATTTTTCGTAGTGTTTGTTTAGTATACTAAGTAAAGATTGTTTTACTTTAGGAGTGGTACACCGAAAAGTACATAAGCATACAAGCAAGGGGATTATGACTATGGTCACAATGAGTGGGCTTTGCCTTCTAAATTATATCTCTACATATATGTTTTGAAATTGGCTTTATGTTATGCCTTGTTGCCTTGCCTTATTTTAGAACTTCAAATGTTTTAGCGAGATATCGGTGATTTGATTTATGATATTGTGAACCTCACCTTGGAACGTTTTACTACTCGCCATACTTTAGAAACGATACTCTTCGATACCCTGATTTATGATATGAGATTTAAGAGACTAGTCATGGCATGTTTTCATTTTATATACCCGCTCATTTAGGATTGTTTGCACGGTGTCTATAGTACTGTCTGGGGTCAGAACCAGTTTCACGTGTATGTTCACATTGCATCGACACGTTCACTTTGGATCCATCGTAAGTGACAGCCTGTTGTAGTTGTATTTACATCTAGAACTCGTTGTGATGCGCTTGGTGCTAGCTTCACGTGTATGTAGTACTCGAGCCTAGATTAATACATTCAACTTGTTTATGTCAGAATATCTCTGCATGAGCTCGTGTGTCAGCATTATCTGATGAGCATACCATACCTATTTATTTGGTGATTTTCATAATATACCTGTTTTTCATTGATGTCATGATACCTTATACTTATTTTGGATTTTATGTGAGATACTTTGGTTTATGTGATTTCCACATGTTGGATTCCTTAGGGTGATTTTATACAGAGGTTTTTTTGCCCACTCACACTTTTATGTTTTGCGCCTCTCCAGGTTTTAGTAGGCTTAAAAAATAAATAAATAAAAAGAAAAACATCTCCCTTTTATCGTGCCCCTCCCTCTTCGACTCCACTGCACATCCACCCCACTCCTTCCACTTTAAGCCCCCTTCGCACCAAATTCCTTTTTAACCTTGAATTTTTCAGTTTCTTTGGATTTGTTGTGTTTAATTTGGATTTGGTAGCTCTTGGAGTTGGTTGTTTGGAGAATGAGAGTCTATTTTCTTTTTTATTGTTTTATTACTTTTTTTTTTAGTTTTTTAATATATATTTTTTAGTGGGCTAAAGTCCTGTTACGTTATTAGTTAACGAAAAACTTTACGGATAAATTAACGGATGTATAAAAGTGTCAAAAAGTTTAACTTTTAGGTATGAAAGTAAGACACACAAAAAATGTGTAGCAACTTAAGAATAGTAAAGTGAGAATTACCCTATATACAAAGCAATTTCTAATTAGGGAAACCATAAGATTTGGTGACATCCTCTATGTTAATTATTGTACAACATTATGTACTTCTATAATACAGAGAGCCCACTAGTACAAGACTATTGAAGATAGTACAATAATGTCGTCCCTTTTCATACGTAAATTTCTTTGCAGCAGCTATGGCCTATAGTTGCACAAAGTCTTACATTCATATTTGATTTTTGTCTAAAAAGCATCTCAATAGGTTTGTAATATTCAAAAGTACTACCAGCTTTCGGTTCCCTCCGCAAATCATGCAGACAACATTACACAAAAATCGAAGTTAGGCAATCATAAAATTAGGACGGTGATATCCACATTTTTTTTTTTTTTTACTTTTCACACACTTCTGTTAATTTTTAACTGTTAAATTGAATGAATTGAAGAGAATGAAATGACAAAAATTAACAATGAGTGTTTGGAAAGTCAAAAGTAATACGTAGATAACACCACCCTAAAGTTAAGAGCATCTTTAATGAAGAAATGCAAATTTGAGATATTAAAATTACATTTACATCTCATTTTATATTTCCGTAAGATTTATATTTTAGTTCTACACCATGAAAGAAATCTAAATTTGGAATCCCATTTATTTTTCTCAATTTAAATGGTAAGTCCACCTCCAAAAGATGTAAATCCCTCACTGAAGAGTTTTCCGACAAACAAAAAATGTAAAATACGTGGGAGATGCTCTAAAATTAACCAATATCTATGATAAAACAACACAACCTAATAATGTTCATGTCACGAGATAAAATAAATTAAACAAGCCATAGAAAGAAAAGGAATGAAATACTGTCATACAATTACAGACCCCCAACCATCCTAATTAACATAGATTATATGATAATTAGGTATAGCCTTGCTTGTATTTGCGGAAAAGGTCTTCGGTTTTGGCATTCCTAAAGGCACAACAGCCTATCAAATAGACGGAAACGAGAGCAATGAGAGTGATGAGCAATATAATGTCGGTTCTTCTCCATTCTTTCTTGAGATTAGCAAGTAATCCAGCTTTGCAGGAATCGCAGTTGAAGCAAAGTTGGGTCTGGTCGTTGCTCCACTGCAGGCAATCCATGTCGGCTGCGTTGTTTATGGGACTTATCCAGTATGTTGGGTTCACGAACGTGTAGCCACATTGTGTGGGTGGCTTACAGCATCCTGACTGTAAAGATAAAAAAATTAAATTAGAAAAAAGAAGAAGCATCACCACAAGGAATAAAGCATAAAGATCTGTGAGGACTTGTGAAAAAGAAGAATCTCTAAAATGAAAGAGTAAAGTGTGTTTGTTTTGCTGATGAGTTTTTAATTTGTTATTTTATTATTCACAACCCTAATCTCTAAGAATTAATTCACAGTTCAAAACATATTTAAACCGAAATGAAAATTAGTCATCGTTGATTAATTAATTTGGAGACCTGAAAATTGTGACTATCAACTGTGAATGCAGGAATCGAAAGAACATAGAAAAATGAAGGAAAGAGAAAGGAATGAAACTATATTCTTAATTAGGAATGGATCTGGTGCAATGTATATTTTTTTTCTGCTACAATAATCAGTGAAATACAGAATTTAATTATCTAATAAAAAAGTGTGTCCAAGATATATTTCTCATGAGACCAGAAAAATGATGTATTTATCATGTAACTGATCGAATATACTTCCATAGTTTAAGAAAATAAATTAAATTTATATGCACCTAGGCGATTAAATCCTATAAACCAATCCAAAACATTTCGTTTGTTTTTTTGTAGGATAAGAAAACACAATTCTTTAAATATTTTTAAATTTAATTAGTTCCAAACACATAATGTATGTCACTAAAAATTGTACATTCAAGCTGAAGTCATATTCGATCCATATGAAGAAAAAGAAAAAGCTGAATTAATTGATGTTGGAAGAAAATGGGCCAAGAAAATGAAGTAAAATTGTTTACCTGTAAGGGGGTAATGTGCGCGTTAAAAAAATCTTGAGCCATGCGATAACTCTGATTCAACTCAGCACACATATTTGTTGAGCTAAGACAAGCTCTTATGCGTTCCCACTTAAAAGGGCTTCGAACTCTACGGCGAAGCCAACCGGAGTAATCATCAAGACGATATTCCAAGTAAGACCGGCTCGGTTCGAGGTGGCCGGAGCCTCTAATGGTGACCATGTAGATGAAAACCACCAAAGCAGCAAGCAAGATTATAAGAACCAGCATGGCAATGAGGTAAGAGATAAGGAGCCATGGGATCCTCCAAAACGCTCCCACAAAACCTGCAATGGCCACAACCAGGAACAAGATGCCTAAAATTATGACAGGCCATTGTAAAAGTTTTACACAAGAATTGTCTGGCTCTGTTGCGAGCCAAATTCCTGCACCAATGATTGGGATTGAGAGGAGCATCGCAACGAAGTTGATGGCTCCGATGACATTGTTGCTAAGTGCCATTTTGCTCTCTAGATTATGTTCCTCTAGCTGTTTGAATACAAGATTTAATTAGACATGAAAGATATATCTCAAACTATCAAAGGGTAGGGTAATACAAGATAGTACAGGAGAGAAAAATCGAGCATAGAACCTCCAGCGCGGTTTAACCTCTAAACCATTTGAAGCTACCAGCGTTATGACCAAATAGTAGGATAGATATTGGCATCAAAACCAACACTTTTTTGTTCCTTACGTTGGATCCATGTAAAGCTAGTAAGTGGCTAGTAAGTGGTAATAATTTTTTAAAGCGCGTTTTGATCTTTGGGTGTAGTCACGTACTTTGAGTATCACTTTTTTGAAAAAGAAATACCTTGAACATAACGAAGGGATAAAAGAGACAAAAGATATGAGTTGCAAGCAACTAATGTATAAATCATGGAAAGATTTAGAAGAAAGCAACTATCTCTGTACACAGTATACTAATACTTTTGGCAGTTGCATCCACATGAAACGGGCTTTGCCCTCGAAATTTTGCATTACACAAAGAGACGAACTTACATTAAACGAGTTCACTGTTACGTGTTGTCTTGATCTATTAATACAATGTTATGTGTTGCAAACATTACACGTGTCATTATTTTATTGAAATGGAATGCCACAGCGACAATGAATCTATTCCATATAAGTCATTATCTCACAAGACCCCAACTAAAATAAGTAAGTCCTTGGAGTTGGCCAAGGTATAGAACTAGAGATGAATCTTTTTAATTTCCTATAAATACGATGGATTACAATCTTTGTTTTACCATAAAATATGGACAACTATGTATTAAACATTCTGTGTATGGCATGATAGGCTCTTTTTTAACAATAATGAACTCAAAATGCATCGTACGCTCATTGCTCTTAGGGTTAATTTGGTATTGCTGTGTTTTGAAAAAAAACTGTTTCTGTTCAGTTGTGAGAATAAGCAGTTATGAAATAAAGCAGCAAAGTGTTTGGTAAACTATAATTGTAAAACTGATTTTAGGGGAAAAAAAAGTGTTAAAGTGTTTGGTAAATTTTTATGTAAAACAGTTGTGAATGTGTAAAATGACCAAAAAGAACATAATATTGGATGTGCTATTAATTTAATTGTTTAGCAAATAAAGGTCAATTATTTAATATAATTTCGTTTTTTTAAATAATATTTATATCTTAATTTAAATCTATCCCAAATACTAATTATTACAACAAATTACTTCAAAATATTGAAAAATTTCAAACTAAATAGCCAAGATTAATTAGCACAACATTGTTGAGGCATTGAAATACCATCAATCAAATGATACATACTTCAGATAAAATAACAATCCAAAAATTGTTCAATGTAAAAGTAGTCTAATTAGTTGCATTCATCAAACTTGCGGCTGCTATTTCGTAATGCTTCTATCTCATATGATCCTTGAGCATGATAATTACGGTATTCTTCATCATCATCATCATCACTATCATCTTCACAAAATTTATCGGGGTCATCAAAATGGCGATCACGTTCAGAATGCCTCCTTATGTAGTTATGAAGAGTCATTGTAGCAATGACAATCTTCACTTGCTTATTGAATGGGTAATTAGGCTTATCACTTAAAATTGCTCATCTTTTCTTCTATACCCCAAATGTTCGTTCAATGATGCTCCTAAGATAAGAATGCATGTGGTTGAATACCTCTTTATGACCCGTTGGTTGGACACCCCTATGAATGTTGGATTAGTCCAGATCGCAGTAAAACCATTGACAAGAAGAGGTCTCAACACCTCAATATTGTTATGTCTCAGAGATGCACGATTCACTAACTTCAGTGATAGTGTTCTCGGGATGATTGAGTCAAGTTTATACAATGGGCCAATCCACTTCGATTGTTTCCCATATCTTACAGTCAGTCTTTCAGATCCTCACATGCTGAAAGCACTTACACTAAACATCAAAACTTCAAGATATCAAGTCCTTGAAGGAGTACAACCACTGGCACTAGTCTATAGAATTTACTACAAAGTAACAGGCACAAACATGAACTTCCAAGCCTTAGTCAAAAGTCCTTGAGACCACACACTTTTGATTCAAACGAATCAAGAAAACGCCAACATTAAGATCCCACGTATTATTAGATGGTCAGATATCAATCTACCTTCGGATTGGTGTTTGATTAATGAAAGTAAACCAATAAACCTACATAACAACTTAGTCAACTTAGACAACATAGAACAGTACTTTGACGGCACAGTTAGAATCAACTTTAACCCCCCAACTAGGAAGTCAAGTGTTAGTTTGCACGAGTTATCACAGTCAAATAGGTTCACTGACAGAGAAAGAAATTCTTTTTCTGGATCCACGTCAGCCTCTAGGATAGATCAAGATCAAGATCAAGATTTGATTAATGATTTAATCAATCTAAAGATCAATTCAGTCAAAGCACATTCACAAGTCACACATCCACACTACCAAACTCACGATCCAGGAAAACAAACGTCTCATACAACTTCAGACTTTGAAGCAACACAAGTCAATCCACAATTATTAGTCTTGAATAAACTTTTCAAAATCAATTGGAAATGGTTGAAGTCAAACAGTCAACCTCCCCAGGTTCCAGTGAACAAATTGTTTGTTTTCATTCCGGTGTTTGGAATTCAACACAAAGTAATTACAGTACTATTAAAAAAGTAAAATTATCTATTGTACTATGTATTAGTAAATTTCAAGATGATTTATTAAATCAAAAGTTTTTAGTCAGAGTTGATTGTAAGTCAGCTAAACATGATGTTAAGGACTTTAGTGGACATAGGATACCCACTAAGGCACGTCCTATCCAAATGAGTCACGAGATTATGAAATTCTGTAAACAGGAAATCCATGATTTACTTAGTAAAGGAATCATTAGAAAAAGTAAGTCATCTTGGTCTTGTCTAGCTTTTTATGTTTAGAAAAATGCTGAACTAGAAAGAGGGGTACAAAGATTAGTTATCAATTACAAACCTCTCAACGAGGTACTGGAATGGATTAGGTATCCAATTCCAAAAAAACGCGATTTAATTAACAACTTAGTCAAGCGGTAATTTTTTGTAAATTTGATATGAAATCTGGATTTTGGCAAATTCAGATTCATGAGGATGACAAATACAAAACTGCATTTGTCACTCCTTTTGGTCACTATGAATGGAACGTAATGCCTTTTGGGCTTAAGAACGCGCATAGTGAATTCCAGAATATCATGAATGAAATATTCAATCAGTATAGTCATTTCACTATAGTATATATTGATGATGTTTTGGTTTACTCAAAGTCAATTGATGAGCATTGGAAACACCTTAATATGTTCTCCAGAATCATCAAGTCAAATGGTCTAGTTGTCTCAGCAACTAAGATTAAGTTATTTCAGTCCAAGGTTAGATTTCTTGGTTACAATATTTTCCAGTAAACACACCTCCATAGTCAAACAGATCAAATATCATGTTAAGACACTTCCTTGTCTTGGCATTCCAACTCCAGAGTCATTTAAAATTGTTGAAACAGACGCCTCTGAAATTGGCTTCGGTCGTATTCTCAAATAGTTAACCTCCCCAGGTTCCAGTGAACAAATTGTTCATTTTCATTCCGGTGTTTGGAATTCAGCACAAAGTAATTACAATACTATTAAAAAAGAAATATTATCTATTATACTATGTATTAGTAAATTTCAAGATGATTTATTAAATCAAAAGTTTTTAGTCAGAGTTGATTGTAAGTCAGTTAAACATGTTTTGAAAAAATATGTTCAAAACATTGCATCAAAACAGATTTTTGCACGGTGGCAGTCTATATTAAGCATTTTTTATTTTGACATTGAATACATCAAAGGCATTCATAACTGCATCCCAGATTTCCTAACCAGAGAATTTCTGCAGGGTAACAATGGCGGACAGGAGAAAACTTCCCGCCACATTACCACCAGTAAAAAAGGAGTCAAGCCCAGACTCCACAGTCAACCCATCCTCAGCCTTAGCCATGACCAATAGGTTCACACCTTTGGGTTCTATTATAGGTTCCTACAGGCCCAATTACCAGTCAACTAGTTACCAACAGGCCTTAACTAGCCCATTTGATCCATTTGTAGAAAATCATTCCCTATCTCAGTCAACCACTTTCAGTATCCCTCCAGTTATCTTAAAAGAACAAAGCCCAGAGAAAATAGTAAAAACCTACCTTCCCTCAGATTTCCATTACGTACCAACAGAGTCATACAAAACACTCAAATATTACCAGGCCATCCTTAGTGAAATAGAGTCAGTCTCCATTAAACCCATTTACTCCACACGCCCCCCAGTAAAACTTCTTTACCACTCCTTACACATAGGCCGCTTCTTGACTGAAGCAGATTGGGGCATGCCCCTTTACAGTTACAAACAGCTTCACTCAAGAAATGTCCAGTTACCAAACATTCACTATAATTATTTTGATTACATCCGTGCATGGACTAACATTTTTCTGCACCATTCAGAGGATTTCAGTCATTCGTGGTTCATCTCTTTTGACCACAGATTCAGATTAAACTTCCTAACGTGGTTTCCACAATGGTGGGTCATACATGGCACAAGCACACATGTCATCCCTAAGTCATTAATGAAGATCCTCAACACACATTTTCAACCACAGTTCAACAGAGAAAAATTTGACCATCAAATTGCCTTATTGGCATTATTCATGGCCAAATACAAAGTCCCCTGGATACTTAAATGGAACTATGAGTTAATTTCTGGAGAAATCCACAGAGTCAGATCAGTAAAATGGTGGGATAGATTCAACCAAGAAAGAATCATCGGCCAAGTTATTAAAGAATTCCCAATCATCGGCCAAGTTATTAAAGAATACCTCTTTATGACCCGTTGGTTGGGCACCCCTATGAAAGTTTGGGAGATGATATCTTTTACCTTTATATGGTCCCAAATACCCTCTCATTTGTGGGTGCCCCACATCTACCAAATAATATTTTCCTGTGAAATGAAAATTTTGTTTGCAAATGTAATAATTACACAAAGTGAGTATGTAAAATGTTAATAACAAGTATGAAGATTCCGAACAAATAACAAGTAAGACGATTACCACTTTGAGGCATAGGAAAACTCATATTTAGATTCCATAGCACCGATAGAAACACTCTTGCATCATTTGCAATGCCTTCCCATCCGGCACAAGCAAATGTGAATTGCATGTCAAAATTACATTTTGAGTCGATCTTCCTTTCCTACCAATATATGGAACTTGATCCAGAGGTGGTATTGAAGCATCAACATGTACTCCATCTATTGCACCAATACAATCCTATAAATAATAACATATTAGAACACCTATCAATCTACACATTATAGTTACTAATGAAGTTAGAAGAAGAATAAATAAAGTTTACCTTAAAATGAGGCATGTATCTAGTATCTCTCCTTATTTCTTGTGGAGTGCCACTATACTCCAAATTCATTGGTCTAATAATATCTATTGCCATCTGACATACAATATCCAACATAGCACTAAAATATCTACTAACACTCCCCAGAATGTTGAAATCTCTCTTGCGCTAATCTAGTTTTCACACCATGTCCCAATATATGCAAGAACATTCCTAATATTTTAGTTGCAGTCATTCTCCGTGAACCTTTCAATCCATAATTAGTTTTCAAGTCATTGAATAATCTATAAAAGACATCTTTGCTCACACTACGACACAATATATCATTAATAGCGTTGCACGATAGCATTTTTGCACAAGTGCTATAAAATGTACCTAAATGGTTTTCAAAAAATTAAAAAAAAAGGAAAACAAATAACAGCAAGAAAACAAATCACAAATGATCAATTGGCATTGAGGTCAGTTTTTGATACTTTTTATGAGATAGATGAATTTCATACTTAATACATATGTTGTTGACTGTTGTTGTTCTAGCTACACAAAGAAACAAAAACTCAAACACTATAGTATAATTTTTAGAGAAATTCTTCAAATCTATCTGCACCCACGTATTCTTATAACTCAAATCTCCCTACAAAAACCTTTGCAAGCAGACCCAAAGTTTGCTAATTTTCCTGTAACAGTTTATTTATAAGATTATAGCTTAAAGGAACTTCATTTTCTATTGCAACAAAAGACATACAACTACATAGATTCTTCCATGTCATGAGGCATATGAAATTTCGATTAACAGTACTAAAAACTACTTAAACCTGCAAATTCTAAGAAGAAAGGAAATTGCGTATCATATCATAATACAATTTGACTCAAGATCAATTGAACTAATCAAATTTGATTCCATTTCTACCAATATCATAAGTTCATTAGTAACTACATCTTTTCGAGTTAAAACAAAAGCCATTTCCCCTAGACTGTTCAAGTTTTCGTTTCCTAGGAAGATACACAAACTATGACCAAAACCCATTCCAATTGGCCTCTCCTCTCTCTGTGTCGCTTTCAATTCCTCACTAACTGCTCTGCACCCACACAAAACCACATCATACCTCCATATTTAAGGACCTACCCACCCCGGCTCCCCACAAATTGCATTCCTTTCTCATTCCCTTAAAATCCCAATTATTTTCTCAGCCCAGGATTCCAATACCCCAAAGAGAAATGGATGGGATTTAAATTGCATCATATCATAAAACAATTCACATCGAGATCAATTGAACTAATCAAATTTGATTATATTTCTACCAACATCATAAGTTCATTAGTAACTACATCTTTTCGAGTCGTAATAAAAGCCATTTTCCTTATGTGAGATCATGAATTTTTCTGAGTCGGAGTAAGGCGGATCATAATACGAATACCACAGAAGTCTGATCATGGACTCAATAGCTCCGCCAGAAGAGTAAGCTGCTCAAACGGACCAGCAATGCCACCACATATGTTGTACTTTGGAAAGATAGTGAAGTCTGCAGACTTCACTGAGATCGACCGTTCTTGGTCCGCAAGATACGGAAGCCAGATTCGACTGAGGATCTGACCTGTTTTCCTATTCTTAGAGATTTTTACAATCTAGGGATTGGCGTGCGCCGCAAGTAGTCACACTCTTAAGAGGAAACAATATCTATCACTGGATATTCTCAAGGGTTCTCCCTGCTTAATATGGATCCGGTATCACTCTTAAGAGGAAACAATATCTATCGTTGGATATTCTCTAGGGTTCTCCCTGTTTAATATGGATCCGGTATCCTAAAAGGTCTCTCTCTCGATTACTATATACACCCTCATCTAGGACAAATCTCTGGTAACACAATCTACGCATACTTTGTGCTTTACATATTCTCTTGTCCATTGCTTAATATTGCTTACTAACTTGATCGTTGGAGAGCCTTTGGCCAGTACCCTATACCTTAGATTGTTCACTATTCTTCTCTTTTCTTACAGGTGGAGGGATTTGATGACGACCCCCAAACACGAAGGTGAGCAAAATTGGTTCCAACAAGTGGTGCTTTCATTGAGAGAATAATCATATTCCCTCCATCAAATCACTCTACCACAACATGTCGGCTGAGGACAGCTCCGTGAACACTGGTGCTAGTGTCAACCCTACTCTGATGCTTCTGTGGGGAGCAATCAACTCCCTGATGCTTCCATCACCCTAACTGCCAACCCTACTCTGGTTGGCGAAGTTCCACCTATCATGAGTCAAATTCTGGAAGCCTTAACAAAGGTCACTGTTTCTGTGGCAAAACTTCAGAAGAGTGTGATGGCATCCCAAGCGGAGAACCGATCGAATTCGTTGATTCCGAAAGACGTTTCAAAGCTCTGAAGAATGCTCACGGAACTACACCACCAAATCAAATCCCGATTTTCGGAGTTGGTAACTTAAATACCATAACTTTGGACGGACTACCAATCGAGACGGCCCCCATGTCAGCTTTGACCCGAATCCATGCGTGGAACATTGTGATGGTCACATCGTCAATCATGTCAGCGCAGGCGGGAACATAATTCTACGAAACTCCGATCCCTTGGACACTGTGAGGGTTTCTTGAGTGAACCCCAAGCATCTTGACTTCGACCTGCCAGATTCACCAGAGGAAGCAGAAAGGCGCAGACCTTTGAACGGTGACAATCCACGAGACACTCCGACTGATCTACGAAACCAGATCGCGAGTAGGATTGTCGCCAGAGTAAGAAGCCCCATATCCTCAATCATTGAATCTACATCACCCTAGAAAGATTCTCCCAGCTAAGGTTCAAATATTTCCCCGAAGACTCAAACCCGGACAGTCATATCATGCACTATCGGAATGTCATGACTCTATATAGCAACAACGATGCATGAATGTGTAAGATGTTTCCATCTACCCTGGAAGGGCCAGCTATGAGATGGTTTTCGGAATTGCCTACTCATTCAATCAATTTGTGGTGTGAGAGTGCTGTTGGTAGGATTTGTGGTGTGAGAGTGTCGTTGGTAGGATATGTGGTGTGAGAGTGTCGTTGGTAGGATGTGTGGTGTGAGAGTGTCGTTAGTAGGATGTGTGGTGTGAGAGTGTTGTTGGTAGGATGTGTGTGTGTAGGAAGAGGTTGAAGTGTGGTTCGTGCGTGTGATTTTTCATACTTTATCAGAATTTAAATATTTTTAGGTATAATTGTTCACAAAATTAACCTAAGTTAATCTAAACAAATATTATTCTTTAAAAAGTTACGGGAAAAAAAATTAAGCTAAAACGATATTTAACAACTTTTTGGCCTAAAATTTAGGCCATACCATTAGAGAAAAAAAAAACAGTTTCTAGCCAAAGGCCAAAATCTGTCATTAGTCATAGCCCACCATTGGAGTTGGTCCAGTGGGGATTGGAAGTGGAGGCCAATGAGCACGGCGTTGGGGATAAGGGTACTTTGGGGATAAAGGTGAGTGGAAAAAAAACATGGTTTTTGTTTTAATGAGAATATAAGGTGGAGGGGAAGATAATGGCTCATTTGTAATTGTTTTTAAAATGATTGAAAGCGTTTTTGTTGAAAATATTTTTAAAATCAGTTCTTAGAAAAATGCAAGTGAACTCTGAAAAAACACTTGAAGTGCTTTATGCAAGAAGCATATAATTGATGCTTCTCGTAAAAACAAGTGCTTTTGGAACTAATTTTTTTTCTTCAAAAACACTTGCAGTCATTTTAAATATATGGGAGCACTCAAAAGTAACAAAAATTTGTAATTACATTTTTCTAATTGACTTGTATCCATGCAATATGAATACAGCATCGAGTGTCCACCCCGGACCGCCCCTTATCCACTCCCTCCCTACTCTTCTGGACACAACATTCAAAACAATGGCGGCATTTGAAGCTGCACTCTCTGTCTCCTCCCTCTACTCTTCTTTTCCTTGTTATTCCTCCAAACTCTTCTCATCCCCCAGACCATCCACCCCCCTTAAGCTTCATATTTCCAATTCTACCCCTCCCATTTCCCTCAATCTTCTTTTTTCCGGTCCCAGACGCATCCCCACAAGAAAGCTCCGTTTTGAGCTGCTGTGCTCTGCGGTGGAGGAGATTACAGAAGAAAAAGCAGCAGTAGAAAAAGAAGAAACGGCGGAGATAACCCAGCAGCAAAACCAGAAAAGAAAGCTGTACGTGGTGAATTTGCCATGGTCTCTGACTGTGGTGGATATCAAGAACCTCTTTGGCGAATGTGGGACTGTCAAAGACGTCGAGGTGCTTAATTTTTCAATTAATCATATTGTTTTGATTTTTAATTATGTGATTTGTAATTGAAAATTGAAATTTTGGGTAACTAATATGAATAGATGTTGGATTTTTCAGATTATAAAGCAACAAAATGGGAAGAGCAGAGGCTTTGCGTTTGTGACAATGGATTCCGGGGAAGAAGCTCAGGCCGTTATCGATAAATTTCACTCTCATGTAAGTTATCCTGGTATTCTATGATTGCCTTGGTAGTTGGTAGAAGTAATCCTCTCAATCTCAACTTCAATGTCAAGCATGTACTTAGTTGTTTTTGTAAGTAACGGCGATATCAATTGAATTATGGGTTACAGAGTTTGTGCTTTTGGGTTTAATAGGGAAAGTGAAGGTAATTTACGAGATTGAAGTGGCGTGCGGTAGATACAAGTTTATCTCCTTCTGTTCAAATGGCCAACACAAAGAAATTTATTGTTTCTTAGGAACTAATCTGTTTTTTGCGTTTCTAGTTTTCTTTCGATTCATTCAAGTGGTCTAGATAAATGAGTTTCGTAATGGTTTGAATTGTATCAAAGTATCCTCGTATGATATTTTCATTGCAAATTTTTTGTTTATACAGATGAAAATGATCATTAAGATTGACAGAATATAATTACCGGTTGTTCTATTTAGGGAGGCGACACTATGTTGGGTAATTTAGCAGCTATTTTTTGTTGCACACCTCTTTTCTGTGATATGCACGAGGCTTTCGTAGGAGGATAGAAGGAATAGGTGCTATGGGATTTTGGGGTCATGACTGTATTTTGGGATGTTTGGTTGGAGAAGATTAAAAGATTTTATAGGGGAGGGGGTGGATGTTTAATGGGACAAAGTAAGGTTTCTGACATCACTTTGGGCTTTGGTTTCTTTGGAAATCTGGGAATTCCTTTTTGTTTGCAATTGTTACGGATTGGAAAGCTGTTCTCATTTAGATAGAGTTAATCGTTTATGTCGTATGTTAGCTAGAGCTTTTCTGCATTGGCTGTTAGTATTTAGTGGATACCATGTCCACAAGAATTGAATTGTATTGACTCAATAAAATTCTGTTTCTTATCAAAACAAGGTATCATATATCTGGTAGCATATTTTCACTTCCGAATTGTTTAATACAGGAGGTGTTGGGTAGGACTATCAGAATTGAGTTTGCAAAGCAATTTAAGAAACCTTCTCCACCGCCCCCCAATCCCCAAATTGGAGAGACACGCTATAAGCTTTACGTGTCTAATTTGGGATGGAAAGTAAGATCAAGCCATCTCAGAGATTTTGTCTCTGAAAATTTCAAAGTGCCAGTTTCAGCCAGGGTTGTCTTTAGTGGCCCTTCTGGGAAATCTGGTGGTTATGGATTTCTTTCTTTTACTACAAAGGAGGAAGCAGAGGCTGCAATTTCTTCTTTGGAAGGGAAGGTAAGAAATGTTTTTTTTTTTCTACTTTTCTCAGTCGTTCTCATTCTTTCTTTCTATTTCTCTGCTCAGGCTTTTATGATTTCAGCTCAAATGGATGTGATTATTTTGCTTCCCAAAGTGATATAAGTTGGTTTAGTATCTTACTTTCAAAATAAAACTGTAATATGGATTTTTTGTTTATGTTGCACACATACATCTCTAGGACTCTGGGTGTGTGCAGTTATTCGAGATAAAATTGTATCACTTATGTATGCCGGAATTTTACTCTTGGTTCAAAAAGAGGGGTTTATAGTGTCTCCTAGGTACATACTTGAAAGGAAGATGTATGGAATCTTATGAATGGTATCATAGAGCACTAGATTTGTGCAATATATTAATATGTAGTTCATGTTGTCACTTGTTTTAGTTTGCATTCTGTTACTAGAAAAGCATTTTAGACCAAGAAGAAATAATTGCACTGCATTTTGATGCGAGGCTTTAAGTAAACAGATCCAGAGTTCAGCAGTAGTAATATACAAGGTATGTAACATAATGAGTTACAAAACATAAGTACAATGAATAATTTGGCTGTATACATCAAATATGTTACAGAAGAAATTACTAACCCGAATATTTATGTGTCATTAACATCACATTTAACTGTAAAAATGTTAAGTGAAATTCCTACATTTAATATCTTACATTCAAAATGGCACATAACACTTTTTCTTTGGCAGGAATTGATGGGCAGACCAATTAATCTAAAATTTAGTGAGAAGAATGTTGGTGACTCTGGAAGCCAAAAGGAAGAGGAAGACAGTTTTGAGGTTCAACCTGAGGAATCGTAAGTCCACAGACAGTCTTTGATCAAATTGATCCATTTTTATTGCAGATTATAATTGGAATATTGGGAAAGCAGAAATTTTGACCTCAACCCCCCATGTAGAGATGGAAGGTGTCCTCCTGTTGTCTGTACATTTTTCATTGTCGTCTCCTTTCATTTTATCTTTTCAGTTCTTAAAACAATGGTTGTTTTTTCTGTCTTTCTAAAAACGTTGACATACATGTTACTAGATTGTACCAGATAGAGAGAGAGTTATTATTTAATCTCTGTGATTACTCAATGAAAGCCTCTTCACAGAATTACAATTTAATAATACGTTTTAGGGTTTAGGGATAAGTTTCCAACATATTTCTCTTTTCTTCCAACATATATCTTCAGACTTTTTCTGGACAGAACTATTGTTTTGGATGCTAATCGTATGCATAACAAAGTTGACCCTTTCTTGGGACAGCTTCTTTAGAGTCTAAGCCAGGGTTTTGATTAGTAAATAAGTTATGTGGATCGCCTACAAAATAGGTATGCTCGATGCCTTTGGATACTGGAATATTTGAGTGTGCACACACGGCTGTCCATGTGCTGTGTCATTTATCAGGTTTGGGAAGGAGGTAAGCCTTCAGATTATACAGAGTGTTTTTTGTTCTGTGTGTTTCCTTATTGAGGGTTTAATTGATGAAAGTTGTAGTCGGAGGCTGGGTTGATGAGCACTCAAATGGGGTAGCATAACCTTATCGTAGCTGTATGAAGGCAGGGCCATAGCTTAGTATAGACTAATTGATGCTTTCTTTTCAAGTCACAGTTGATCATATATTGAAGGGGTTCATTTTGAAGTTTTAAGTACTTGTTAAATTGCACTTTTGCAATTGATCTTGATTGTTATGCAGTGTCTTGTAGGAAATGAAGGAACATAGATTTCTTTCCTATAAAAATTTCTCATATCCTATACGAAGTGAACAAAGTGAGGGAATTGATTGATTTATGGAACTATTCTAAGGTAAGCAAAGAACGCAAAGAAGGTGGATGAAATTGCTTTTGCATTAAACATTATGTAAAACAATATATATTATCTGTCTTTGCCTCAATTTTCTTTCATAATTTCTTTCTTGCTCTTTTCTATCCCATAGGGTCGTTATTGCATAATCAATTATTTCCTAGATTAAGATATTGAGTAAAACTGATTAAGTATTCTGATAAAATTGTTTATCACTTAGAATATGGTAATGGAGGAAAAGGGGGAAGGAGCAGATATCTCTTTAACTGTGAGGTACTTGGTTTAAGTCTGGGTTTATTAAGTTACGCGTTATGGGCTCACCATGGTTCGTTGGAAAAGGATGGAATTTGGGTTCTAAAAGAAGAAGAAAAACCCCTAATAGATTAAACTCTTATGTGTACAAGTATGTATTAGTTTGTTCTATTTCCTTGGAGATGTGATATCAGGGGCTGTTATCTACCGCGATGAACAATGAATTCACAAAGTCATTGCAAGCCACTGGTTTATTAAGTGGAAAATGCATCTACTGTATAAACCCAGGTTCCGAAGAAGCTTGCAGGTAAGACTGTTTCTCTATTGCGTGTTACATGTATTACATGTCTGTGCACGTGAACATGCACACGAAGTGTGTATTTTCTTGTTTGTCCTTCAATAAACGAGCTGAATATATGGTAATTATTAACGTTATTGTGTTGAAGATCAGATCTTGTTACAAATCTTGAGAATCGTTCAAATTCGATCAAAAGAATGTCAAATTTTATTCGGTGTTTTTTCTTTTGTAAACCTTTTTTTCTAGCAGCATTTCTTTCTATTAGTTGATTGGAACCAAACTCACTTTCTCACACCTCTCCCCCCCCTCCCCTCACAAAGTGTGGTGTTTGAAGAGGTTGACAATGATGGAAATTAAACAGATCTGTGTTGGGTTGGGAAACTGGACCACATGAAAGGGAGCTAGGGTGGACTGACATTATCATTATGTTGCTTGTTTTACTGCTGCATTCTTTGTGAGATTAAGCTCTTGGCGTAAGCTCAAGTGGTGAGTGATGCGTTAGGATTATGATAGGTCGAGGGTTCTTCGATTCTCTCCTATGTGATCATTTTTTTTCTTCTTCTGAGATTGGAGTCACTTTTGACGATATCCTCATTGCTAGGTTCTCTAAATTTGGATTTTATAAAGAAGGTACAAATTGTTTATAAGCTAAGATGAATCTAGGGTTGGCGTGACTTTGGAAAAGAGGCAGTCCAAAGTTTAAAGGAAGTTGTTTAGCAGAGAGAGAATTCAGTCGTTCTTCGTGACGAAAGATAGCTTCGTAATCGTCTCAGGATACCTTAATTTAATGTCAAACCTCTTATTAAGGTTTTCACTCTACCTTCACATGGAAAATATTCAGTTTGGAGAAAGCAAAAGTTTGCCAAGGTTGGAAGAAGTTTGGTAGAGAGACAAGTCTTGCTTAGGTCTTAAGGCTCCTGACAGAAGACAGCTTCTTTTTAATACAATATCAAATTTCCTTTAGTTTTTGACTTCCTTTTACTAATTTGCTTGACCAATAATATTCTGGGTTTTAGGAATTTTAAGATCATGCTTTCTTCTCTTTTTTTAGGGGACTGGGATTTGTCCAACAGTTTAATTTGTTGGGAAGAAATGTTGGTCCCTACAAACACTCTTTAAGCGAATATATGTTCATCTCAAAAGGAATCTGAAGCCCCCTTTTTTGAGACCCACATTTTCACTTTTGTGGTTTCTGAAGAGGAAATGGAGCAGCATTACATTTCCAATAGGGGGATGCTGACCAATCTTCTCGGTCGAACTTTCTCATTCTAAATTCTCGGTTCTTCTTTTTCAAATCAAAATTTCGTGAGAAGTCATTCCTAAGAGACATCTCAACATTTAAATATAGTCATTCAAAGGTCTCTTTTATTCGTTTTAATAGAAGGAAAAAAAAAAATAGATTCTTCACTTTATCTTTATATATCGTTTACTCCAACGAAATATGAGACGAAATAGAACAATAGGTTCTTCCCAGAGAAGTGATCCTCGATAGGGACAACAAACAATTAATTAGAAAATGAATTATAACAAATATAAAAAATCTATAAAACTAAATATCTTTCTGTAGTGTTGAACTATGATAAGAACCGTCTACTTTTTAGTTCATCCTTTAAAAATCAATTCTACAAAAAATTAATCAAATCAGAAATCGTGCTTCTTAGTTGAATATTCTCATTTTACCTTCTCGACTCCTCTTTTTATTCTGCAATGTTGCACCATGATCAAAATCGTCTACTTTATAGTGTTAACTGAAAAGCACAATTCGTCCTTTATTGGATAATCGTTAAATGACTAAAAGATATTGGATTTGGTTGACTTTTGACAGAGTTGATTTTTAAAGGATGACTTAGAAAATATATAGTTCAGATTATTTTGCAACATTGTATGATGGGGAGAAAAACCGAGAAGATAGAACAAGAATGTTCAAATGAGAAGGTAGCATTCCTCTTTGCGATATTGTTTCTAACATTATATTCTTCTTCTTTCTTTTCTTTATTTATCCAACATAGAAAAGTTGTGTCATCGTTGACTCATATGATCTCTTTGGTCTAAAGTGGAGACTAATCAATGTTGGTCACAAATCTTATAGAAAAATTTCTCTCCATATCACCACTGTGTCACTCTCTCTCTCTCCTCACAACACACTATTCTTACGTAACTCGCGTAAGGGCCGAGACAATGGTGATATGCAACTGCGATAAGAAAGTTTGTTCTCCAAATTTAGGCTTTGTTAATGTAGACTTTTAGTTGTGTATATTTCTTGCAAAAATGCACTTGAAAGTTTGGCACACCCATCAAGGCGGCTCTAGTTTTAGTTTTTAGGTACAATGCCTCTTTCACCAATTTAATGGAAGAGAGTAGAGAGCACCATGCGACATGTTCACTTGCAACTGCATTAGTCTTTTTCTTCTTTTTTCGGTAAACATGAGTCTTTTTCTTTGGACAACAATAAAAGGCAGGCATTCATTACTTTAATGAAACTCCAACCAACACCAGCACGTTAGTCAACAACAACATTATCTCCCAAAAAATATAGAAAAAAGAAAAAGAAAAAGAGAATGAGCAAAGAAAACAAAGAAAAAGAAATAAAAAGAAAAAGCAGAAAACACAACACACCTCATCTTCTAGTCTTTGAACTTTGATCTGCTTTTGCTTTCCAAGTAAGCTGCTTTTTTCTCTCACAAGTCCTAACCCATCTTGTCTCTGCAAATAAATTTAAATTGTATAAACTCTCTTATTGTGTATTTTCTGTTCATGCTTTGACAACTCTGCGGAATATCTACAAATTGAGTGTTTGTCTTAAGAGTGTGCTCATTGCTAGCAAGAAAAATCCCCAACCCATCCAATCAAAATAACAGTCTCCAGGTAAACCCTTTTTTGTCTTCTATTCTAATGTCCTTATGAGTTGCTTATGAGACCCTCAAAACAATTAAGGTCATTTCGACGGTCTTTTTCTTCAACGCATTATTAAAATTTAGCACCTCGGCTATATTAATTGTCGAACAATTGTTTTAGCTTCAATTATTTTTGTTGTTGTTAATATATTTCTCTTTCAATCTTTGTGTTGATCTCTAGGGCAAATTGTATTGAATTATTTGCCCCTAGAGTCCAAAAATAGATTTTGCTTGGGAAGGAAGAAAAAAATGATATTGAGAATGTGAGTAAGGCAAGTCCTCTACCAAAAACTTGGGTGGGTTTTAGAATTTAGATTAGTGATGGGGTCTCAAGGCAGCCCTAAAACTTGGATACCATATATGAACACCAAAGATTGTTCTCAAGGCTTCTGTAGTTTGTATTGCCCGCAATGGTGTTACATAATAATACCACCCCCACCATCCTTTGAGTTTCCTCAAGACAATTCATCCTCATCATCTCCCAATTTCTCTCCTCTTGTTATTGCAATTATTGGTATTTTGGTCAGTGCTTTTCTCCTTGTGAGCTACTACACCGTAATTTCCAAGTACTGCGGTAACGAGGACCGGAGGCGAGCAAGACGAGAAAATCATGGCCCGAATGAGGAGTTCGATGACACTTACAACCCGTCGATCCATGAGCCGTGGCATGTCGCGACGACCGGCTTAGATGAGACTTTGATTAAGTCCTTAACAGTTTGTAAGTACAAGAAAGGAGATGGATTGGTTGAAGGAACGGATTGTTCGGTTTGTTTGAGTGAGTTTGAAGAAGATGAGAGCCTGAGGCTGTTGCCGAAGTGCAATCATGCTTTCCATCTCCCTTGCATTGATACATGGCTTAAATCTCACTCCAATTGCCCTTTGTGTCGCGCTTTGGTAGTTTCTGCAAATGCTCCTCAGTTGCCTCCCCATCCGGTGACTGAAACTCCTCCGTTAACCAATCACGACACGTCATCATTTGCTGAAAGCCAAGGAGCAAATCAAAATGTGGTAACGGCACAAGATTCCGAGAGGGGTTCTTCTCAAAATGTGGAAGCAATACATGGAGATCATGCTATTCCGAAGACATCATCGGTACGTGCTTTTAGTGATTTGGAAAATGGAGAGGGGAGAGACAGTAGCATCATTGAGATTGGGGGAGATCATGAGGGATATCATCAAGCGGTTAGAAGGTCGGTTTCCATGGACGATTCACGTGGGGACAGTGTTTTAGTCGCAGATATTCTTCGCATGAATGACGAAGACGATGAGGAGGACAATGATATTGATCATGTGGGAGGCTCAGATGATGTTGCCGGTTCTTCGAAACGGTCAGCTGGAGGAGCCGGAAAATCTACCCATAGAAAAGGAGTACTCCTGCATTGTGTTATGAGTCCAGTTGCAATGAAGAGATCATTTTCAAGCGGAAGATTCTTTCAAACTAGGCCTTCAAGAGCAGGGCATACAGTAATTCCTCCAGTCTAGAAAACTACTATTTTGGGAATTTGGATTAAAGTGAAAAATCAAAGATTTTGCTCTGAATTAGGTTTTATATTTATCTGTTTAATTACGATCCATTGTACGACTCCATGAGATTTTAAATTGAAAAATTGTTGCATACGACAAGTGTATAGAATGTCATTTTTAGATTATAAAACCAACATATGAAGTGTGATTATTTTTAGACCGATTTCGTATATACCCGTGGGCCGTGGTGTGCAAATATTTCTCTGATTAATATATTGTTTCTTTTGAAGTAAGTGTTTTCTAGTATCCATTGGACTATACATGGTAAACTTTGGATACTGCATGTCCAAATTATCTAAATATACGAAGCATTCAACAAACTCTTATTCAATGTTTCACTAGTTCCAAGTTTTACCTCATGGCAAATGGTTAACACTTCACTCAGGTCATACGAATATTTCGCAAGATTTTCACATGTGTATTAACTGTAGTTCCTATATATATATGTTGTCATCATTAATTTTGGCTCGCCATATTGTCCCCAATTCGTGCTTGGTTTGCTCTCTGTTTGTTAGTTTGTTTGTTCGTGGTTTGGGCAAGCTCGTTGCCAAATGAAAATTCTCCACAACTATTTTTTAATGGAAAAACTCATTTTTCATGTGATGAGTGAGATTGATAAAGAGAGATGAACACCGTGTATAAAAGAACTTCTCTAATAAGAAGTTAGAGCACATATAGATGTCATCTTGTTGATATGTAAGTAAAAATTGTATACAAGAATTTTTTGATTGATGGTGTTCAATAAACTCAATCCTAATTAAGCATCTACACACTTATTTAAGTATACTTACACAAATGATTTGAGACTACTCATCCACAATTTATAATTTAGAATATGAAGTTAAAATTGAAAGGTCTCATTAATCAATGACGAGCAAATAATAAAATGGGCCTCGAAAAGTGTTTCAAGATTAATCGGGTCCATTGAGCTCAAATCCCTTAAGTGAGATTTAAGTTGTGAGATTTTTAGGTTTTGTGTTATGGCACAAATCATTATAAATACCCCTCTTACTTTTAGACGGTGGTGGAGACCGGAGAGTTTTAGAAAAGAGTTATACGGAGAGCTCTTAAAAGGAGTGTTACGGTGGCTTGAAAGGTCTGGATAATCTTTTTATGCCCCAAGGATAAAAGGAGGTGCTAAAAATAATTTATTTTCAACATGTTAAACAAGGGATCAAAATCTTCTTCTGTCGTGTAAAAGAGGGCGTTGTGAGCTTATTTTTAGTGGGTGAAAGGGTACCGGCCAGAAAGTATCTCATTTGCTTGCCTAACATTGGCCAACATGGGAGAGTTTGAAGTAATGAGTTTGGATTTCAATGCTTTCAAGTAGCTTAAAGTCTTCATTATCAAAAGAATTTTTATGGATCTTATGGACATCTATAATCTTTTACATCTCAACCCCTCTAGCAAGCCCCATGAAACCATCCGTATCTAGTCCATGTGAGTTTGGTAGGTGTCGAGTTTAAAAAACTGAGCTTGGCATGCCAATATTGAATTGCTAAACTATTTATTTTCTTAATAAATCTCATAACAAAAATGTGATTAGCATGCACCCATACGGCCATACAGAATAATGAATGTTTACTGCACTTGGGCTTTACATCCTATTTTACATGGGTGTCAATGAGTTTTAATGACACACCCCGACCCGGAGATCCCGAAGGGTACCGAAATCGAGGCATGCTGGCCGACACCCGGGAGGGTGACGAAAGCCATGTCATGCAGATGAAGTAGAATTTCTGAATAAAATAAAACCAAAGTACGAAATTATTAGAAACATGCAACAGAGTACGCAGAAGTACGGGTAACACCCTTAATACAAAGCATGAGATGTTCAGAGCATAGATAAAAATACAGTAAGGAAAGTACGAATTATTCACATCCTGAACAGGATGGATAAACATACTAGTAGGAGGAAGAAGTCCTACATTTATCTGGTGCGGAAGTCGTAAACACCAGAGTGGTCGCTCTCGCCACTAATCCAGCTACTACGTCCTGGAGGGACGCAAAACAAAAGGTGTGAATGGGCAAAAATAAATATTTCTAAAACCTTTGTTTTTCGGAACATAATACCCCCTCTTTTAGAAATCAAGTATACTTTCCCAAAATCATACTACAAATAGTATGAAAACTGTCGAAATCTGGTTAAACACATTTACCTCAACATAAATAGTGTCACCAACAAAACAGTAATAAGGCAACAAGGCCACAGGTATAAATAAATACAAAATCTCCTCAACACAAAACATGTTCAACAACATATATAATAGGCTCATCAATGTATGTAGACACACAAGCCCATGTAGAAAGTAGCTACATGGAACAGGCTGGGTGTAAAATAATATATGCTCTGTACTACGATCACGTGAAGGTAGCGCTAAGCGCATCACATACGAGTCCTAGCTGCCTATTGCAGACTAGTGCAGGCTGGCACCTACAATGGATCCAAAGTGAGCATACGGTGCGGTGTGAACATGCACGTGAAGGCTGGCCCTGGCCCGGACGAGTACTAGACACCGGTGAATGCATGTATGATGAGCAGATAAAAATATACATAATCATGCCATCATAATTTCACAAATCTCAACATAATATAATTTCTTTAAACTTAAATCATAAGTAAAATCATGGCATAATGGACAAAATCAATTAAAATCACAGTGAGAAATAATATAAATAATATTAGTTTCTCAAAATAATATTAGTCAGGTCGTAGCTGCCTTGCCTTGCCTGACCCATGTAATCCTCCAGATAAGTCTCACCTACATGAGATATCACTATAGTAATGATTAAACTTATAAAGGTTACTAATTAAATTAACAAACTACATTAACCCTTGGTTTGCTCAAAATGGAAGTCCAAAACACCCCAAAAAATACCATACGTACTGCCCAGAGGTAGTACGCGTCGTCACGAGTCGCCTCGAATTGACAGAATTTGAAAATCTGGTCCCACGCGCCCACACGCGCGGTCAACCCGAGCCGATCAAACTGATGGCGTCAACTGACGCCGTTAGATCTAATGGAATATTCCAGCATCTCCGTTAGATCTAAAAGAATATTCCTAACGCTGTTAAAAGGAATATTCTTCGGTCTGGACCGGTTGCTGACGTCAGCGATGACGTCACTGCTAACGTCACCGGCCGGTCCGATCGGTCGCCGCTGCAACTTTTTTCCAACCGCCGGTCAACATGTCGGAAACTGGGTAATTTTTCAAAAATTCCTAACTTCTTCATTTTTCAACCATTTTACACGATCCATATATCAAAATGAAGCTAGAGAGAAGGAGAACACAATTTTACCTATTTGGAGTCCAAAAATTGGTCGAAAATGGCCAGAAAATGGCCGAAAAGCCACGGTATACAACTCGAGGTCCGATCTTCTTCAAAACTCAACCAAATAGCACAAATTTAGTATGGAAATTCATTTACTCAACGAAAGGAAGCTAATGGTGGTGGTTAGGAACCTCACATTGGTCGGAATTTTCAAGAAACTCGCCGGAAAGGTCCGGTTCTTCCGTGTCCGATTCCCGTTAAACTGTGGGGAGTTTGGGCAATCGGCTTGCACCGTTGAACTCAGTGAGTTACAACGAACAAGATGGTGGTATGTGTTTGGCTCGGTTCGAAAGAATTGGCAAGGTCATTGTTTGACTGTGCATTTTTCAACGGGGAGAAGAAAGTGGCAGAAAAGAAAGAGAGTGAGGGGGAAAAAGAGAGAAGGGGGAAAAGAAGAGAGATTTTTCCCAAAATAAACCGGGTAACTAGATCCCGTATGGTACACGTACCACTAAAATTCCATAACAGGAAACAAATATTTAAACGTACGTAACGTCTTCGTTACACGTCGGATTTTCGTCCCGTTCGCGCTCACACACTCGTAGTGACGAATACTACGAGAATACGGTAGTGAGAAGACAAAATTGAAAAAGAACTCAAACGTCCACGTAGGACTTCCACGTAGCCCAACCAAGGGTAATTTCGTCAATTTACAACTTCGGGAAAATAAAATACAATAAACTTAGGGACGAGTAGTCACAACCTACCCCCCTTAAGAAAATTTCGTCCCCGAAATTTCTACATCACAAAGTAGGATCGAAGAACAAAACCGGATAAAGAATTCTAAACGATCATCCGTCTCCCACGTGGCTTCTCAACAGCGTGATTCCTCCACATGACTTTCTCGAGTCTAACAATTCTATTCCGCTGAACTTTCTCACTCCATCCGGGAATCATAACAGTTGTACATCAACACAAGTTAGATCCAAGTGGATCTCCAAGGAAACATAGATTGGTATCAGAGCCACTCTGCCGTTCGGTACGGATGTGCCGGCGAGGACGCTGGGTTCCCCTTAAGTGGGGTGGATTGTGACATCCCACATCGACCAACGGAGAGGGGGTGATGTGCCTTATATGTACATGCCCACCTCCATTTAGCACGAGGCATTTTGGGAGCTCACTGGCTTCAGATTCCATCGGAATTTTGAAGTTAAGCGAGTTTGGCTAGAGCAATCCCAGGATGGGTGACCCACTGGGAAGTTGCTCGTGAGTTCCCAGAAACAAAACCGTGAGGGCGTAGCCCAAAGCAGACAATATCGTACTACGGCGGAGTCGGTCCGAGATGTGACATTTAACAATGCCTACCCAAGACTATAGGGTCGGCCAACAATTTGTAGTCCAACCTAACTCGCACCACATGATGCCCATCTCTACTACTCCATACGATAAAAGTTCTACTCTTAAGAAGGACTCCCTTCTATTTCTTAAAAGAAAAAGGAGAAATAAACGGGTGTGACAACTGAAAGAAAATTGTACCACAATACCTAAATAACCCGACCCATGCCATGCAGGTCGAGACTCGAGAGGCAGAGGAAGAATCCCACATGCACATAAAGACACCATGATTTCGATCGAAAAGAACGAGGAGACGATTAACACTCACTTCTTTACTATGACGTTTGAATAGTTTTGGAGCTAGGGTTTGCTGGGAGTAACTAAAGAACTTAATAGGTTGTAGTCGAGGCATCGTATCATTTTTATCTTATAAACCTGACAGCTTTCTCAAACCTTTGTATAACGTTAACGTTGATTAGCCTTATTATCTTGTTGCTTTCGCCGCGCTAGATGATAATCAACTATTAATGGAATTGAATCCAAATTATATATGGACACAAATGTAATGTAAACAACCACTAAAATTTTGAGTGTGGACCAAAATTAACAAGACCGCTTGCATTTATAGTTTACATTCTCCTTTTCTAAATTATTATAATAGTTTCCAACCCTCCCCGTCTCTTTAATAAAAAAAATGTCATATCTTTCAAACATGTCAGATATATACGTAGTTTAGATATCCATTAACATAGGCTGGACTGCGTCGCCACCTCCTTTAAGATCGTAATTAAGAAGAAGAACTTGTATGACACAGGTACACTGCCATGGTGTCATCATGTGCTAATGATACAAGTACATGTGTCAGTTTGTCTGCATGTGTCTTTGTATCATTGGCATAAGACGTTAGTGTAGCGGTGTACTCGTGTCATACAAGTTGCTCTTGTAATTGAGGTCTTTTTCTGGTTACATGTGGAAACCATGTACTAAACAACCGAAAAGGAAAACCGATTAATACAGTAGCTACTAGCTCACACCTACGTACAAACAGAAAAGAAAGAGAGAAGCTTAATTTACAGCAGTTGTGGTGGTTCTAGTAAAGATAGATAAACTTTAATTAACACAATATGCTGGCAGCTGCTTCCTCAATCACTCTAAGCATGTGGTGAATTGATGCTGCTATGTCATCTGCCGAACTTAGTAAGCACCCTTCTTCTATCTGCACATATATATAGAATGTTCAAATTTTAGACCAAATTATTTAACTGATTGAATTCTTAAAAGAGTAAACAATTATAAGCAAACAAATATTTGCAAATATGGTAAACACCACCCATATACACAAAAAATGTAAAGCCAATTACTGGTGATGAGATCATCCCAAACATAATGACAGAAATGCCACCAAATGTTTGCAAATCATATAGTCTTGGGGCCTCTTCTATTAGAGAGTGTGAGAGCAAGCGTTGTGTGTCCAAACTCCAGATAGTACAATTACAGTATCAATATCAATATGTGAATTAACTAAACTTTGGTTTAAATTAATGTTAATTATTTTGTAAATGCGCATGTGTACGTACCTTGAGACTAATAGAGTAGAGAACAAATGGATCCATGGTGGAAACAGTGAGATGAAGGATTGTGAGGTGAAGTAAATGAATTCCAGCGACCAACTTGGAAAGCTGTGATCTTGCGGCAATGTTTCTGCGCGAGAGAATTTTAAGGTTTGCATGGGTCTCAATTAACGTGACCTCAATGTCAGCAGTAGCCCCCTTGATTTTTGAAGTGTACTTATTGTTAGGGCAGTGACTGTGAGACCACGAGTGCTGCTGGGGGTATTCCAGTAACTGTGTAAAAGGGCATGATGCCACGATTTTGGAGGGGGTGGTGACAATATCATCTGGATTATGTTGTTGATGATGTTGGAAAAGTTGGAGCTTTTGAGCTTCAAGGGACTGTAAGAGGTGCTCAAGTTCCTTTACGAATTCTATGGCACCACCTACTATAGAGGCCTGGTCACCCTGCATGCAGATGCAGTTGCACACCCAAAAACAATGAGAAGAAAACAAAACATACAAAAACGAAGGAAAAAGGTGAAGTTGAAAATACTACTATGTGATGCTGAAAAGGTTGATTTGTAAACAGATATATACACAAACATACAATATATAATATTAAGATGGATTAGAAGTTATTTAACAAAGAAATTGAGCTTTCACTATAAAACTAACTGGGAATATGGAGACTAACTTAGCTGCTTATAAACTTATGAGTCCCTTCTTTTTCGGACATGGATTCATACTCTCAACATTTAATAACAATAGTGTGCAATAAATAATCACAACATGATATTTAAGGGGAAAAATTACTATATAATTAGCATGCATGTCCACTACTCTTCCTTGTATTTAAGCTAATGGAAAAGAAGAAAATTGATAGATGAACAATAGAACATGCAGTAATGAAGTAGTAATAGTACTGTAACCTTACCCTTTGGGCATAAGAGTCGGGCATGAGAGAGCGGAGAATGGCAAGATGGTCGTTCATTAGTTTTCTGCGGTTTCTTTCGACAGCAATGTGAGTCATTCTCTGCGTCTCAGCTTCTTCCTTGTTCTTGCAAACCCTTGCCTTTCTCCTCCTCTTCTTCCTCCCTTGCCCTTGCCCTTGCTGCTGCTGACGGCTGCTCATCTGCTTCGTCTTCTTACCGCCACCATCATCTGCTGCTACCAATATCGTACTAGTACTGGTATTCGCGGCAGCGTTATTGCAGTTGTAGTATTTTTGTGGTGGTATGAAATTATTAGTGGTTTCTGAAGAGTAGTCGTGAGCTTGGCAGCTGTTGGTGTAGGGGGTTGCAGAGATGGTATCATAGATGATGAAGCTGAAAGGAGGATCTTCTAATAAAGCCATTATCTAATGTATTTGCGTCTCTCCTCTCCTCTTCTCTTCTCTTCTCCTCACTTGTTTAGCAGTACGTCCTTATTACTTTGATTCTTTAGCTCTTTTTTCTATTCAAAGACCACAATCATTTTATATATAGCAAAACCCAACTCATCATCTCTTCAGATTAACATGCATATATCAGAGAGAGAGAGAGAAATGGTGCACGTGAGAGAAGCAGAAAAGGTGAAGTGCTTTTCAGCTTCGAAAAGTGAAGGAAAGAGAAAGAGGGACTACTCTCTCTCTCTCTCTCATCCTTGGTTTCCTTTGGTTTTCTTCCCAATTTCAGAGATGGTGTTAAAAAAGGCTGGGCCTTGCCAGTTTCTGCAAGAGATGAGAGAGAAGGGAAGAGTAGTAGGGGACCCAAATCTATACAGAAATATGCATACAAACAATATAACAAGCTGTGCAAAAGCTACTTATCACATTCAAATCTGTGATGTGTTTTGTAGCAAATGACTGGCTCGCGTACGTACTCTTTACCTAGCTAGGTAGATTCTCTTTTCTTTTATGTATATATATATATATATATATATATATATATGTATATAAGAGAGTCCAGTTCTTTTAGACCTTAAGATCTAAGCAAATTGTAGTTACCCACCGTTCGATGTTTTAATCTGACGGTGGAGAAAAAAGTACAGCAAAAGTTAAATGACCACTAACCGTTGAATTAAGATTAAACAATGAGTAGCCACAATTTTCTTGGACCATGAAGTCTACGAGAACAAAACTGATATTCTATATATTAATTAATAATATCTTCATATACAAATTCTAAACATGCATGTGCTTGCCAACCCATTGTAGATTGTACCCTCATTTCTCATAGTCATAGCTTTTCTTCTTCTATGTATTGCAATGTCTTGCCATTTGGGACCGTTTGTCATGAGGTCCCTCGATCTATTGGTAGGTATTCACTTTATTTAATTTGTTTACTTTCTGTAGATATATAGCGCCTAATAAAATGAAATTATATACTGGTGATCGCTTTGGCACTCACATGTGTCAAACACCAGCAGCAAGTTAGCAACCACACCAGGAGGTCATTGCAATGTCAATTGTCAACCCTGTTGGTGAAATTGACATATTCAAGACATGTGAGCACTAATTAAAATGATAAATCACTCATCAAAGGCAAAACTTCATTGATTAACCCTAAAATCAACCACGTTATCACCCTTGACTTGATATCACGAGAGACTTTCGGGTACTTAGAACACCACCACGTGATATTATAATTTCACTCAAATTGTAACACATATATTTAATTTTGTTAATATATTGTGTTACACATGTATTTATCAAATATGTCGTTCACTAATATTACAAAAAGTTGAAATACACCATGTGACAAGTGTTCCAATGTACACATAAGAATTCTCGGTTAGCATATAATAAGTGAGGTCACCTCTATTTATATAATCATGTGTTTATTTATCTCATCTCGTAATAAAGTCATGTAATTGAAGAGAGACAAAATTGTATACACCTAGGTATAGGCGAGAAATACTGTGAATAACCACTTCCTTTCTTACTATTTTCTTTTTTGTTACAAAGAAGGCCCAAGGTTTGAGCAAAACGCTAAACAAAGGAAAACATTAAGAGCTCGTTTGGAAGTGCTTTTAAAATGACTGAAAGCGCTTTTGATGAAAGTTCTTTTGGAACCAGTTCTTAGTAAAAATGCAAGTGAATACTGGAAAATCCCTTAAAGTGCTTCTTGCAAGAAGCACGTAACTAGTGCTTTTGGAACCCAAAAAGAATTTCACCAAAAGCGTTTTCAGTCATTTTAAAATCACTTCCAAATGAGGCTTAATTCAAAGGCTTAAACAACACAGCCCGGGTCAATATCATATGGTAGTAATTGAGCAATTGATAGGGTAGGTTCATCAAACGCGACACTGCCAAGGACGAATGAGACGGAAAATTCTATGGTACTCATCCATATGCTATACTTACACCATACAATGGTCAGATATGAAGACCGTTGGCTACAGGATCACAACTGACCGTTGGATGGTATAGGTATGACATAGGAATGAATGCTATAGCCAATTCCGAAACACTCAATTTTACCAAACCATTAGTCATCATGTTTTTCTTCCTAAATATGACTAAATTCACATTGATCAAACTGAGAGATCAAGTGATGGCAACCATATACCACAAGAGGATGTAAATCCTGCATAACACCTTTGAAGTGGGAAACCAAGAAAGCAGAGTCAGATTGCACGGCTAGCCTCCTTAAACCCTTAACCAAAGCCACTTTCATCTCCTAAAAGAGGAGCAGGACTTACACGGCCACGGTGACATCTCATGTCAATGAAATAAAGACATGTGTAAATTTTGTTTACACTGTCCTTATTTTATTAGCAGAGGATGCCACGTGGACGTGTACTCGTGTCATGTAAATTGTTAAAAGAGACCTCATAACTCAACTTCAAGGACTTCTCCCACTTTATATTAGCTGAGAAACCCTTGACCAAATGCCATGATCCGTTAGCTTCCTTGCACCCTTACTATTATTAATGCTTCATGAGTGGTTAATAATTGATATTGCCTAATTCCACTATTAGAAAAGGGATAATACTATTCAACTATAATTCCTATTCATCCAGAAAAGGCTGTATCATCCTTGCTAGTACAATCATCAATAATTGTAATAAGATGATTTATTATTTGCAAGTTACAATTAGAAAGTGAGCAACTTTATTTGAAAAGGGAAAAAGATCTATTCATTAAGTAAAACCGCAGTCTCTATCTGTTCAATTATATATAGAAAACGAGTGAAAAAAAAAAAAGACATGTCCATTTGCCTGTGCAGCTTAATTTTGCACCTTATCAAACATTAGGGATTTTGGTTGTCTTCTACATACCTAAAAAACCTTGTGCGAGATGATCCTTCCCCTTCATCATAATGAGTATTAGAAACTGATCAACCGAAAATTGTGCTGCCAGTTCAGTAGGCATCAACTGAATACTAGAAACTGATCACGAGTCCCAGTATATGGTAGAAACCAACCGAAAGCTGTGCATGGATTCAGTAGCTAGCAACCTGAAGTTCTCAAAATATTCAGTTGATTTCCGCATAATACTGAAAGTCCATGACGAGTCACAGTGTTTGGTAGTAACCAACCGAAAATTATGCAAGTTCAGTAGCTTGCAAGTTTAGTAGCTAGCACCACCGTTACTATAAGCCTTGTGATTTCCCACGCCTTCATCGTTCAGGGTGGGGAATTTCATGGGTTTAGGGATGAGTTCACGAGCTAAGCGGATCAAATGTTAGGCCTGTTAATCTGAGTAGCTTAGGGCATGCTTAAGGTGGCCTCACAACACCATATAGTGGTGAACAGATTTCAAACACCATGCCTCACTTGACCTCGGCTCCATCACCAATCAATCATACGCTACCAGGCTCGGCGGATCAAATGTTAGGCGAGGTCATCTATTTCACAATGGTGGGTATATATAGTTATTGTTGTTGTGTTTGGAAAAGGGGCATTCATGTAATAGGGGGTTTAGACTAAATTAGTTTAAAATGTGCTGCAACTCAATAGATATAGGGATTTGAAATCATTACATGCAATGCATAAAAGAGATTTGTAAATAACTACTTGAAATGAGTCATCTGAAAATAGCTTGTTTACTGATTTTTTAATTCTCATGTAATGCTCATGGAGAGAAGAAGGTCTTGAGTGCGGCATCCAGATTGGGTGTGTGAGAAAGGGGTTGGGACCAAGGTGGGGCAGGTGGTAAGGCTCAAAATCAGGGAGTAGGGTATTTGGGTTTTATTGTGTCTGTGTCCGTAAAGGACACATGGTCCGATCTCCCTACCCCCAGAATTTCTCCATGAAAGGGATTGCTAGTCCCTTCTGATATATATTTTATAATTCATTTTCTACATGGACTCAATATGTGGGAATTAGGGGTGGGCACGGGCTGGGCCTTGCCCAAAATTGGAGGGATTGAAACGGACCCGTTTGAAAATAAAACGAGGCTGATTGTATCATTTTAAAAATATAACCGAACCTAACCCGGTCCATTTCAAACCGGCCGGTTCCTACGGGTCTACCGGTCTTTGTTTTTCTTTCAAAACCCTGATTTCCCGCAATTGGGTTGCGGATCTGTGCGCAAGTGGTGAAAACTCGAGGTCCGGGTTTGTCTAAGGTGCAGGTTGCAGCTGAGGGTTGGCTTACGACTGAAGTGGGTCACGCTGAAGGTGCAAATTGCACAAGGATTTGAAGGGTGTTTGCAAATCCGAGGTCGAAGGTGGAGAGAGAGCAAAAGCTCTGAGCCTCATACTTGCAATTTTCAAATATGATATGCAGCTGGTTTGAAGTGATTTGCCGTTCTTGGGTTCAAATTAGGGTCTGCGAATTGAAGCTTCAGGGTTGAAAAGTTGAAGCTTCTCCAATGCTGAAGAGGATGTGCTAGAAGGTTGAAGCTTGCTGGTTGCTGCTGCCAAGAGTGTTGCCCAAATCTGAAAACTGAAGGGATGAAGCTTTGAGGAAGATTGGGCCTTCAAGTCTGCACACTTCAGGTTTGCAAAGTTGAAGAGCATTAAGGGCTGGAAGAGGAAAGTGATGTGCGATTTGCAGACGCGCATAGTATTTGAGGCGCCGGAAACTGGTGAAACTCGAGTACAGGACCATGGGTTTTTGCTTGGGTGATTGGAAGAAGCAGATCGAAGACTTGAAGCTCGCGGGTTACTGAACGTGAGGCTCAAATCTGCGGTGGCCAAACGTTAAAGCTTGCCAAGTGAGAGGGACAGCACGTCTACTCCATCCTCAACAACAGCATCCATTGCAGCCAAAATATCATCTTCAACACGGTGAGAATAGGGTGAGAATCATAAACGCTCATAACAATTTATTAATAACAAGGACAACGATTCAAACAATATATTAATCATAAACACTCAATAACAATTTATTAATAATAAAGACAAAAAATAAACAAAAAAAGACAAAGAAAAAAGAATCAAACTTCAATGCTACGTACTTCGAATAATTTAATATTCGTTTGGGACCCACCGCAAATTAATCTTGGACCATTTAATGGGCGTATGATTGAATAGTACGTACCACTCAAGATTTTTCCAAAAAAAAAAAGCGGTGGTATTTTTGTAAATAAGTTGAACTTTGGTTGCATCGATTACTTATACACAATTAAGTCAACTGTTTATACACAGGTACGACTGTTTATGCACAATTAGGTCAACAATTGACGTAATCGTGCATAAACAAAGTTCAACTTATTTACAAAAGTGTTACCGTCTCCCAAACTTCAACTTATTTCCTAATCCCTCATATCCAACATTTTGTGATCATTTTCTTTATAATTTGGTTTTCAATCACCCTCACCCAAACACAGTCTAAGTGTTTATGATTTTTTCCTCAATAATTGTTCATTAAAGCTCCCAGTCGTCTGTTCAAAACATGGAGAACTATGGATATTGAAAAACTTCATTTAAATTTCAATGCATAGTCTTAATTCGAGTGAATAATCATAGCATATATATCAGCATAACGACACTGTCAGCAAATCTTTCTAATACGTTGTGGAGGAGCTGTAGACTAAATTTTAGAGAGAGAGAGATTTGGAAGATCTGGAAAGTGTTGCCTTATCCTATTGACGACTGACGAGGACATATGGAAGGAAGGAAGGAAGGAAGGTGGTGGCCTTAAAAGTTAGGACCGTGGTCCAAACTCCAAACGGCGTCTGTCTGTCAAACCCTAGACCTCTCTGCAACTTAATCCATGTGACCATCTGCATCTGCTTCTGCTTCTGCTTCTGCTTCTGTCGCTAATATGTAACTACATATTATTTACGATTTCCCATAATCCAAGTCTCTCAACACTCTCCAACTCAACCGACCTACTTTTAACTTTTTTACTTTTAACTTTTTATTTTACTTTTATTTACTTTTTTACCGCACATGTTATTTTGGCTATTGTGTCAAACAGTCAAACTCGCTTTTCTCTTCTGGTGTACTGTTTTTGTACAATTGGCTACATCTTCGTCTCGATTCCACAAACCAAAGCTTGACTTGTCATTGTATTCGACAACCAATGCCATATGCCTACAGGCAAATTTTCATGTGCATGCGTAATGCGTACTCACCCACTCTTGGATTTATTGACGTCAATGCATGATTAAGATCAAACATTAAAAACGTATCTATTTATTCTCTACCTTTGATTTGATATCAAAGGTACATGACCATAAAATCTTGGTCACCAAGTCAACAAGAGAACGACTAACTACATGAATTTAATGCCGAATATATACTGCACTAGAGGAGAAAGCAAGATTAAAATGTGGCGTTAACTACACATTTTCGACCCCTTACAATGAACACGAATTGACTAAACCCACAACAGCGCTAATCAATTAGTATGTTACTACAACTGTTACTACTCATTTTGACCTACTCAATAATGTAAATTCAGGATGTGAAGCGTTCATGTTTTAGGTCTTCATTCCTGAAGTGCAGAAAGACCTCTTTGGAGTGTCAATATCAACTTCGATATACTATTATTCAAATAGAGTAGAGAGAGTAAAAAAATCATTGTATGATGAGGGGGAAAAGGAAAATCATTGTCATCGAGAGTAAAAATTTTGTAGGAATTTCTGATGATTTCATTGAATTCATGTCCATAACTAATTAGACTTCCAATTAGATGGTCGACCTACCAAAATTTCAACCGGATGCCGCAAAAATCTAGCAATCCAATGACGAAAGTCAGCGAAAATGTATAGGCAATTAAAATAAATAGGGCTTTGACTGCCGATGCAAACAGGGTATCCACCATCAAGTTCACCAAACCTGTGAGCAAATTCGCCTGCACGAAACAGAATCAGATTGTGTTAAGCATGAGAGAATGGAAGCTTGCAAATGTTGATTAAACCAGACAAACATCGTTTGTTGGTAATCACAAGAAGCTTAAAAAAGTTTGCTGTAGTATACCAGAAGAAATGTCCCCAGCAAATTGCAGTTATATGCTTCTTCCAGCACTGAAGTTTTGCTTCCAGGGAGAAAATCAGAGAGCAGTAGTATTGCCAACACCTGAAAAATGAGTGACAACTTGAGTAGGCGTTAAACAAAAAGGAGGGAAGTCGTTGGAACAATGATTCTGTCTACGGATGAGGATGTTTTCAATTATGAACATTAATCCATTACGACGACAATTTCACAAGGGGCCGTGCCATTTAAATTTTATACATCCAAATCAAAGGAGGAAATAGGCATAACCTGTAAATTTACAGCCAATACCAGTGTAACATAGGCCAGGTTGCACTGCAAAATGTGCACATACTTCAGTTTCCTTAAAACTACTTTTCAAACACGTACAAAATTCAAGTAAAAGAAGACAAAAGTACACATACCATCCTACGGGAAACTCTCTCTACGTGGCGGTCTATAATTACAGTTAATAACCTGAAACAGAAAAGAATTTAAAACCTTCAGCAACAACCTTATAGCTCCCCGAGAGAGAGAGAGAGAGAGAGAGAGAGACCAAAGGAGAAGTGAAAATATCCAGACTCTAATCTTTGCCCATTTATTGCTTCTCACTGTACCAGAGGAATGGTTGTTGAATAGAAGAAAGTTTCCCAACTGGACACCAACAAGGTACATACCCCAATATCCTGGGAATGACAACAATAAACTACTTTAAGCAATAAGAAGAAAACCCAAAAACAACACTCTTGAAAGATTATAACTCAGCTTTCTCTCGGTGCTATGCGTTGTTTAAATTTTACTTCCATATGAATTCAGGTCTCAATTTTTCACATAATTGTACTGTTTCTCAGTTTAACCTAATTGGTTTTTGTAAAGAGTATATGCAACCCAACTGCATCACGGTCAACTTATGAAACCAATTTCCACTTTGTTGTTTGAGTTACAGATAACACTAGGAAATATAGAGATGGGATTAAATGAGCTTAGTGGAAATGGTGATGATCATAACGATGATGCTAGGTAATTTTAGTGACATTCGATTATTACACGATTAATTTTCAGCTTCCATATTCAAAAGGGATACCATTATAAAAGATATAACTTGGGTATTGTATTAAAAAAAAAAAACAATTGACATAATTTCATTTAGTATTTTAATTTAATTCATTTAATTTAGAAGACAAATATTATCAAGAACTTACAGTATAAACTGAATGTGTTTTAGGGACATCAATCTTGGTGCAGACAATAGTATCAATCCTGAGATACTATTGTCTGTTATCACTTTTATCTCTCAATATATGATATGAGCATAGAGAAACATCATGATTATATTATATACATGCAGAGATTACGATTTAGAGTTAGCTCTTCCTAAAAAGTAATCTGGGTGCAGCATTAAATTTGGTTATCATACTACAACTTCACTTAGGCCATCAACCCTATACACCCGAAAGATAACACTAATTCAGCTGCTTCTCCAAAAGAAAGTACGTATTAAAATGTAAAGCGTTTGATGTTTTCTTTTGTGCAATTACTTGGTATGATACAGCATTATGAAAAGGGAAGCTTATATCTCTTACAGCATCCAACCTATGTCAGTTATGATCAGAACAGAGAATGTATACTTCGTTACGGAAACTCACTCATGAGAACATTGACAACTTGATTAAATAAATGAATCCCATCTTTTTATATTGATGTACCAATAAAACCTGTCCTTTGAACTTGACGGAGAGTCCAAAATTCAGAAGATCGAATAAGCATGAAAAATATTGAAGCTCAAGCACTTACCAAATATGCTAAAAAACCCCTCCTTATTTTGGCTGATTATATCAGTTCCCCTTTCATTAGAAAGCAGATACGAGTTTAATCCATGCATCAAGCAAACTTGGTAACCTGGAGGATAAAAAACCAATTAGGCTATAAAATAGTCTTACATATACTCGAAGGATAAAAGTAATAAAACACTTGCACCAAATAACATTGTACAGTAAGATTATACCTACTAAAATTAATGAACCAAGAATGCCAGAATACTGTGCGGGAACATTAATTATGGATGTAAGAATTGATATCGCAGCAAGTGTGAAAAAGAAATTCCAGTGCACTCCATATTCAGCCACATGAACCTAAAATGTGTAAACATAACACGACAAAGCAGAAACATAAGAGCTGATAAGGAAATCAGGAAAAGCATCAATATATATATATATAAATTAATGCATCAAAAAGAGATTAATGCAGCATAGAACAGCCTATTGAACACATTTAAGTACCACGATGCACTTCAGTGTTTAAATGGAATGACTTATTACAATAGAAGCTGAATGGAGTGGTCACCCCTCATTGTGAAATTGGCTTAAACTGCACACCAGACATGACAACAATGTACATACCAAGTTGACCTGATAATCCCTGATAACATCATAAACCTACCTGATAGTCCACGCCTGTGGTAGAGAGAAGACGGGCAAACCCAAGGATGATTAGTGGACTAGCAGATTGAATAGCAGTCTTCCATGACCTTAAAAAGCATAAACAAACAACATGCCATCAACATCATATTTTCACACTACGACAGGAGGACACTGCAGTCCGTTCATACCATTCAAGATCCTATCATGCAATCAAAACTATATAAAAACTAAAGGAAAAAAATAAACATTAAAGAGTAAACAAAAATGATGGTAATAATTAAACATAATCCCAGGATATCTTGGAAGTTGGGACCTTCAAGAGACTGGTCTAAGATATTTGTTCCATTAGTGTGCTGCTAGTTTTGGAGGAACACTCAAACTTCCATATCCATTATTCAAAATCACATTATTCTCTGAACTTTTTTCTTATTCGTGTTTGTCTAAACTTTCAAAAAAGATATGCCGAGAGAAAAGAATATCTTAGGAGTTAGAACAAATAAACATTGCATATTAATATATTATAGATGTATGGTATATGCACACACACACACACACACACACACACACATACATGAGAGAGAGAGAGAGTTATGAGGTTACACCCAAACCAAAAAAATTATGAATGACTAACCTTGATGATATATTTCGTGCTTGCCGTGAAACTAACGAATTTGCTATGACAAATGAGCCAACCCCAAGATCCATCTGTCATATTCATGTATGGAAAAATTTTCATTAGATGTCATTTTTCGATTTAAGTTCCTCAATAGATATTCATTAAGTAGAGATGTTTATGTTTAGCACATGCAAATTAGGTCTCAAAGAAAATAGAATATCTAAATTACAATAAAGAAATTAAGAGAAACTAATATAAAGGCACAGGAATAAAGAAGAAAAAGAAGTGATAGAAACAATATGATCTGAAATAATTGTACAATTCTCCATTTCAAACAAAACTTGGAACTAGTACCAGAGAACCAGTGAGTGCCAGTAACTTATGATTGCATCTCTAAGTATTGTCCTATATTGGCTATTGATAAATAATGAAGGAATTATTCATGAGGGTATGGTATGCTATCAAACAAAATTCAGATAGAATTAAAAGTTCGCTGAAAATTGGAAACCACATAACAATTGACGGCAACCCAGAAGAAAATGCGTAATGGAACAGATGTTAAACATATGTTATTTGACTTATCAATTTGAAGAGTAAGGTGGTACAAGTTATACTCTAATGAAAATCAACAAAATCTAGTCAAACTCATCACTATAACAATAGCCTTAAGAAGACTCCAATTTTGTTCCATATTGCTTGCAAAATTCTTACCCAGCCAGTACCATAAGTCTCAGTCTTGGCATATCTTCTAGGGAATATTGTGAAGTCAACAGCCAAGATACAGAAGCACGTTATGATCATCTGCAGCAATTACTTTTGTTCACGCAAAAAAATAGTAAAAGTTACAGGAAAGTTATTATAGTAAAAAATTAAGCTATGCAGACCTAAGTGAACACTGCATACCGTAGCGACTCTGTAAGATGAAATATTTTGCCTTATAGAATAGGGATCCTCCTTCAAAGTAGAATAAGAACCAAACCTACATTTAAGTGCATGCAACTGTGAATCAGTATACTATATCCAAGCATAAAAATGCTCTGCTACTCATTCAAACATCTTCTAGCATTGTGAACATGGCATGAATGACTCCTCGTGACAGCGGGAATACTGAAACAAAGTAACATATTTACCTTTTCGCTGCAATACTTAAAAACAGTAACAACATCAACAAAGTCGCCCAGATATACATCCACTCTGCCAAAACCTGACATGAGTTATGATCATAGTGAATATTATAGGACATGTATCCCTGCATAAGAAATAATGTGACCACAACAGAAGATCCAACTGTAGAATATACAGTTAGACACTATAAAGTTTGAGACACTTTGACGATTCATGAGCAATGGCACTGCTTTCAGAAGTTTAAAAAGTGGTGGAGAAAAAAGGATTGCAATCTCCACTCCAAAGATTACTTAAAAGCTTGCATCCTTCCAAGTTTTCATAATTAGTCAAGTAAAGAACACTTACAGTGTAAACTAAGATGATTGGAAGTATAATGAGAAGAAAATCAAGAGACATTGAAGCCATGTACGCCGCCCATCCCTTAGAACCGACTACTGCATCATCATTTTTCTTCAATGCGACATCTATGGTAAAACAATCACACGAAAAAGATTAAAATCAGAAAAACAAACATATTAGCTGCAACGCATATCAAACAAGCATGGAAATGAGAAGTTTATGGTGATGTGAAGGGATACGGTATTAATGCTAAATTGAATGACTCCATTTGGTGTTGCCAAAAACACAGCAAGTTAATGTTAGAAACTATGAAATAGACTCTTTTGGAGACTAGAGCGGTAGCACCGCCAGACGATATTTTACTTGTTTGTCATAGATGTTAAAATCTAGCATACAAGATACCCTTGGTGCCTAACCGTGACCGCTAACACGCAGGAATACAAGAACAACAACAACAACAAGTTTACAGAAGCAATGTTTTGTTCATTAACCAAATAATTTGAAGGATCATATTTTGGTAAGTTGAGAATACATTGGGAAAAAAAAAAAGTTTTATCGGTACAACAGAAGTCCTTGTGGCTTACCAACAACACGATGAGAGCCAACTGAGTGCCGCAGAAGTATCAGAATCTGACAACAACGTAAGACAGATGTCAGAATTCACAAAAACAAAAATACAAACAACATAAAAACACATCAGCATTTTTTTCTAAACTTAAAAATGCGAGACGAAAAGGAAAAATGGAAATCTGAAATTAGGTTATATTTACAGGGATTATTGTGGTAAGCGCGGCAATCTCCATCATCGACGATCCACTCAAATTGCTCACAAACCTGAAAAGTTATCAAATTCCGCAAAACACAGCTAAATTAAAAAATAATCAACAAAGTTTAGTGAAGCAGATGAGTTTAGAGAGAGAGAGAGAGAGAGAGAGAATAGTAACTCTTCTTTGAGACGTTTGTTTGGATTGAAGGAGTTGGGAAGAGAATCCATGGATGAACGAGAATAGAGGTGAACTTCGCCGGAAGATTTTGTTGGCCGGCGGTAGTGGTTTGAGTCTGACTAACTGGTTTTACGATTAATTTTGGTCCCAAATTATCCTGCAACAATTCTTCAATTTACAGGCCTATCCTCATCTCTCCTCCACGTACCTCTCTCAATTTTGGCCCATTAATTTTTTTGTTTTAGAAAAAAGGCCTTTTTTTTTTTCTACAACGATATATTTATACTAAGAAGTAGGGGAATAAATTAGTTTTAAACTCGTCGTCCATGAGATTATACTATTTACGCCATACGTTTTTGATATTTCTACTTTTCTACTCTTCCGCCCCATTTGTTGCACCACGTAAAGTCTGACTAGCTTGGTTAGGACAAATAACCCACGTTTGGTAAAGCTCGGGATTAATATAAATGAGACAAGGCCGGACTCGCTCCGACTCTACACCTCACTAAAGGGTGTTATGCAGTCCCGCCCAGACACACGGTATTAAGCGGGATTAGATGACAAGGCTATAGAAGTGGCGTCGATATGTTGAAAATCTCGTTCCTTTGACCTTATGGTTGTTGCGGCGTCGATTAAAGGGTGGGTGTGATGGATGATGGTATGAGAGATGGGCAGAGAATGGATTGGAGAGATGAGATAGCGATTGGTGAGGGAGATGAGTAGAGGGTGGATGGTTGAGAGATGAGTAAAGGGTGGGGGGAGGAGATGATGGAAGATGAGCAGATTTGAGATGAGAGAATAGGATGGATTAGGGAAGAGAAACGAAGAATAAGATAGATAGAGGAGGAAAGGAAAAGGTACCTAGGATGGGTAATTGCTCCAGTGCCCCCTTTATTAAATTTTGTTTTATTTTATATTAAGTTTTTATATTCTTTTTAAAGTAAATGTGAATTACAAAGTAACAAAAAAAAATTTTGAGTCACAAAAATATTTTAGTTTATGACTTAGTCCGGCACTGCACCAAACGCTTTATATTTTAATATTGCTTAGTCTAAGCCGTAACAAACGGGGCCTTCATCTTTAGCCATATGTGGGTCATCCACATTATGACAACAAAGTGACTTCTAATGGATGAAGAGGAGTTCTCCTCAATTCACTTCGTGGCCGATTCACGAAACTTCGAGTTTATGATCAGAACTGTTAATACTATAAATCACTCTCTAAAGATCATCTATGCAAAATAACATTAAAATATGAGATCATTTAGTCATCAAACTATTTGCTACAGTTGATTGACTAAACGACCTTAGTTTTATTTTTATTTTTTTGCAAAGATGATCTTTATAGATTGATTTATAATATGAATGGTTCCGATCATAAACATGAAGTTCTGTAAATCGGCTACAAAATAAATTGAGGAGGAACTTCTCCTCAATCTTAAGGAGCTAATCTCCTCTCTAAAAACAAATTCAGACACCACTCACCTTAGGCAAAATCGGCCATGGGATCTTGGTGGACCTTTTGAGCCTTTTCCCACCTTTTCTCGGGTCCAACTTCAGTGGTACGTACCATTAAATGGTACGTACTGTTAAATGGTTAAGATTCATTTGGGGCCCACTGCAAATTAATCTGAACTATTCAATAGTCGTACCATTGAATGGTACGTACCACTCAAGATTTTTCCCCTTTTCTCACCTTAATTCATTTAACGACTTAATGTAGTCAAAGTGGGCTTGGATCCAATGGGCCCAATCAACCCAAAACTATTTTAAAGCCCATTTGAGAGGTTACACCTTCATAATTAATTAAACCATAATTATTTTGCCGTTCTAATAAACTCATTAATTATTCCAACACTTTTGTGATCATCTTATTCTTAGAATAAGGTGTGCAATCTATTAGGTTATAATCGATGAGGCAGTGAGCAATTAGACTTCATTAATCATTGTAGCGAACTCAAAATACACATTTGGTTCACCCTCTTACTCTTAATGAGGACAAATCCTTGAAGAATCTCACGGACCCTGAGTCAGGGACGAAGCCAGGATTTCAAAGTTGAGTGGGTTGGATTTACCTTACGAAATAATTTTTTTAACATACATGTTAAGAAAGTTTAAAATCAAAGTAATTCCTCTTGATTATGTTATTCTCCAAATTGGAGGATATATACAGCAATACAAACTATCTAGATCAAGTATGAAACCAAATACAATAAGTCAAATATGACTGGTATGAATCTACTGCCTAAAATCTACATTTACTCTTTAGAATCAACTCTCTTAATTTCATGAGATTTCTTGTCTGATCTTTAGTCAAGATCTCTGCTTTAATTAATGTCAACCAACACTCCCCCTCAAGTTCGTGCATAGATATCACACATGTCTAACTTGGATATTTATGAGTAGAAATATTTGCTTTAAACAGCATGAGTCAACATATCGACTAGCTGGTTTGCACTTTTGATGTATGGAACTTTGATGGTACCATTCACAAGATTATCTTTGATAAAATGTCTGTCAACTTCAATATGTTTAGTTCTATCATGTTAAACCAGATCATTAGCAATAGCAATGACTACTGTATTATCACAGTACAACACCATTGGCTTCTTATGACCAAATCCAAGCTCTTGCATTAAGATCTTTAACCAAATCAACTCTGTAATAGCATGATGTAAAGCTCTGTTTTCAGCTTCTGCACTAGACAAAGACACAACCTTCTGGTTCTTGCTTCTCCAGGTTACTAGATTCCCTCTAACAAATGACACATAACCTGATGTAGACTTCCTATCAAGCTTAGACCCTGCATAATCGGAGTCGATGTAACCTTCTACATCCATGTGTCCATTCTTAGAGAACAAGGTACCTTTACCAAGAGATGACTTCAAATACTGGAGGATTCGGCCTACTACCTCCATATGTTGAGTACTCAGGTTGTGCATAAACTGACTTGCCACACTAACCGCATATGATAAGTCAGGTCTAGTGTGAGCTAAATAGATTTACTTTCCAACCAATCGTTGGTATCTTTCTTTGTTGGTTGGTACCTAATTTGGATAGATTGTCAAGCTATGATTCACATCTATTAGAGTGTCAATAGATTCATAGGTTGACTTTGCAGTTTCAGCCAAGAGGTCTAGGATGTACTTGTATTGGGAAAGAAATATCCTCTTCTTAGACCATGATACTTCTATTCCCAAGAAATACTTTAGAGCTCCCAAATCTTTCATCTCGAACTCCTTGGCTAGGTAGCTTTGGAGCTTTTCAATCTCATGCACATCATTGAATGTAATCACCATGTCATCGACATACACAATCAGCATTGTAATGGTAACGCCTCGGACCTGAGGTCAATAGGAAAAATAACCCCGGACCCAGTGCGCGAGTAAAAGTAAAAATAAAAATAAAAACAAACTTCTATTATATAAATAGCACGAAAACCTTACAGGTGTACAAAAATAATAAAACATCTTGCCGAATAACTCATCTGAAAAATAAAAGGGTGAGGGGTGAGCAACAACCACCGCCACCCAGTGAGTAGAATATGTAATATGTCAGTCAAGCGTGCCTTTTTACGCACTCTAGAAAATAGTATAATTATATTTGAAAATATACCAAAAGACATGATAGCTCATGGTTTTCATATTTATAATAGAATAAGAACATTTTGAACACATTACATAAACCACTCACCTCGATCAATAGCTAAAACCTCGGCAAGGCAAGCCCACTAACAATCTCCACACATAAAACTCTCTAACCCTAAAGTCTCGCTCTCTTTCTATTTTCCATCACTTTCTTTTTCTCTATGTGGAACTCTCGCTGCATGCTCTGCATGCTGCCTTATTTCCAAAAACCATGATGCAAAGCTCCTATTTATAGTAGTGCTATGGCGGCTAAAGAATCTTCTAACTGGTTCAAACGGGCGGCACATCAAATAAGTTTTCTCCAATTGGATAACCAATGCTCTTATTTCAACAGCTCCTGCTAAAATTCCATGAGTCACATACACACATGTCCTTTGTATGTAAATTCAAAGCCACCTCCAGCTTTAGTGATGTCAGCTCATGCTAAGCTATAAAGCTTAGTCATGTAATAGCAAGCATGAATCAATTGCATGCTACATGCATAACGTCCAACATGGTTAAATTTACTAAGCTTCTATAATTCATCCTAATATCTCCAAATATAATATAAAAAATATGGGATCTCACAGTCTTGTTACCATCACGTTTAATAAACAAAGTATGGTTAGCTTGAGACTACTTGAATCCATACCCTTTCATCGAGCGTCTGAATCTGCCAAACCAAGCTCTAGGTGATTGTTTCAAGCCATAAAGTGCCTTTTTCAACTTGCACACTTTTCCCCCTTTTGATGTAAATTCTGGAGGAGGATCCATGTAGACCTCTTCTAGTAAGTCCCCATGCAAGAACCCATTTTTTACATCAAATTGGTGTAGCAGCCAATCCAAGTTTGAGGCAAGAGATAAGATGACTCGAATTGTGTTCATCTTAGCTACTAGACCAAATGTCTCCAAGTAATCAACTCCGTAAGTTTGAGTATAACCCTTTGCTACAAGTTGGGCCTTGTACCTCTCGACAGATTCGTCGGGTTTGTGCTTGACTGTAAACACCCACCTACATCCTACACTCCTCTTCTTCTTAGGACGGTTCACCATGTCCCAAATAGCATTCTTTTGTAAAGCCTTCATTTCCTCTACCATAGCAGATTTCCATTTTGGATCTTCAATGGCTTCTTGAAAAGAATTAGGAATGGAAACAGGGGACTGGCTACAGTGCTCGCAAGCATTGAATGCTCACACCAATCTCACCCTCATTTTCCCCCCTCTCTCCTCTCTCCTCCCTCATTTTAATGGTGAGATCGGGGTAAGCATTCAATGCTTGCGAGCATTGTAGCCTACTCCTGGAAACAGAAGACAATTGAAATGCAAAGGCTAGATGAGACTTAGAAAGACGGTGATAGGACACATAATTATAGATAGGATAGTCAACACAATTACTAGGTTGCTTCTGCCTTTTCTAATAAGTGTTGTAGACAACCAGAGCCTTAACAACAGGAAGGGATTGAATAGGCTCAATTTCATCTACAGTCAAGGACGAATCCCCTTGATGTTCAAACTCCAAATCTACCAAGTTCTCACCTTCACAACATGGACTTTCCCTCTGAAAGGGAGAATTTGATGCTTCCCCTGAAAAATAGTTGTCTTGTTCATGAAACCCAACATCCATGGAAATGTAAAATTTTCTGGAGGGAGGATGGAAACACTTGTATCCTTTTTAGGTGGAAGAATATCCCAAAAAAACACATTTTAAAGCCCTTGGATCCAGCTTATCCCGATGTAGTGAGTGTATGTGAACGTAACATATACAACCAAAGACCTTAGAAGTCATGTTAAGAAGGCCAGGGATGGAGTGAAAGGTAGACAACACCTAAAAAGGTGTTTGATACTCTAAGACACGAGAGGGCATTCGATAAATAAGAAAGGCGGTTGTCATTACAGCATCACCTTAAAATCTTTTTGGAACATTTGTAGTGACACAAATGGATCTGGCCACCTCAAGTAGATGACGATTCTTACGCTCCGCAATACCATTTTATTGAAGAGTATAGGCACAAGTCGTTTGGTGGACAATCCCATGCTCTGAGAAGAAATCTGTAAGAGGCTTATTGAGGTATTCCTTTCCATTATCTAACCGAAATACCTGAATCTGAGCATTAAACTGAGTGCAAATCACTTTTCTGCTTCGTTAGATAAATCCAACAAACTCTAGTGCAATCATCAATAAATGAAACAAACCACTTAGCACCAGAAGAAGTAGAAGTAGAGAAGGGCCCCCAAACATCAGTGTTAACTATTGAAAAAGCCTTCTTAGTTTTATTTGAAGAATATTTAAAGGTAACACGATGGTTCTTAGCAAAAATGCAATGTTCACAGCTCAAACTAGACTACAAAACCTTCAGAAATAAACTAGGAAATAAGCGTTCCAAGAACCAAAAAGGATGTCCTAGACGACGATGCCATAACATAATCTTCTCCCTTTCCATTGCATGGTCACCATCTACCTTAGAATACATAGCCATCAAGAACTGAAGATTCGCCAGTCTCCTCCAAGTAATACAGATCTCCCCTCTCCCTACCAATTCCAATCGTCTTCTTCGTAAGAATGTCCTGAAACACACAATGAGTTTCAAAGAAGGTTACAGAACACTTTAATAGTTTTGTAATTTGATGGATGGAAAGCAAGTTATTTGAGAGAGATGGAACATATAAAACAGAAAATAATGAAAGTTTTGGAGTAAGAGAAAGAGAACCAGCTCCTTCAACAGGAGTAAGATCACCATTGGCAATCCTAACTAAACTTCAATGACGTTTGGTAAAAGAGTCAAACCTAGAAGCATCACTAGTCATGTGATCATATTCTCCTAAATTAATGATCCAGGGCATATTAGATTTAGAGGCAAAGGCAGAACTGATATTACCTGCAGTAGTAGAAATATGTGAAACCTGAGAGGCGGTGGCTGGTGTTGAATCAAAGGATTTTTTTCTTATCCTTGCTGGTAGTCTGTTTCAGTTTAAACCATTCTGGATATCCAACCAATTTCCAGCAATTTGCCTTCACATGTCTGGCTCCATTACAGTAAATGCAGGTTTTCTCAGAAGGGTCTAAAGAAAACTGTTGAGCGCTTGAAACAACCAATGGTTGAGAAGGCTTCTTGACTACTAAGGCAGATGCCTCAGACCTCCCATCGGCAACCATGGTAACTTGACGTTAAGCCTCCCTACGGACCACAACATATGCTTCATTAAGATCAAGGAGAGGGACGGTTGCCAAAACTCGACTACAAACTTGGTCAAGATTGTGGTCAAGTCCTGCCAGAAACATGTAAACACATTCTTCAGAGGTACGCTTCTTCAATTTAGAAACATCAGATGGATTTTCTAGGTCATTGAGACGGCGATAATCCAATTCCATAAATATGGAATTCATCTCAGTAAAATAACTGGATAGAGATCGGTCATCTTGATGCAATTGAAAGGATTTCTTCACCAACTCATAGACTTGAGAAGAATCAGAGGCATCGTGATATGCCTTCTTCACCGTATCATAAACATTCTTGGCAGTATCACATTGAATAAGGTTCAACATGAGATTAGTGGTCATGGAATTGATTAGCCATGATTTCACCAAAGCATTCTCTGCCTCCCACTCTTCATACTTGGGTTCGGATGCCTAAGGTGCAGTCTTGGTTCCAGAAATATAGCCAAATTCTTACAAGCAACTATATGCATCTCCAAGACTTTGGGCCAGAGGCGGTAATTCGTGCCATCAAGTTTGACGTTGATTGAAGAGGAAGAAACCTCTTGTTGTATGATCACAGGAGAGTCATATGATGAAGAGTCAAAGGGCTTTAAATCACTTGTCATATCTAACATGTTTGCAACAGAATTACTGTAGCCGAGTTACTGGTGGAGCAAGCAGTCAACAGCACAACAAACAACAAGTGTTTAGAGGTAGAGATAACACTCACCAAGGTCAATATACCCTTGGTGAAAAAGATAGAAATCTGCAGCAGCAAAGTAAGAGAGCAAAAAACATATTGTTTTGCCTAAAATTGTAAATATGCAGTTGCCAAGTAAGAGAGCAAACAAGATTGTTTTGCTCTGATACCAACTTTAAAATCAGAGTAATTCCTCTTGATTATGTTATTCTCCAAATTGGAGGATATATATAGCAATACAAACTATCTAGATCAAGTATGAAACCAAATACAATAAGTCAAATATGACTGCTATGAATCTACTGCCTACAATCTACATTTACTCTTTAGAATCAACTCTATTAATTACATAAGATTTCTTGTCTGATCTTTAGTCAAGATTTCTGCTTCAATTAATGTCAACCAATAAAGAAGATAGAAACTCATCGGTACGAGCGAATTTTATTAATAACAAAATATAATACACCTAGTCAGAGGGACGTAATGAGTTTTACCCCTCAAAATGCATCTAGTACACAAAGAGAAACTAAACAAAATGCACCTTGTGCACAATCAAATTGAACCTTGTTGAGTCTTTGGATTGGATTTGGCCTAAAACACACATACAATTATACATATCAAATAAATTCCTAATTCATACAGTAAAAAACCCTAATTTGTTTGAACCCTAATTCATTAAGTCCTAATTTTAACATATCCCCAATTGAGTGGCTAGTTACTAGAGAAGAAAGGAACAAGAAGAGTAGAAGAGAAAGAGAATAAAATACCTTGTGATAAATGAAGAATCAAAGGCAGCAGCAGCCTTCCAGTCCCCACTTTCTCTCGAAACCTTACCCGCTCACTTCTCTAGATGGTGTTTGGAAAAAAACCAAAGTTTGTCTCTGCTGTGGAAAACAAAAATAATAAGCATGGTTTCGGTGAGCTCCTTTAATTGGGTGGGCTGGGATTACACTTTGCATGCAGCAGATGGCTCGTCCCATATAGCTCACTTCTCTATGGGCTCATTTTCCTCTCTCCTTTGGACCATCTCCAATGGTGGAGATAAAGTCTAAAATTTAGAACTTAAACCCCCCCAAACCTCTTCCAATAGCTGGGCTAAAATTAGGATAAGGGATAAATTCTAAAATTGGGTCAAATTTAGACCAGAATTCCCACCCGGAGACAAAATTCCCACCCCAAATGCGCGTGAACGCGCCTAGAATTTGAGAAAAAGCACCGAAGTGACGCTCCAATTGCATTGTGTAGCGCTCCCACGCGAGGTCTGCAAGCCGTGGGCCCCCTGGCCTGCAGCCTTGTCGGCCAGCTATCCTATTTGCAAAGTAATGGCTCTTTAATGGACGGCATGGATTGCTGGGCCGTTGGATATCCAACGGTCCAGATGCAATCTTAAAAAATAATGTAATTTATAAATTCATTAAATCTAATGGCTGAGATCAAATGTGATCAAATCTAACGGTAAAAAAATAGATCTAAAGGCCCAAAATTAAATCTAACGGTTAAAACAAATTTTAAAAATTATTTAAATCAAAATTCACCAAAAAAGTCTATAAATACCTATGTATTTGTTCAATCATCCACACAAATTTCACTTTTCTCATACAATTCTTCAAATTTTTCTTTCTACCCACTTCCAAAATAATTTCTTCCTATTTCCAAAATAATTTCTTCCTATTTCATTATTTATCGGAATTAATTTTTTTTTAGGTTAAAATGTTCACAAAAATAAATTAGGATAATCTACATAAATTTTATTTTTAAAATAGTTACCGAAAAGAAAAAATTAGGCTAAGTTATTCTTTAGTAATCTCGGGCTAAATTTTTAACCCAAAACCATTGGAGGAGAAAAACTGTTTCTGGATTAAGTTCTAAATTTTCTGAGCTAAAAATTTAGACTTTAACCTCCACCATTGGAGATGGTCTTAAATGGAGTACATTTAACATTTAGTTATTTTTTAAAAAGAAAAATTTTGACCTGGGCTACAGCCCATGTTGCTCATTTGCATGTTTCGTCCCTGCCATGATTGATACCTAGTTGTGTATTATAGCCCCAAGTTGATATAAAATGTATAAGAAGAACCTATAAAACTACAGTGCAATACAATCCCTCTCTATACAATCACATTATTAGGGTATGGTAAGTATTGTCAAATCCCTAATGTGATCTCTTTTTATAGACACAATTCCCTTTAAATCTATCAAGACTTATTCTCGATTGTTTGATACATCGGCCGAGAATTCCATAATCATGTCATAGAATATTCAAAATAAGCATTGATGGTTGTAAGAAGAGGGAAGATGAGATTATTGCAGTTGGCGAGTCCTTAGAAATAATATTAGAGACTGAATCACTAGTTATGCAATTAATTTGGTTGTCGGACAAGTGCTTGAAACAGAGCTATGAGAGATTTTTATGGGCTTAAGATTGACTTAGAGATGGTCATTGAACAATAATTCTTAAATGTGACTTTTATGTAGTTGTGCATCTAGTTAAAAATAATATTGAAGAATTTCATCCTTTGGCAACTTTTATATTGGGGTGTCAAGATTTTATTAGTTACAGATGGAACTGTAGTATTCAACATATCTACAGAGCGTGTAACATGATTGCGATCGTCTTGCTGATCTAGTAAGCAACCTTGAGTTAAGGCTAACTGTCTTTCATGACCCTTATGTTTGTATTAGATTTTTTATGGAAGATTATTTACTAGATGTTTCTAGGCCTCGTGTCATCTTGTAATTTCTTTTTGAGCATTGTGTTGATCTAGGAAGATGATTTTTTTTTAAAAAAAAAAAGCAGCAAATTAAGGTATATATGTAAAAGCAATGAAAAACCGACTAAAATGAATTTATGGTAGCATCTAAACGGCTAGCTAGCTACCCTAAAGTATGTATTTGCGAAATACAAGAACAAAACTAATTGAAATGGAAAAGTTCAAAGAAAATAAACAAACAAAGTTAAAACACAGAAGCTAAAGTTTGTTATTATCTCCTCCACCGGCGGAGCCAGAGGCCTCTCCAAAGTGGGAAGCACCTGCATTGTCTCTTTGGCGAGAAAACTCCCCAAATGTAGTACAGCTTCCTGTCCAGTTATGATGTCCTCTTACAAGTTTTATCTTCACATGCTCTGGCAATCTCAGCGTATATCTATCCTCTTCTGCTCTAGGCCTAACTATGGAGTGCCCCGTTGAATGCGACCGCGAAAATCTTTCGGTTTCATTCTCTACGTTTCGATCATGATTCTCATCGTGATCTTGATCTCCATCATGAGTAGTGCTACTGCTACTTTGTTCACCTTGTGAAACCATATTGCTGTCGTTGCTATTAATATTATCATTATTTCCTTGCTGATGATGATGATCTTGGCCTTGCTCATCTTTGATGTCAATGCGGACAGCATCCATATCCAACAACACTGAGTCATGCCCTTCATGAATGTCTTGCATGGCGTCGTTCTCATGAGCAAGCACCGGAGACTTGTCCGCTAAACTCGGGGCTACTACTTCGAGATTTCCCCGGCAAAATGGACAAGTTTTATGAGACTCGAGCCAAAGGTCGATGCAATCTTTGTGGAAAACATGGCAACACGCCGTCAAGAGGCGCAGCATGCTGTCGTCCTCAAACTCCACCAAGCAAATTGCGCATTCTAGGCCGTACTTCTCTATCCGAAAATCTTTGACACTTGCGTACTCGAATGTTGGAAATGATTGTATGAGTAAAACGTCAAGGCCTTCTTTTGGGACAACCGCCGTGCCCACAAGGTCTCCGGAGGGCGTGCGCTGAAAGGAGGCAAGGATGTGATCCATGAAGCACTTGCAAAAGTAAATAGAAAAGAAACCCACAAAGAAGAAGACAAGGAGGAGGACGGTCAGAACGACAGTAATTGGAGGGGAGGCGACATGTTGTGGTACTGGGGAGTGATTCGTATTCGTGGTCGAAGCTGACATTCCCTGCATAACTAAGACTGAGCAGCAATACCTTGATGTTAACCCGGTGGCCGGAGATCGGCTTGCACTTCCGGCCAGCCCTAGTGCATGGATATTCCGAGACGACGGAAAACAACAATAATAGTAATAGTAATAGTAATATTGATGAGAAGAAGCTACAAAGAGAAGAATGTGATGTTGTTTGTGTTGGTGTTGGGATCTCACTTTGTGTGTGTTGGATTGCTTCCTCCAGTCAGTCATTGGCAAGAGAGAAACAAGGAGGCATGCATGTTGTGAATGCATCTCCTCATGTTTTTGTGAGCATACAAAATTGTTGCCTTTATTTGGAATGTTGGTGATGTGGAAGTCTCTGGTAAGAAGAACCAAAACTTCTGAGCTTAATTTGAGCGAGTCCTTGTGAGAAGGATGGGGCTCAACTAATTACTCTCTTCACTATTATTCCAAACCACCAATTTCTTCATCAATAAATATATATATACACACACACACACACATACATACATATATGTCATAATCGCGGCACACATTTTTTGACACACTTTCTTAGGGCTCACACTATAATATATTTCAACGATCAAACCGTTTATCTTTTAAGTCTTTCCTCAAAGATCATCTCTACTAAAAATCACCCAAATTCGAAATTATATTACCGTTGGATTAAATGCTGGTCATTTCAGTATTCTTTTGTAAAACTGTATTCGTCTATTTTATTCAACTACAAATAAATGTCTTAATAGTATTATATTTGTCTAATTTTTTGCCATAATGATTTGAAATATGCAGTTCGGATCCTTGAAAAAATTACTAAATGAAAACCACAAGAAAGTGTGTCAAAAAATGTGTCTCCCAATCTTGACTCATATGTATGTGTATATATATACATGTATATATATACACATATATATGTGTGTATATATAACCACCAACATATCTTACCCCCATCTTTGGCTCCTTCCAATGTTGCAAGAAGTCCCAAATTCGAATCTCGCCTACCCGTAGTTTATAGAATAAGAAAGAAAATTCCAGTCATGTTAATTTGCAATCATATGAGAGAATAGAGTTTCAAACAGTAAGAAAGAACCTCAAAGGGCAGAAGACTAGATACAAATATTATTACCAATTCAAGAAAATAGGGAATGCAAGATAAATAACTTATTTAACCGATAGTTCGAACAAATTAGTACAAACTAAGGACCGTCGTCTCTTTCGGACAAAGAGGGTCGTCACATAATTATATATGGTAACAAGGACCGGTCGATGCTCAACTAGGAGAGTGATACAAAGCTTCAAGGTTCTATATGTAACAACAAAATTCTCACATGAAACAAACACATGGGATGCGACTTAACAAGCTCGGAATCAACCTGAACTTGAAGCAAGGATACAGAAACTTCTATAGAACAGTTACAGCTACACGATGATACCGTAATCTCTTACAAAGACTTGGTATCTAGTTTTCTATCTAATTTCAGGAAGGATATATGTAAGCGACGGCAGTGCATTGCAGGCGAGCAATCCCAAATTCTATTCGATGTCATCAATCCAGTCACCATATATCCTACTGATTTTGTCCGGTCCCTTCCATTTCTGATGGGCTCTCAGCCCTGATCTCTGAATTACAATAGATGATCTTTGTGACGGAACTCCAAGGTGATAAACATCAGAATGAGAAACTAGAGGGACTGAAACTACCACAGCATCTCCTGGAGTTTTCGAAGGCAATACTCCCTGCTTATTGTCAGGAGCGACTGAAGAAGAATCTCTAGTTTCTCCCTCCACAAGCCCACCACCATACCGGTGTAATTCTGCAGCCAGAATTACAGAATTTCAAAGTCAGATACTGATAGCATTATACGATTAGTCATGATAGATATTGCACACAAGTTCGAACTGAAACAGAAAAAGAATTCTCAGATAGCAGAAGACCAATCATCCAGATTCCAGACGATACATTAGCATGCTACTCTTCAGTGGCAGAAAAGTTCAGGTCCAACCGATGATGTCAAGTGCTTTCACATAAGAGCATATTTGCATTTATTGTCAACTAAGTGTGAAGACTTGTGACCTTAACAGAAACATCACCATGCAAATTTGTATGAACACTTGTACCAATACTTCAGTAGCCAATAAACTAAAAATTAGAGAAAACAAGTAAACAAACAAATGCACAATCTAGTATCATTACCAAACAAACTCATAATACAACAGTAACAGCACTGCGTAGCCAAACTGGATCAAGTTGTACAACAATAGTATGCATCTACGTGATCCTTGTAAATTCCATCCGTGCCTCCCCTCGTGGAAGATGCAGGATATTTCCCTAGACTTCAATGCACAAGTCAAACCACCAATGAGCAAAAGTTGATCAGCTCAAAAGAGTGGGCTGGCCACATCCCTAATTTGAATTTATCGCCATCTGTATAGTTGGTCAGGTGATATACATTGTTGGTTTACCATTCCCAGAACCTTAAGTTCTTAGGAATGTCTATCAAACTAACCCATCTCACGTGCAAGCCCCATTCTGCACATGGAGAGGCAGAGGTATTCAGAGACAGAAGCAAATAGGTCCAGGCCCACCCTGCACCTTGCAATCAAGGACCTCCTACCACCGATGCTCTGATACCATGCTAGACAACCAGATCCCAAAACCTTAAGCTGTTAGGATGTGAAGCCAATAATTGTTTTAAGCTTTAACAGTGGGAATATGCACCGTGTTTGAGAAATTTCCACTGAAGGCACTGGAGAGAGTGTGGATGTCTTTTCCCTCGTTAAAGACATGATAGGAGTTAGAAGCTTATATTAGTTTATAAAGACCGCATTTAGCAATTGCCCTCTCAAATAGGAGGAATAAAAAGAAAAAGGAATAATACTGAAGAATACTTCTTCTCATAAATTTGTTTTTATTTTAGTAAGACAGTATCTAAGAAACAAATATATACACACACACATATATATGCTCAGGGGCAGATCCAGACAATAAGAATTCCACAAATATTTGTGTCAGCAGTGTAGAGTCAGTATTCTCTACCGCTAATTATGTCGAAAGCTTTGTTGCTTCTAAACTTATAGAGGCTCAGGTGTTATGTTTTATAACAAGGAATGAAAAAAAATGGAATAGAGCTTCTAACTAGGAACTTTCCTATCCTACAATAAAAGATGCTTTTATTAATAATTCCCATAATACGAGTGGCCTTTTCAGTTAGACGTAAGCCTCTTTTGGACTGATTGTTCTGTACCAGCCTCTGTTAAGATTTTTCAGTGGGTTCAGGAACAGCCACAGACCCCCTGATGACTTGCTGATTGTTCGATCTAGTGATAATGTGATAGTAACATCTACTTCGCCGCTGGAATCCTAAGGGTATTATTCAGCTGACCTTCTTCCTTCCTATTCTCTAATCACACTCATGTAAAATTATATTAATAATTAAGAAACAGACAAACTATTCAGTTGTCCAAATCAGCATAGGCAACTTCAATAACACCTTGCTTCAAAGCCACATATGATTAAGAAAAATGAAAGATAGAAAAGATAAAGGGCGATTTCTTCGCGTCACACACAATGAGTTCACACTCCTGTCATAACCAATACCAGAGGTGGACAAGTAAGCAATAATTCAACAATTTAGCTTGGATATTTCTTCTCAGGAAACTATACCTCTAAATTCCGCTATAGATTGGATCAAATAAAAGATGGGATAAGCGGTTTTGAATAAAGTCTTATGATCTTGCAATCCAGAACTTCTGTCCTAACATCGAACTTGGGCTTTCTAAGGCTCTCTATGAAAGACAACAGAACACAAAAAGGTGTTGACAAGCATTTTTGCTTTATGGTGACGAAAGAAATATTCCTGTGTTAATGTTTCTTTTTTACAAGGGAGGAAACACAGGTAACTAAGTCTTTGTTAATGATGCACCAAAAAGAGAAGCAAACCAGTATACCATAATTTTGAAAATAAACTAAAATCGTACTTGACCATAATTGAATCACTCAATATGCCCAAGTACTTTGCCAAATCACAAGCAAAACATGAACAGGTTTGGACATGATGTTGCATGACATTAAAATCTACCACAAATTCTTTAGGCTATGTTTGGATAAGAGACTCTCAAACTCAAAGTTCCAAGGAACTTTAGATGCAATTGTTAAAAATACACAACAAGTATAGTAACAATGAACTACTCAAGGACTACAAAGCTACTACTCAAACACTACAAATATACTACAAAGACAGTAATTAAAGTTCTCTTAAATGTATTGCCTCTAGTCATTTTTTAAGCCCCTCCATCAAATTTTTGTAGAGCGTTCCTACCAAATTTAGCCAAAGTCCTATGGAAATTTAAAGTTCCTCATCCAAAAATAGCATTTAGAGGTAGCTCAGTGTACTACTTATTTGGGACAACGGAAACTGAGGACACCAAGCATCCCTGTAGTAAAACTGAAACTAGAGAAGATGGATTATTCTCAAAAGGGAATGATTTACTACTATGAAAAGTTGCATTGAAAAATGACAACATAAGGGAATGATTTACTACCATAGCAGATGGATTATTCTCATCCACAAATCAGACACTTATTAGAGCATGCAAAATTGCTGAATTTCAAAACTGGAGTTATAAAGACACACACTAGCCTATATAAAGAATCAAAATCAATTGCTTTCCGTCATCTAAGCGAAAATGGAAAAAGTACATAAATCATACCTGCCACGCCATGAGCAAAATGGCATTTGCTTCCAAATGGGCAATATCCTGTCAATTCCCACTTATTGCAAATTCTTGTTTTCCAGTTTGATGGCTTGTTGTTTGCTCCATTTGCAGCAGCAGCACCACCACCACCATACCCTCCAGGACCTAAACTTATTGCCACACTCTCCCGATTCTTTGACTGCTCATCATGAAGAAAAGTGCAATTATCCCCATAAGGGCACCCTTCCTCAGTATAAAACTTCTTGCAATGCCTCCCTTTATAAGACCTCGGAGTCTCAACACCATAACCTGTAGAGACGATTGGAATTTGATACTCTTCCCTTGGCTCCGAAGATACAGCCTTTTCTTCCTCATGGGCAGCCACAATTTCTTGCCAATTTGGTGGCGGCCTCCGAAGCTCCTCAATGCTATGAGCAAAGTTACAATTGGTGACATAGGGGCACGTCCCAGCACGGAATTTGCAACAAAGTTTGGTTTTGAAGAACATTTTTCCAATGGCTTTCGACCGGTTAGATGAAGTTGCATCTTGGGAGTTCCTTGATTTCTTATTTGGAGGTTCGCTTCCAGAGCGACTTTGCGATTGCCTTTGATCATAATTTGAGTTGGACATACTGTCCGCCAACGCGTCACCATTATTCCAAACTCGGTACTCATCCTCAGTAGCCCAAACTGCTTGGTCACCAGACCAAATATCACCACCACTGTTCCCAGTGATTACTTGGACCACATTGCTCTCTCTACCATAATCCATTGGAATTTGGAAGTATAATTCCTCAACAACAAAGTAGAGTGCTTGAAACAAAACAAGACTGTTCTATAAAAACCCTAAGACCAAAATGCCCACAAGCTGAATTCACCAAAATTCTATCAAAAAATCTGAAATTTTGAAAAAAAATCAACAATCTGAGAAATGGGTATTTCAAGAACACATCTACCACACAAATTACACAGCTTTTAGCTATGAAACTTCCCCAGAAAATAACAAGTACCTACTACTACTACTACAACAACAACAAGAAGTACCACAGATCAAAGAAACAAAGAGGAGAATTAGGAAAGTGAAACCCTTTACCAAGTTGGAATTGCAGTTGGATCTACAGCCTCAAGATGTCCAAAAGATAGTTATCAGAAAAGTGGCTGAGAGCAAAACGGGAAACTGTTGATGCATTAATAAATGGTGGAGAAATTGATAGGAGCGAGGAAATTAATGAGGCAAGAAAGAAAGAATGAGAATTTAGAGAGAGATTTGGTTCAGATTGCCCCCAAAAGGACGAGATTTTCCAAATTTTCACATCAAAGGTTGTGATTTTTGGAGGAAAGACTTGAACGAGGCTCTGTACTTTTGTTCCAATTTTAACCATTTTCAGTCATTTCCTATTTTTCTTTTCCAACTTTTTGTCTTTTACTATGGAGGTGATCTTGAGCGTGCGTTTGTGTTTGAAAGAGCTTCTCAGGAAAATGTAAAATAGTTGGTTTTCTGACTGCCTTTTTCTTTTCTTTTGGCCGGATCACATATAGGGAATAGGCTACAGTGCTCGTAAGCATTGAATGCTCACAACGATCTCACTATATAGCAACTAAGTTGTATGTGATGAGTTCATTCTTATTTTATTAATGGGAGACTACAGTAACGGTGAACATGTTCCATTTAAATTTTTTTTTTATGACAGTCTATCCAATTTTCAATTTGGTTTTATATGAATTTCATTTTGACAATCAAAAACATATATTTTACTTGCAACTTAGTTGGTTAAAAACAATTAGCGCTCAATGTCTTGTGTGTTCGACCCCATCTCCTTTTACAAGAAAATATATACTTTATTCAAAATTACAATTAATTCAAATTCGTTGAATTTACTATATAAATGTATCAAAAAATGAGGTGAACAACACGTGGATAGCATGCACATGGCTAAACTAGACGTTTTGAGTAAGGAGAATAGCATATGCTAACGTCATATTTTTGTTCACATGTTAGATAAAATCAAGGGCTCTTTTAGTTTAAATACCAATTTTAAGAAAAATTTTAGCTAAAATACTATTTTTTTAGTTTAGGTACCAATGGAAAAGTCAACCAAAACAATTCTATAAATATTACTATAATTCAAAATAGTTACGTGATTGCCACTCAATCTTATCACATTTTCCGACCAACCAACTTTTTTCGGTGGTCAGACGATCGAATTTTTCAGCGACTAACCGATTAAATTTTCCAGTCTCAAGGTCACTAAAGTGACTTTCAAAAAACATGTTAAAATAAAAATTTTCTCATAAGTTCTTAAATTTTATTGTGTATACATGTCAAAAAACTATAAACTCACACAACAAACATAATTGAAGATAAAAAAGTTGTTATTTTTTATGTCATTGTTGAAAAAGACTTGAAATTTTCCTGCGATCGGAAAATTTTTTTGGCACCAATGATGGTGACCGACGACAATTTCTGTCACTAGCGCAAGTGATTTGTGGGTCACGTGCAATGGGGTAAAAATGTAAATGTTTCTATACTTATAAATGTCTTGGTGTAACGACCCGTCCCTAATTTTATTTCCTGAACGTGTAAAGTTACCAAAATGCCCTTGAACGGGTTAAGTGGAAATCCTACTTGGACGTTTGAGTTCTTTATGAATTTTGAATTTTTACTTGTTGTATTCTCATAGTATTCTTTTCTACGAGGTCGTGAGCGCAAACGAGACGAAAATCCGACATGTAACGGAAATGTTACGTACGTTTGAATATTATTTCGTGTTATGGAAATATAGTGGTGTGGGTACCCAATTGCCAAGCTAGTTTGGGAAAAATCATTTTTTTCTTTTTCCCCCTGACTTTCTTTTTCCCCTCACTCTTCTTTTCTTCTACTTTCTTCTTCTCCCCGTAGAAATGCACAGTGCACACAGTGGTCACACAAATTCGTTCAAACCGAGCTAAACCACTACCACCATCTTGTTCGTTGTAACTCACTGAGTTCAATGGTGCAAGCCAATCGCCCAAATTCTTTACCGTTTGGCGGGAATCGCACACGAAATAACCTGACTTTCCGGCGAGTTTTTCGAAAATACCGACCTAGGTGAGGTTCCTAACCACCACCTTTAGTTTCCTCGTGTTGAGTAGATAGATTTTCATACTAAAATCGTGTTATTTGGTTGTGTTTTAAGGTAGATCGGACTTTGTTCGTAAACCGAGGTTTTCCGGCCAATTTCCGGCCATTTTTGACCAATTTTTGGACTCCAAATAGATAAAATTGTGTTCTCCTTCTCTCTTGCTTCATTTTGAAATATGGAACGTGTAAAATGGTTAAGAAATGATGAAGTTAGGAATTTTAGAAAATTTCTCAGTTTTCCGGCGAGTTGGCCAGCGATGGACGGCGGCCGGAAAAAGTTGCAGCGGCAACCAGTCGGACTGGCTGATGACGTCATTGCTGACGTCAGCAACCAGTCTAGACAGGAGAATATTCCTGCAATATTTCTTTTAACGCCGTTAGGAATATTTCGTTAGATCTAACAGAGATGCTGGAATATTTCGTTAGATCTAACGGCGTCAGTTGACGCCGTTAGTTTGGCCAGCTCAGGTTGACCGTGCGTGCGGCGCGCGTGAGCAAAGGCAGGCCCGCGTGTGTGGGCGCGTGGGAGCAGTTTTTCGACTTCCGTCGAAGCGAGACGACTCGTGGCGACACGTACTACTTCGGAGCAGTACGTATGGTATTTTTCTGAGTGTTTTGGACATCTGTGTTGAGCAAACCAAGGATTAATGTCGTTTATTAATTTAATTAATAACCTTTATGAGTTTAATCATTACTATAGTGATATCTCATATAGGTGAGACTTACCACGAGAAGTACAGGGGTCAGGCAAGGCAAGGCGGCTACGACCCTGCTAGATATCAGTGAGTGGGCTTTGTTTTGAGAAACTAATATTATTTATATTATTTTCTCACTATGATTTTTTATAATTGATTTTCTTTATCATGCCATGCTTTTAATTATGTTTTAAGTATAAAAAAATTATAATATGTTGAGACTTGTGAAATTGCAATGGCATGATCATGTGTTTATTATCTGCTCATCATACATGCATTCACCGGTGTCTAGTACTCGTCCGGGCCAGGACCAGCCTTCACGTGTATGTTCACATCCGCATCGTTATGCTCACTTTAGATTCATTGTAGGTGTCAGCCTGTGCTAGTCTGCATTAGGCAACTAGGACTTGTATGTGATGAGCTTAGCACCAGCTTCACGTGATCGTAGTACCGAGCATATATTTATTACACCCGGCCTGTTTCATGTAACTACTTTCTACATGGGCTTGTGTGTCTGCATACATTGATGAGCTTATTATATTTGTTGTTGAACATACTCTATGTTGTTGAGATATTGATATTTACTCATATCTTTGGCATGTTGCCTTTATACGGATATGTCGATGAGCATATCGTATTATATATTTCTATGTTGTTGAGCATGTTATATATTGAGAAGTTTGGTATTTACTTATACCTTTGGCCTTGTTGCCTTTATACTGTTTTGATGTTGAATATTATTATGTTGAGATAAAGGTATTTATCCATATCTTTGGAAATTTTCATACTATACATAGTATGATTTTTGGGAAGCTATACATGAATTTTAAAAAGGGGTTATTATGTTATGAAAAACAAAGGTTTTAGAAATGTTTATTTTTGCCCACTCACACCTTCTGTTTTGCGCCCCTCCAGGACGTAGTAACTGGATTAGTGGTGAGCGCGACAACTCTGGTGTTTACGACTTCCGCACCAAATAACAGTGGGATTTCTTCCTCCTACTAGTATGCTTTATCCATCATGTTCAAGATGTGAATAATTCGTACTTTCCTTATTGTATTTTATCTGCCCGTACTTCTGCATACTCTGCTGCATGATTTTAAATAATTCCAGACTTTGGTTTTATTTTATTCAGAAATTCTACTTAGTCTGCATGACATGGCTTTCGTCACCCTCCGGGGTGTCGGCCAACATGCCTCGATTACGGTACCCTTTGGGAGATCCGGGTCGGGGTGTGTCACTTGGTCCACAAATTATAGCTTAATCCAAATAAAATGGGTTGAATTTGATAGTTTTCCTTAAAATTGCCATTTTTCTTTGACACCGATAATAAAATTGGTATTTAATCTAAATTTGCCTTAAAATGAATATATCATATTTATTTATTATAAAAAAGAAAATCAATATATCATAATTGATTGCAAGCCAAAGAACCATGCATTTGTTTTGAAAAACAAAAGAGGTATTAGTCAATTTATCCCTTAAACTTGTAGGGTTTGGTCGATTTTCCCCTTAAACTTTAAGTTTAGCCAATTACTCTCTAAAGTCTTATAATTAGTCAATTTTTCCCCTACCGTCAAGTTTCTGAATTGCCCATCCAATATTCTGTCAACCTCTGCTAGGTTAGCAACTTCAAAGGATAAGAAAGTTATTTCGCTCATTTTAATTTTAACTTTCTTTTTTCTCCTTCTAAATTTTCACTCTCTCTCACGACACTCATGGAGGAGACCTCTATCATTTCCACAATTTTGATCATGGGAATCCAGCAGCCTCATGGTGTAGGTGGTAGTGCTCTAGACCTTAGGTGTAAATTTCGGTTTTGTAGGGTGTGGAATTGCGGAGCTTGTAGTATGTTGCTAATCGGCGACAGTTTGTTGTTGGCTACCATGCGCTGTCAGCCATGCCAGGGCAGCTCGTGCGCCATATACTGGTCATGATGTTATATTGTGACCGTTTTGCTATTGACCACCATATGCTACCTGCGATGCTAGGAAACTGGTGCATCACAGGTTGGTTGAAAATCTATTGCCATGAGGACCTGTTTTGTGCGACTAGGGCTAGGTTCCATTGGCAAAGTGGAAGATCTCGTGCTCGTTTTTTGCTCATGGTCGGATAGAAGTGAAGATCTTATATCTCATTCCTAATGAAGATTGGAAAAATCTATGGACTAAACTGATGAGTTATGTCAATTTCAAAGATCATTTGTTATAAAAAGCGTGTGATAAAAGCTACAAATAAAATGTATCTTAAACAAACAACGAACATGATAAATATACTAAGTTGATTACAAAATATATGATTTTTATAAATAACTATAAAGCAAATTGGAATATTTTATTTTATTTTTTGTATCTGAATAAGTTTGAAATAATTTTTAAAAAATCAGATTTTCAAATCTCTATGCATTCCAATTTTCATCCAATCATTTTGAAAATATTTGGATTCAAAAATTTTTGAAGTCACAATAGAAATTTTAATAGAAGAATCATAAATTCTATTCCAACTTGCACACCTAGATAAAAGGGACTATAAAAAATGGGTTATGTCTAGTATGTGACGAAGGGTGCTGAAAAAAAACTTATTTTCAACAGTGAAAGGGGTGATGGAAAGTATCTCGTTAGCTTTCCCGACATAGGATTGCTTCAAGTAATATGTCTCCATTATCCAAGAGCTTGGACTTTGGTGCTCCCAAGTAGCTCAAAGTCTACATTATCAAAGAGTTTCATGAGCTTTATGGACTTCGTAACATTCCATACCTCAACTCCTCTTATAAACTCAATATATTTTGGGTCGATATCAGCTTGGTAAGTGTTTGGCTTAAAGGAATATTTCTGGTATGGCGTGAAAGATATTTTATAGCTTTGTACGTTGTCAACACTACTTAAAGTTTGCATGAAAGCTCGCTTAACTATTTATTTTCCTTATAAATCCAATAATATAATTGGTGTTATAAATAGACAAAGGAGAGAGAATCTTGCTAGAGATCGAAGTGAAACAAGAGCAATGTATCACACTGTTTATTTTCTTTACTAGTGTCAGTTTAGTGAAATGGACGTAGAAGATGAAAAAATAAGGGAAAACAATATTATTACATTATGCTAATTATTCTTTCTATGTATGTCACAATAATACAGATACATCTCTTTATAAAGAGGTTTTCATCCTACATTTCCTTTAATGCTTATGAAAATTTACACATCATAGTTGTAAAAACCAAACTAACAATATTTAGGCCATGTAGCTTTTGACTTTCCTTCTTTCTTGATCATAATTGGCTGCATATTTCTTTGCTTCTCCATGCATATATATGTATGTGTGGCGTTCACACCATACATATTTCACAACAATTGGAATTAACATGAGACCAACTTCTCTTTACAGTCATACATCACAATAGGCCATCTATACACTTGGGCTTCATTAAAATTTTGGGCTCATAGGAATTGGAATGCTTCCAATACCCCATTTAGTATAAATTGAAATAATTCCAATGCTCATTACATGTCATGAATGTAACATTTGTCAAGAGTGATAAACTAAAGTACTAGTTAAAAAAATTAAATTTAAGAACTTTGAATCATAGAGAAACGTAATAGGGATGAATGAGAGGAACTACGTAGCGATGAATTACAACTTACAAGAAATTTGATTTGTTTTTTGGGGGAAAATTGAAGCACTGGTTCTTAAACTGTGACTGAATTGTAGCACATGAAATGCACGTGCTCTTAAGGAGTCAAGAAACTACACTCTATTATGTGCTTAATTTAGATGGAATTGGCATCAAGGACTAATGCTTCACATTTTGTATATCAAACTTAATTATTTTTTGGGTTATTTAGATATAGGCCCTTGTAACTCTTGTTTTCTAAACTTAAACTCATCTATCTTTAAACATCCAAATTGTAACATCCCGTTCAAAATTTTAATTTATTTTATTCCCATAAGTGGAAAATGACGTTTTTACCCCTGGGTTGACTTTTCGGTTGACTTTTGCGTCGTAACTCGTACGACGCTTCCACTTGTATTTTCTTGACGTGCTCGTCGATACGAACGCGTAGACGCGAGCGGGACGTCGTTCGGCCTCCGAACGAATATTTTACGAGCGTTAGTTTCGGCGTTTCCCGTATTTCAAATTGGGCAATTTGGGTTGTTTGGGCTGGGGCCCAAATGTCTGCAGGCCCATGTGGCCTTATCCCTGAAAATATGGGATTCTTGTCTGTCTTTGTCCCGAGCCTTTTGGCTCTGCAGACCACACAAACCTCACCAAATTGATCAAGGCACCCCGTGCCTTCCTCTCCCTCTCCCGAGTTCTCACCATGCCATTTTTCATGGCCAAGCTATCACAACCAACTCGTGTTGAACCCAGCAACCCTGCAAATCCCAGGGAAAACCCAGAATCCAAAGTTTGTAAACCGTCGGCGAAACCCGACATTTTTCCCGTCGACTTTGCCGGTGATACCGAGCCCAAAACTTGTCAAAATCATCACCATTGAGTTCCTGGATGTCCATTGTACCTTGCTCGAGCCTTGGATGGCAGTGGTTGGCCGAGAATCGACGAAACCAAGATCGGCGTTTTGCACCCGTGGGTTCTTCCTCATTTTCAGGCCACTTCTGGCCAGTTTTTGGTCCCCAAAATGGTAAAATCTTGTTCTCCTCATCTCTAGCTTCATTTTGGTACTTGAATCGTTAAATTTGGACTTGAAACGAAGAAGTTATGAAGCTCTGAAGTTTTACCCAGAATCCGGCCAAATTTCCAGATTCTGGCGACTGGCGACGGCGGCGCTGGCGGCGACGGCAGCGCTGGCGGCGACGGCGGCGCTGGCGGCGGCGGCGACCGGAATTCTGGCAGGGATGACAGGCGTTGACGTCATCGGACCGGGTTGGACCAGCCTTGCTGACGTCAGCAAACCGGTTCAGACCGACCTGCTGACGTCAGCAGACCAGTCAACGCTGACGTCAGCAGACCAGTCAACGCTGACGTCAGCGTTGACTTTGACTTTGACCAGCTCGCGCGTGAGCCGCTTGTGGAGCCGAGCTCCGCACCTTCCAGCCGCGCGTGAGAGCGCGTGGGAGGTCCTTTTTCGAATCTGTTTTCACGGGGCGACTCGTGACGACGTGTACTACCTCGGGGTAGTACGCATGATCATTTTTGAGGTGTTTTGGACCTCCAATTTGAGAAAGCAAGGGATAGGATTAATTAATTCGTTAATTCGTTACCTTTATGAGTTTAATCATTGTACTGGTGATATCTCATATAGGTGGGGCCTATCCAGAGGACTACCGGGGCTACCCAGGACGGGGTACTTCGACCCGGCTACCTACAGGTGAGTGAGTGGGTCTTTGTTTGATAAATGTATATTTATACGTATGGTTTTCAACGCTTTCTTTAAACTGTTAGCGTAGTTGCATATCATTACGTTTGTTGGAGGTAGAACATTCGTACTATATTTCCATGCATGTTTTCATAATGTTGCTCATCAGTAGATGTATACACCCCAGGTATTAGTACTCAGTCTTGTGGCCAGGACTAGCCTTGACGTTTGGAGTAGTCACTACCAGTACCGTTATGCAGCTTTGGATCCATTGTAGGTACTAGCCTGTCTTAGGTTGCACTAGGCAACTCGGACTTGTGTGACTGCACTTTGTGCACCAGCGCTTAGCGTTAGACTCGCGTCATTGTAGTACTCAGCGTATTACTTTTATACCTAGCCTGTTCCTTGTGGTTTAGCCACTTGGACTTGTGTGTTTACATATGGGTGAGCAAATCAGTAAAGATTTATCGGGGAGTACCCGAACGTTTTCATGATAGTATTTTGAGGTACATGCCTACGGGTATGACGTATTTTCTCAATTATACTTGTTTTCAAACGAGGGGTTACTAGACTTTTGAAAACAACGGTTTTATCAAACTTTGCTTTTTGACCCACTCACCGTTTTATGTTTTGCGCCCCTCCAGGTTAGTTGGCTGGGAGCCTTGCGACGTCGATGGCGCGGTGGTATGACGATGTAGGGATTTTTATACGTTTGTATATCTTTGTATCCCTCTTACTGTGTATTCTATTATTTCTTCCGCCCGCACACTCCGTGCACTCTGACCTTATTGTTTTAATTCAATATTCTATCCTTTATTCTTAATTTTCTATTTGGCTTTCGTCACGCTAACGCGTGTCGGCCATCACCTTCCGACACCTGGCTCGTCCGGGATCGGGATGTGACACAAATAAAACTCATCTATCTTTAATTATTTTTTTAATCAAATAACATTTCTTTATTTTGTAGGTAAATTATTTTGCATGAATTTTTACATATATTAGGCATTTTTTTTAAAATTATATATATATGTGTGTGTAAAATAATTTACCTACATTTATATGTAAAATATAATTTTTGTGACATTAATTAAGCATGTATTATTACATATATTAGGCATGGTTTATCTATATTATTAAGGCAGAAGGCCTTAAGTTTAAATTTTCTACAAAATATCTAAAATACCCATTGTTACAAATTATAATAAAAAAAATGAAGACATAATAGCAAAAAACATTAAAATGAGCAGGAAAACTTATCTACAAAACTGATATTATCTAGAAAACAAATATAAGAGAAAGAAAACTGATATACAAAACTGATATTATCTAACGTCCCAAAACAAATCTAAACCACCGCCACCATTTTTCTCGCCCTAAAATTACTATCCTTTCCGGCAACGTTGGAGCTTTGCTTGCAATTGAAATCGATTAGGAAGCGATGGCCGTCTGCAATTAAAATCACTATTCTTCTCACCCAAGTCCCAAATGTTTCTTGACATTGAAATCGATTACGAAGCAATGGCCATCTGGAATTTGGAAGGTATTATCCAATATTAATTAGGATCTGAATGAAATTGCTTCAAATTTGAGTATTTGTTGTAGTCAAGTGTTTTCTGATTTCAATTATTTTTGTTCCATACAAGTCCCAAATGTTTCTTGAAATCGATTAGGAAGCGATGGCTGTCTGAAATTTGGATGCTTGCTCTGTTTTGTGGAGTTTGAGTATCGAAAAATTTTGCTAGGTTCTATTTGTTCTGGAATTGTTGATTTCTTTTATTTGTTAAAAGGAATTAGATTCAAACTTTCCTGATTTTCGTTCTTTCTTTCCCAAATTTGCTGCAGAATTTAAATTAGGTTTTTATGGTATGAACTTGACCGCCATTTTCTTTTCGTTTGACGGAGCAATGGATATTCAATTTGACTATGTTTTAATCTGTAGTTGTACATTTATCACTGGAATTGAATTTTATTTGTGCTTTTGGATGATTTTTGCCTTTCATCAGTAAGAACAGTGGCAAGGTTCTGATTGTATTTGTGCTTTTAGATTAGTCTAGTCGATTTGTTAATACTTTGTGTCTTGCAATTCTCTGAGGCCTATATTTTCTCTGATTGTTTATAGACATTGTGGATTTTCAAATTTTCAATTATTTGTTGTACATGTCCCTTTGAGTATTCTGCTTGCCACAATATTTGCATCAGCTCTGCAACATTTCTGGTTCAAATTCAAGAGTCCATTTTTATGATGCCTTGGTATCTTCCTTCAAAATAGTTGAAGATCATGATCAATAAGGCGCTTTTCCCAATTTACAGAAGCTTTCCATACATGGATTGTGTAGAAGAAGCTATGAAATTAGTGGTATATGCAAAAATGTGAGAGCTTTTTAACTTCAGGTTGACTTAATTCTGCACTGAATGCAGGGATGGTAGGATAAAAGTGATCGGTGGTGATAATGTCGAAGGGCTTCTTACATCTCCTAAGTCGCTGCTCTTTAAAAACTTAAAGGTCAATAAGTTTAGAAGCAAGAAACAATTAGTATATTGTTTTTCTTTCTCTTCTCTATAATTGAATCGATTTGTTTGTTTTTTTTTTTTTTTAATTTGTGAAGAAAAAAGAGTTGGAGAAATTGGAGAAGCAGAAGGCTAAAAAAGAAAAGACCGCGAAAGCGAAACAAAGTGCTGATAAGGTACGGATTAATTCTTTATTGCGGATGTGAGTGTTTGTGTGTGTGGATTTTGCATTGCCCCAAATGAGATATATGGATTTTGCATTGTCCCTTTGTGGATTTTACGGATGTGATTTGGTGCGGTATCTGAAAATTTTGCTAGGTTGTGTCAGTAAGTGTAGAAGCAAGAAGCAATTAGTATACTGTTTTTCTTTCTCTTTTCTGTAATCAAATTTTTTTTTTTTTAATTTGTGAAGAAAAAGGAGAGGGAGAAATTGGAGAAGCAGAAGGCTAAAAAAGAAAAGACCGAGAAAGCAAAAGAAAGTGTTGATAAGGTACGAATTAATTCTTTATTGCAGATGTGTGTGTTTGCGTGTGTGGATTTTGCATTGCCCCAAATGAGATATGTGGATTTTGCATTGTCCCTTTGTGGATTTTACAGATGTGATTTGGTGCGGTATCTACGTAATTATGGGATAGTTTGATAACTTGTGTTGTTGTATGTTGTACTGAAATGTGCATTTTAGTAAGCAAGAACACATCTTTAGGAGCACATAGCACCCGTGAATAAAAAAAAGCCTCTCACGCGCGCGTCAGCGCGTGCAGAGAGGCTAGTTGTTATTATATTTTTTTCTTTTTTTCTTTTTGTAAAATCATTAATTCTCCCTTACAATCCTTATGAAATAATTGTGTACATCAAACATTTAGGTATTTTCAACATCCAAAAAATTTAAATGTGTAAAGTCAAACATAATTAATGAATTTGCTTATGTGGAGTCTAGTCAATGAGTTATATTCGAGTAAAAAACTTATGTCGGGTTTTACATAAAGAAAATTAAATTTTAGGGGCTAAAGTCCTATTTTCAAATTTTTTTTAAACCAAATGATGTGGCAGTCGACGGTTGATTTTTTTTTAAATCATTAAATCATAATTTATTGCCACATCATTTGGTTTGCAAATTTAGTTTAAAAAATTTGATGTCCATAGCATTATAAACGCTCCAATGTACTCTTTTGACTTCTGAAATAATAGTAGGGAACAAACAATATGAAAATTTATATCCTCAAAAGAAATAAAAGAAATAAGATATTACTAAGCATACAGATAAATATAAGGGATATACAAAAACATGCTTTCTTATTGATTTGTGCCTTTAAGTGACCAACATGTCATATATATATATATATATATATATATATAAGCAAATCATCCTTCAACACTCTTGAGATTTGCTCTTAAACTCCACCATCAATTTATTTAATTTCTTGTTGCTTATCCTCTGTTGAACGATCCTCATATCCTGGTCTTGGCTTTTGGGGTATGAGGGGGTATCAGGGGTCAACTTCAGAGCAAGCTCTAGAGCATCTTCTGACCGATTGATGATGGTGTTGAAGCATAGATATCGACCATAGGATGAGACGTCTTCAAAAACGCAAATGTGTGCATCGACTAAGAAATCAGTATCGACGGTCACCAGCACGCCATCTTCGTACATCTCAGCCGCTCCTTTCAAATACGGGTTGGTGATGGACAAATCCGGAGCCATCGGCAACCCTACATTCATAGACACCATATTCAAGCTCCTGTCCATTGCTAAGGCCCATGCTGTCTTCTCTGCTAGGGTTTTTGATAATGCATGCCACAACTGTCCAAAAACAAAAAAATATATTTATAGGGTTAACTAAAGTTTAGTGCTAATAATTTAAAGTCATTAGGTTAATCTAATCTTTTTTTGTCCAAATAGGTTAATTAATCACACTCACCAGATCTAGATGGAGCCATAATTAATTTTTTTTCAAATATTCTTTTTTGGTCTGTTATTAATTTGTTGGTTCAGGTTGAAAGTGGGATCGGATCACATTCCTAACTACTCAGTACACTCTAACTACTGACCAACACTGTGGACACGAAGCACCTCGCACCATATACTTGGTTGAGATCCATAAATCTGTGGATAAACTTTTTAGGCCCGACATGACATAACCAATATAACCAATATTATTTCAAATTTAACAACTTATTAAAGCTTCAGTGATATTTAGTATTAATTTTCATATATAAACTGTCAGATATGTTCTCCTAGATTCAAGGTCCAACAAAATAGTAGTCATCTACTGTTTAATTTTAATTTAATGATAAATAGTTATTTTAAAATTTTTTTTATTGTACTTTCTACTCTACTGCTAGACTAAGACTCCGTTTGGTATTGCTTTTTTTAACTAAAAATTGTTTCACTTTAAAGTTAAGCAAATAAAAAGTGTTTGGTAAAAATGAAATATACTGCTTACTTTAAAAGTTATGGCATTAAAACACAACTTTTAAAAGCAGCATGGAGGTTGCTTTTAAAAGCTGCTTTAATAAGCAGCTTTTTTTTAAAGCACAGCAACCCAAAACTGGCCCTAAGTGGGTGATTACAATTTTCTTAGACCATGAGATCTAAGAAAACGCAACATTATATCTATAAATTGTATATTATTTTATTATTTTTCAGATAGGAGACTATTCTCTATCCGATAAACGTGGAGTCGACATCTCATCATCACATGTCTCATCATGACTCAATTTTAGGAGAAACTGGAACCGAATCGGTAATATTTTTCAGTTTCGGCTCCAATAAGGAATGGAAAATCGTTGAGGATGACTTGAGCTAGAAATCGCCCACGCACGTGGCGGCCAAAATCCCAGTTTGTCCAAGATGTGGCTGGGCATCAGGCCACTAAAGAATAAAAAAGTGTTGTTGTTTTTTTGTATTTGTCGAAGCATTTATAAACACACATTTGACTAAGTGACTAAACGACTAAATTACTCATTTTTATATTTGTTGGCATGGACTAAACGATGAGTTGAAAAATATAAGAAATAATATTCACCTTGAAATTACGACAGAAATTGACATCGGTCCAGTGTCGTTCATCCAAATCCAAATCGAGAGCCGTCGATTTACGATCGTTTCGCCAAACGACAGCAGTGGCGGAAGATGTAAACACGACTTTGTCTATTGTTTCAGTTCTTGCACATGCTTCTAGCACGTTGTGTGCTGCTCGAACCTCCACTTCTGCCATGTATTCCTGCACGTAACATATACATAGCATTATCTCCCTGCGAAATTTCAATAACTTGACCCAAATATTCAAAACCTAAGAAAACTATCTATGTATGATGTCCTAATTTTTGACGTTAGTAACTACATTTTTCAATTCATTTTTTTTAAATATCGCTATCTAGTGCTTTTGTATTTTTGTAGTTTTTTTTTCTATCATTAATCTATTAAAAAACATACCGTCGACTTTCCTCCATCTCCTCGTAGGGTCAAGATTTCTTAAATAAAAAATAAAAATAAGTAGAAAAATAGATCTGATACTCTAAACATTTTCTTTTAATCTGTATTCATGGAAGCAATGAAGCAAGGAAGGGATGCAAATTCATAAAACAACTTAGCAATAAAAATGTTATGGTGCTCTAGAGTATAAGATATTTTAAACATTTTAACCATTAGATTTTGATTTTGTATATTTTTAACTGAAAATTAACGGTAAAACAACCAAAAGTATCTAAGACTCCTGTGCACTATAAAAAATTCCAACAACTTTGATTTATTTGACGTAAAAATGATATTGTTCCTTTTTACTACCATTGAAAGTGCATGAAAATTGGATCTTTGATCAGAAAAAGGTTAACTGCATCTGTTATCATGTAAAGATTAAAGTTCCTTTTTATTTCTTATTCACCAAATATATTCCTTTTCATTGGTTTATTGAAAACATGATTAACGTACATGTTGTATACTTTACTCCCCAAAATATATACAAAATACAGAAAAGCAAATGATATCTCATTTCCAAACTTCTTTTCTTGCCAAAAAAAAATACCTCCTGTCATTTCAATACACTAATTACGCGATCATCTTTTTTTCCGGACAAAGTGACAACTTTATTAGGCAATTACAGGCAATTACGTGATCATCTTAAGATGTGTAGAGTGCATAATAACTTTTTTAGACTGCTTAACAACAATAGCTCTCTTTATTTATTCTTTATTTCTAGTTTTTTTTTTTGGTTATGGAAAAAGGGTTTAAAACACCATTAACACAAAATGAATTGAGAAAATGAGAAAATCAACAAATTAAACATAGAATTTCTCGTGAAGATGATTAACAAAAGGGTTCCTTTACTAAACATTTCAGCTTTTAGTTTTATTGAAAAAAAAAAACTGAGAGCATTTGGTAACTGTTTTCAGTTTTGATAAAACGAAAATCAAGCTACATATTGAAACTTCACAAAAGTATCTTTTAATTTTGAATTTCACTTTTCGTTAACTGAAAACAAAATAACTACCAAACAAATTTTCAATTTAAAAAAAAAACGAAAACAAAAAGATTATCAAGTGAGTGAATCGGGGAGAAAGAAGGTACGTACATCATAGTCGGGTTGATCTTGTGGAGGCTCAAATGTATAAAACAAGCCAGAACAGCCTTTGAGTGCGTCGAGAATGCTCTGGTAGTCGAATGGATCCAGATTGAAAACTTTGAGCTTCTCTTTGTCGCAAGAAATCCCACCCAACCGCGATTCACCTAATTAATCAACACACCCCCAGAACAGTGTTAATTAATGATATTAATTCAGAATTTAAGAAAATTAAAAAGCTTCATCAAGCTAAATTTAAAAACCCACCATGTCTCTGAAGGGCAGCATGGACTGTGTAACCCTTTTGCAGCAGGCGCTCAGTGAGGCTGGTGCCTACGTGGCCTGATGCATCCATTACGCATACAGCTCTGTTCGAAGAGTCCGATGCTGCTGCCAGTGCCATTTGTGTGTCTCTGTCTCTGTATGTTAGAGAGAGAGAGAGAGAGAGAGGCTTTTGGGGTTTAAAAGTCCGAGCTGGCAATGTTAGGGAGGTTGCAGGTTCTGGGTAGAAAGAGAGGGATGAGGTTTATATATATACAGAAAAGATTACAAGTAATCCCACACGTTACGTACCAAGCGCCACATAGCCAGCAACAATTGTAGAAATTATGTGCTAACGCTCGTCACGCTCTCATGTCGACATTCCCAAGTTCCCGATTATTGCTAATTAATTTGCTTGACAGTTTAAGCCTAAGGTTTTACGATTTAGCAGTTTGTCTAATACGAAAAATTTTTTTACATAGAACAGATTTACCGCTACGTGGCGTCTCATGCTAATAAAATATATACATATAGACAAAAACTTTCACATGTCTTCAATTTATTGGCCCGAGATGTCACTGTAGCGATGAACTCGTGACATGTAGATTCTTCTCCTAATATGGTATTATAGTTTGAAATTTAGGGGTGTATTCGAATAGACAAGGATTTTAAAAGAGTTGTGAATTCATGAAGTTTTGTAGAGTTTTAATAGAGTTTCATAGACTCTATGTGACATCCTTTAAAATCTTAGGGAGAAGCTTGATTCCTAAAGCATAAAGTACACAATAAAATCCCTCTATATCAATCAAAATCATTCATATAACTTTCTAAAATACTTTAAAATCAATAATTGAATACACATGGTGTTTTATGAACTACTTTAAAATTCTAATTGAATACATCTAAATTTTTACAGAGTTTTATGAACTCATTTAAAATCTTAATTGAATACCCATAGATTTTCATGGATACGTTTAATTTGCAAATGCTTTTAAAATCTTTCAAACTCCTAATTGAATACCCCATAAACTCTATCTCTCTTTTTTTTTTCTTTAAAAAAAGGACCAGTTGGTGACCAAGCCAAGAAAATCTACCCTTCCGAAAGACGAAAAACTCACAGAAGCATTTCAGCCTCCTCCTGCCCACTATCGTGTGATTCACGAGCGCTATGAATCGAACTCAGGACAAGCCGTGTGGAATATGAGCTTATAATTCGCCCCAACTATTAAGTGATCTCGTAGTTGTTCAAACTCTTTATGTCTTCACTTTATCATTTATGTCTTCACTTTATCATTTATCATTGACATGTGCAATATAAGGAGAGATTTGAGCTAAGTTTATTCTTGTGGCTTATGGTTTATTTTTATACAATAATATTTTTATACAGTGAGAGATTTGATCTAAGCCACACAATGTGTCAACTATAATTATTTGGTTTGAACTTGTCATTGATGAGGATCGAACATAATACCTCTGATTTACAAGTAAAGAGAAATACCACTAAATCGTAGTAATAAGTGGCTGATAGCTTAAGCATTTAGAATCAAATAATTTTCCAACAATTTATACACTCAAGAATTTTACTATCCTTAATAATTTTATTATACGGCTTTGATGTTTTGAGCTGCAGAATTTGTATACGATTTATGTGATTTTAGGATTTCTTTTAGTTGTTTGTGCGAATTTTCTTTGCTTTAGTTTGTTTAGTGTTGTTACTTTTGTTGTCATGTTGAAATTTGTATCTTGTATACATTTGTTATGTACTGCTATTTTTTTATTGAATTGTTTTCTAAGACAACAAAATTGTGTTATTATATATTTTTAAAATTAAACAATTTCTACACAACAAAATAAAATTACTAAGAAAAGATTGTTTACATTTTTAAAAAGGGAAATGATAATCACTCACTATTTTTCTTCCCTTTACACCTTTACTTATCTTGTTTGTTGTTTCTATTTGATTCAATTTGATTGTCAAAAATTAATAGAGATGTGTAAGAGGAGACAAAGAATGTGAGGACATCATTTTGCTTTAAGAATTCTTAATAGTTATTAATTATCAAATAAACCTTGCTTTTTAGTATTCTGTAAGTGGCGCGTTATGTTGAGAGCATTTCCTTCTGTCATATATTTTGCGAGGCAAATTTTGTTGCTAATGTTTTGTCCTCGATTGGTCAAGCGTCGTTGGTTTTCAATCTCTTCCTGATAATGCTTAGATGCCTTGACATTGGGATTGTTTAGTTGGGGCTTCTCCTTGTAACTGTTTTCCTTTCTTATTAAAAGAATAAAAATAAAACTCTTGGAGGTTATGAATAATTATTATGTAAACAAATAAATGCAATAAAAAGAAGTTAGGGCAAGCATGATAAGCCAACCAAATTGAGAAGTTGTAATGCATAGACGGGTGGCTAGCATTCAAAGAGCGTGGAGAGGGAGAGGGGATTAGCTGTAGTTGGGAGGTAGTTGTTACTAGAAAGAAGAGGGTAAGATACATAAATTAATGATATTATATGGGGGTTTGGTGGGAACATGTGTCTCCATTAAATTTCACATATACACCAGACATTCACATACCTACTTCCTTCTGCTTGATACAACACCAACTGTATTTATTTATATATTTATTTTAACGGATAATTATCATTTCCAACTCATCCGTTTAGGTTGAAGGTTCTGGTGTTACAAAGTTACACAAATATTATCAATTAGTAGTACGGTTTAAAAGTATTTCTTCTCACTTGTAAGTGAAGAAAGTAACTTATATGAAATGAGTTCACTGCCACGTGACGTCCCGATTCAATAAAATATTGCTATGTAAAGAAAAACTTGCACATGACAATATATTATTGGATAAGAGACGTCATGTAACGGTGAACCAATTTCATACAAGTCATTCTCATAAGTGAGAGGTAACTCATACAAATGACGATGAGATGTTTGTGCTCAATTTGATACTTAATGATCCTATTGTGTGATATAGTTCAATCTCTCTACACTTATGAGTTACACAATTTTTATCAAAAAATTTAATAAATAAATAAAAGATTCCACAACTGTTTAGGAGTTTAGGTGCACCGCACAATAGAGCAAATCCTTTTGTCAAATTTTGGGTCAACTAAGAGACCAATTATGGTCTGACACTTTACGCGACCATAGACTTTTTGAGACGGAAAAGTTCGAACTCTGGCCATTAATTGTCTTACTTGTATCCGAATGAATGAGAGTATTCAGTCATATCGTAATAAGTTTGAATTTTGGTCAGGGATGGACTCAAGAAAATACAATGGCTGAATTTTACCCTAAAATATTTCTTCGGTTTGAAACATTAAGCAAATTTCTGGATACACATGGACTGAGATATGTTAAAATCAACGTTTTAAAAGGCAAGGAGTTGATTCAAAGGTGTTTTATGTTTCGCAAGGCGAGGGAGGCGTAAGCCACGATGTATTGAAGCATAAATTTTTCGAGCATTGCAAGTGATGAATTGCCTTGGTGGTTAGAGTGCTCCTCTTTAACTCAATGTGTTATGGGTTCAAACTTTCTCCACTTTTCTTATTAGTGTAGAATATCGTTTGTAATATAAAAAAAAAACTTAAAAAAAAACCCTTTGGAGCATTCAATTTTAGGTAAATTCATATTAGATACCAAGTTGGGTACATGTTTTAAGAAAAAATACCATATTTAAGGAAAAATACCAAGTCTAATTAAATGTTTTATGATAAGCCACAAACTTTATTGCAAGTGATCCCATGACTAAATAAAAGATATTAAAGATTATCATATTGTCCTCAAGTTTATTTCTTTTAGAATTTTATAAGGTCTTTAGATCTCGGGGTTAACTTTGAGGGTTTAGGGTTTTAAAAAGTCGGTCAAGGTTTGGGGTTGTTCATTTTGGGTTTAGGGTTTTAAAATGTCCTTAGGAGGAGCTTAGGGCTTAGGGTGTAGGTCTCGGGTTTTGGGCGAAGCCCAAAATCAGAGAACTAGACCCTACGCCCTAAGCGATTAACGTAATAAAAAAAATTATCTTCTAAAAATATTCGTATTCATGCTTGTTAGTTACAATTCATTGGGAAGGTTAATGGCTATGACTTTGTGATGATAGAGTTGAACATTAATGTCATTTTAACTAGTAAATTAGTTTGACTTTTCAACTAATACCTAAACTAAAAATATGGTATTTTAACTTTAAATTATTTTAAATTTGGTATTTAAACTAAAAACTCCCTTGAATTTTATAATTAAATTTAAAATATTAAAATAAAGCAATAGTTATCATTTCACATATAGAAAAGTTGATTTTAGCCCAAATTTTCTAATATATTTTAGAAAAAACCCAAAAAAAAAATTTTTTAATTTAAACCCTTTGACTACTATATCACCTAGTATAACTTTTCTTTTCTGTGTCATACAGATGAATACTTTTATTTTTCATTCCAAATATGTCCCTAAATTTAAAAAATGGATAAAGACATAAATTTTAGGCCAACCTTTATTAAATTTATTGTTTTTTGCTTATTTCTTCATCTTTTTCAACTCTTTTTTTTTTCTTTTTGTTCGTGTTATTCTACCTTATATGGAGGAATAATTTATATTGAAATTTGTCATGGTGATAATCTTAACTACAGGTAATATATATTTCATTTGCTTCTACATGTCTTAAAATTTGTCAAATGCTTTTATATCTTTGCCTTAGGTATATAATTGTTTTTGGTATCTTTATTGAAGGTAGATAGTAATATTTTTCATATGTATAATTGTTTCGTATCTCTTTTAGTAGAGCAATATCGTTAGTGGGTTAAATAGTTAGTTATGGGGGAGGAGCATCGGTGGGAATCGAACTCGCACTAGAGTGCATATGTTACAACCCGTCCCAAAATTTATGTGAAATTACCAAAATACCCTTAGGGGCAATGTTGACTTTTGTTGACTTTTCCGTAACGACATGTGAAAGTTATTTTCTTTACATATTCTTTTTGTACTTGTCGACACGAGCGCGTGGGCGCAAGCGGAACTCAATTCGGAGTTCGAATGAACAATTTACGGAACTTTAAAGTGTAGGGGCATTTTGGTAATTTGCCACCCCGTGTATGGGAATTAGGGTTTTTGGCATTTTGGCTGATTGCACAGCAGCCAACCCTACCCAGAAACTGCTGCACGTGCAATCTCTCTCTCTCTCCCTCTCTTTCTCTCCCATTCTCTCTCTCGGCAAAAACCGTACCGAGAGCAACCATCCTTGAACGAATCCCAAAACCACCAAACCAACGCCCAAAAATCATACCAGAGTGTTCCTCTCGTCATTGTGGACGAGACTGTGATTTTGGAATCATCAAACTCGAACCCAATCGTTCAAACCGACGTCGGAACGGTTTCGGAAACTAACCGTCAATTTCCTGTGCAATCCAGACCAAGGTAAGCCTCGAGACCATTACCATTGGCTTTGTTGGATTGAGTAGGTTCAATTTGATATAAAGTACGTCAAATTTGGTGCAGTATTGAAGGAGAACGGAATTAGGGTTTCCCGAAGCTTTCCGGCCAATTTCAGGCCATCTCCGGCCATTTTTCCGGCCTCAAATTGGTATGAAAATGTTCTACTCCTCATTACCTTCAATTTGATATATTACACGTCCAATTTGGCCAAAGAACGAAGGAGATATGAATGTTTGAAGTTTAGGGACTAAATCGGCAATTATTTTCCAGATTCCGGCGAACCAGACGGCGGCGGCCGGCGGCGGAGCTCCGGCGACCGGCAAGAGGAAGAAGGAGAGGGAATATTCCGTTAACGGTAACGGAATATTCCTAACGGCGAGGGAATATTCTGTCAGAAAAAGGTATATTCCGTTAACTTTAACGGTGCTGACGTCAGCAGGCGCGTGGGGCGCGTGGCTGACGTCAGCAGCGCGTGGGGTGACGTCAGCAGGGCGCATGGGGCGCGTGACGCGCGTGGGGGACACGCGCCAGCGCGTGGGACCACGTGCCAGCGCGTGGCGACACGTGCCAGCGCGTGACGACACGTGCCAGTGCATGAAGCCACTCTCCGGCGCGTGGCCGGCGCGTGAAATGGTTTTCCGGCGCGTGGGGGCGCGTCCGGGGGTTTCCCGGCGCGTGCCGGCGCGTGCAGGCGCGTGGAGTGGTTTTCCGACCGTTTCCCGGCGCGTGGCGGCGCACGACGGCGCCGGCGGCGGTGGACGGCGGCGGTGGGGTTTTCGGGGCCCGAAAATCGTTTTTCGAGCCTGTTTTCGCTAAAATAGTATTACTTTTGGGGGTTTCTTTTATAGGGCCTAATTTTAATTATTTGTAGGGAAGTTCTAATTTATCCCTTAACTTTAAATAGGTAATTCTTCGGCTCCGCACACCGAGGAGGGCAACACCGGGGGAGATTTCACTCCCGAATACCTGTGAGTGGACTTTTACTTTCTTAAATGATTTTTATATTTGGAAATGAATATGAAATTGATTTATACATGATTTCAAATGATTTCCAAAGCATGTTTATTTATATATATTTAATTTTAAATATATATACTTGTTGATTAATATTTGTGCAACCATAATTAATTTATTTATGGTAAATACATTTGGTAAATGGATTATTTTGGTGATTTGAGATGATTTATCAATTATGTTCATACATTATGAATTATCTTACACTATGATATTACTTTGCATAAATATGAAAAGATATTGGATATGATTTGGGAAATATTATTTATGCATTATTGATTTATGGGATTTATGAAAGGGGATTTTGGCTCATATATCTATACACATGAGTATGTATGTATGTTTTCAAACACACTTGGTATGCTTTCACTACGTTTGTAGTACCGTCTTCACGGCCGTAGGACAGTTCTCACATGTATGGGTCACACGCACTGTACTCCAGGGGTATTGTCCGGTAAATACCTTAGTGCAAGCTTGTCTTACGTTTATTATTGTTTATGGGGAAAAGGCCCCACTACGTAAGGACTCGGGTGTGACGCGCTGCGGCGCCAGGACTTACATGTGTGTGGTACTAGGAGTACAAATTATTGATTAACGTATTGGACTTGTACGGTGATTGAGAGGCTGTTCCTCAACCCGTGCATGTGTGATTGCGCATATACCTTGTGTCGGTTTTCCGTACTATATTATTGGATATTTATGATTTGTGACTTACGGAAATGTACATCTTTCGAGATATTTCAGTATATGTTTATAATACCTTTCGAACTATACTATGATAGTATGTTTTTATGATTATACTGGATTTTCAAAGAGGGGGTTAGTACATTGAAAAGAGAAAGGTTTGTGAAAACTTTTATTTTTGTCCACTCACACTTTTGTTTTTGCGCCCCCTTCAGGACACAGTGATAGAGCTTCGGGCGAAGTCGAGGCATCTGTGTGACAGCTCTGATCAGATATCCCAACCATGTAGGGATTTATCTTTCTGTTATTCAGTTTCTATAATAATATCCATCCCTGTTATGGATAGAGATTTTAGGAACTTGACTCACTATTTTATTTCCGCTGTTTCAAATTAGTACGCTCTGAACCATATGCATATTGACATTGAATTCCGCAACGTTTAATACAATTTAATTTCGTTTCTACCAAGTGTTGTCATGCATTTAATGGCTTCGTCACTTACGAGTGTCGGCCAGCACGCCCGCGTTCGGTATCCACGTGGGTATCGAGGGTGGGGTGTGTCAGCATAGGCATAATTGTTTTTCGCAACTGCAATAAAGTGCCATATGTAGAAACTACATGACTTCTTTGTTCATGATGTCACGCCCAGAAGTCTAACTCACATGATAGTAGCACGTGCCTTGATCGAAAATACAATACACACATGTTCAAGTGTTGTATTCCCAAGTATTCCTAAAACATGTTATGCCCTTTAGACTATATTTGAGTGAGGAACTTCAAAATTCCAATGGATTGAGACAGAGTTAGTAAGGAATAGATTACCAAATTTTAGACAGAACGTATTAGAAGTGTACCACATGAGTCCTATAGAGGCATATAGGACTCATGTGAGATAGATTTGTAAATTACTACTTGTAATTAAGGAATCATTTACAACAATCTCTTATTTAATGTTTTGTAGAGCCCGTTTGGTGGACCGCATCAGACAGAATGTGGCCCTTAAATTAGGCACGAGTTAAATATGTTGTTTGATATGGTTAAAATGTAATTCAAACAGGATATGTAATTTGGATACCATTTGAAATAACATTGGATATGAAACCCAATCTCAAACCCGGTTTACGAGTGAAGATTGCAAGGTCGTTTTTCTTTCAAACATGAGACTGTTTACACGGGGAGCTTTTACAATGCGGTGTGTTTTTTAGGGGAGTTTTTTGGGAGTTTTTTTTTCTTTCAAGGAAACCTCGACTGTACTAGTGGAATTTTGATAATAAGAAAAAAGAAGGTACATGATAGGAGCATATTTATGCAACATTATTATTTTATTTATCTATGTTTATTTAGTTAATTTGTGTTAATTATAGTAATTTATTTTATTTTTATTTTATTGTAGGTAGAAATGGCAAAGTTGGAATTAGAAAGTTAAAGGAGCGAAATGAAGGGTTATTTGGACTCGGAATGGAATGCTTGTGCAGCAAGCATTGGATAGCAAGGTGATAGGAGCATATTTATGCGACTTAGTTAGCTTGTTTTCTTGCATTTACGTAGCTAGTTATTCTTTATTATAGTGATTTAAGCTATTTTCGTGTGTTTGTAGGTTCAAATGGCAAGTGAAGCAAGAAAGTGCATTTTGGTGCATTTTAAAGTAAAATTGAGCTTAAATGGAGTACATACATATGGAGCACAAGGAATGGACGAATTGGGAGGTCAAAGAAGGCTAGGAACTTGTTTTGAAGATGAAGAAATAAGTTCAAGACAAAGAAGATAAGGAAAGAACAGGAAATATGGAACATTATCTGGAACATTATCCAAACCTTATCTTATCTTATCCAAACCTTATCACCATCAGTTTCTACCTTAAGTCAAGCTGAAAAAGGGCATATATTTTCATAGGAGAATAAGTGATAATCTGATTGTTTGAGGACTTCAATTCATCCTAAAAGAGTGAAGATAGAAGCTTGGAAGACAAGGATATTGCAAAAGTAGAATCTGAGTGAAAATTGGACAGTGTTATGCATAACTGCCAACTTCGACAGGGCACCCAGAATTCCTCAGAACGAATCACGTGTTGTGCCATATATGGTTGGAAAGCTCTGGATGTCTAGTTTCCATAGGATTTTACAGATCATTATTCTGATACTTATTGAAGATTTTGTCACTATTTTGGTAACGGAAGGTCGAAATAGGAAGAAGAGTCCTAGTCGGATTGGGATTCAAGGAAGAAAACCGGACAGCTGTTTGTGCGTGTCTCTGGACTTAATTCAGATGGATGAAGGAGTTCTAATAAAGTCTAAACTCTCTAGAAAATCATGCTTTAGAGTCTTTTGTTAATGCAATTACTTGGGGGACGCACATAATATAACAAGAGATCAGTTTTGGGACACAGAAGCGAGAAGTCAAAATCTGAAGATTGGTGTCGCAACTTTGGAGGATTCTAAGTGTCTTCAATCTTTATTTTCGATTTTTAATGTTAATTATTCCTATTCAATTGTAATCATGTGGAACTAAGTTCTTGTTAGTTAGAGGCGAATTCGAAGCCATAGACATATGTTTTATATGAATTGATTTCATCCAGTTATTGTTTCATGAATCGTGAATGTGGTTTACTTCTCTGTTTTATTAAGAACTTGTTTATGTATGTGGGTTGAGGGTCGACACTTAATTTGCATGTATGAATTTGATGGTAGAGTATAATGGAATTTCACCTAATCGTTATGAACTTATATTCATGAGTAGTAAAGATCGCTTGTCACGATTGTGTTAAGTAAACCCTAGGCTGGAATAACATGCTTTTCATAGTTATGAATGCCTTGTTAATGCTTATGGTTTCCATTGAACTTAATGATCTTTGTTAAATGGCTCTATCATGCGTATTCCATAGTTGGGGAATTTGATCAAGAATAGTTTGGTTGTGATGCGTTATCCATTCAATTCAATGAATCTATGGAAATCTGAGAATTAATTTGTTCAATACAATTAATTTGGGGCATTGTCGTTCATGGTTTATAGAAAGAATAACTGGAAATTGATTCGTTTACATATGCTTCATGTGTGGAGAAGGGCCCTCTAACTAGCCTCTCACCCATTCAATTCACTCAAATTTGTTTTTATAAAGTTTATTTTTTTTAAGTTTCTGTTTTAAGTTTCAATTTCGTCAAAATAAATCCCATTTTTCTTAAGTCTTGTTTATTGAGTCAAAACCTGTTTTCTTTCAGTCTTTTGAGTCTTTTAAGTTTTATTTTCGTCAAAACCAATTGTTAGGTCTAGAGTTGAGTCTTTTTTATTGTTTTTTGCTGTTTTTAGTGTTTTAAGTTAGTTTTGAGCCTATAGAGTCTAGTTTAGTGTTTTTGAGTCTTATTTTAGTTGATTAGCATCCCTAGTTAATCCCCGGTCCAGAACGATCCCTACTTGCACCTTTACTACAATTGTAAACAATAGGGTTTAATTTGTGTGTCAAGTTAATTTTCACATCACAAGGATTTTGATGTGTAAAGCTATTAAGAGTGAACATAAGTGATGGATAATGACCTGACTTTGCATGGATTAGAAGATAGAAGCTTGGAAGACAAGTAAAATTGCAAAGAAGTAGAATCCAAGTGGGATTTAGACAATGTTGTGCAGAACTGTCAACTTCGATAGAGCGCCCAGAATTCCTCAAGCCCAATTACGTGTCATGCCATATATGGATGGAAAACTCTGGATGTCGAGTTTCCATAGGATTTTGCGTATCTCAATTCTGATAATTCTAGAATTAGTTATGACTGTTTTAGTACGTAAGGGTCAAAATAAGTAGAAGAATCCTAATTAGCTTGGGTTTCAAGGAAAAGACGTGACAGTTGTTTTGTGCCTATTTCTACACTTAATTCAGATGAAGAAAGGAATCTTAAAGATGTCTAAACACTATCTAAATCATACCCTTGGAGTCCTTCAATGATTCAAGCAATTGGAGACGCATAAATACATAAAAAAAAATGCTAATTTGACTATCTACACACCTCACGGATACATTACCTTTTTTTCTCTACTGCATTCTACCACATCCTCAACCCTAAAACCATTCCATTCACCATTCAATTCCTTCATCCATCCTAAGCGAAAACGAGAAGCCATTCAAGTCAAGCCATGGCATCCAAGTTGTATCTATCCGAACCTTGTTATTTTGTTAGTTGTTTTTCAATGTTATTTGTTGTTTGCTTTCAAACAGGAGTAACTAATTTTGTTTTTAGCCAGAGGTAAATTCAAAGCCATGAACATATGTTTTATGTAAGTTGATTTTGTCCAATTATATATATATATATATATATATAAATATTGTGAATGTGATTTACTTAACTGTTTTATTGGAAACTTATTCTTGTATGTTTGTTAACGTGGCCAACTTAGTATGCATGCTAGGATTTGATGCTAGAATATAAGAGAGTTTTACTTAGTCGTTATGATTAACAGATTTTCACCTAATCGTTATGATCTTGAATTCATAAGTAGTAAAAGTCAATGATGTATGATTGCTTTAAGTAAAATCCTAGGCAAGAGTATTATGCTATTCATAGTTACAATTGTCTAGTCAATGCTTATGATTTTCACATAGCTTAATGATCTTTGATATGTGTACTATCATGTTGTTCATAGTTAGATAACTTGAGAAGAAGAATTTGATGCGAGTTGATGTTCAATCAATTCAATGAACTTAAGAAAATCTGAGAATTAATTAATGCAGTCACGGTTAATTTGAGGCATTGCCATTCATTGTCTATTGAAGGAATAATTGGAAATCAACTTGTATGCATATGTTTATGTGTGGAGAAGAATCATCTACCTAGCTTTTCACCTGTTATCAAACCCGTTTTTAAATATTGTTTTGCCGAATTCTTTGACTCGTTTTTAATTTCAATTTTAGTTTAATTCTTGGTTGTAGCCAATTTGCTCAAAACTTCCCCCTTGTTACTTCGTTTGTTTAATTTAGTTTTAGCTTTTGTTTGTTTTGTGTTGATTAGTAAGACCCTCTAATCCCCATCCTAGAACGATCTCTACTTATTCATACTACAATTGTATTTGAGGTTTTAAATTGAGTGTTAGTTTATAGCATTATCAGTACACATAGTCAGGGGGGACGTAAACCATATCCCTCAAAAAGCAAAAAGAGAACTTGAAAATACAAGAAAAGATAGGGAGCATAAACCTCTCCCTCTTGAAAAACAAAAATGCAAAAAAAAAAAAGGAACATGAAACTTGGCCCCTCTAAAGCAAAACCTAATAAAACAATCAAGAACCTTTAAAACATGTTGGAAAATACTTGAAACAAAAGATCAGATATGAATAAAAACCACACATTAAGAGGGAGAAAAACATGTAAGTCAGGATACCAAAAAAATTGGAATCTAGAAGCAGCAAAACATGTGGTGGCGCAATATCGTACCAAGTAAGTGAAGAAGTAATCAGACCCAAATTGGTCATTCTATTAGTAACAACATTCCTCTCACAAAAGATGTGGGACCAGAATGCACACATGTGCTACATTTGCACTTGACAATTTCTCTTGAAAAGGCGAAGAGACCATGAGGAAGAGTAGAAGGAGGAGCTCAGACAAGAAATAATATTGGATGAGTCACTTTTAATCCATAGTGTGCGGGGGTTGTAGATGGTGTCGAATTAAAATCATACGGCTAAAACATTAAATCAATGTACGATACGTGTGGATCAACCCGAATGGTGAGATTGCAACCGAATATCAACTCCACAATAGCAATGCTATATTGATGTATTGGTACCATATATGGACACTATATCAACAATATCTACCAAATATCGATGACATAGAACAACATTCACTACATATGAGCAATTTTATCAATCCAAACGACGACTATCTCCTTCATTCCTTCATTTTCACCATCTTAGATCTCCATCGTCTCCATCGTCTCCACCATCTCAAATCTCTATTACTAGCAACATCACCGGAGCCACCATTTAAACCATCACCACCACAGTACCACGATCAACCACCACCATATCTTAGATCTTCATTGTCTCAAAACTCTCCACCATCTTAGATTTCCACTGACACCACTATTGACAACATTGCAGTCACCATTGAAGCCATCACCACTACGATCATCCACCAACATATCTCATATCTAGCAACTTTGGGATTTTTTTCCCATCTGATTATAATCTAATCGTTAGTGTCGTTTGGTCCTTCGGTTTATATCCAACGGATAGTATTGAAATACCTCACAAAAAGCACATACAGCCTAGAATTTTTTGTTTATGAGAAGCGAGGCGAGGCGAGGTTAGTGATGAAGTCCACTACCTTTTAGAGCTATCTTGTACCAGGTCCATTACGTATTTAGAGTTGTCAAGCTTGTGTGTGCTTCATTGTCATATTGTCGTATGTGGTTTAGACAGAGTGATGGATTGTCCTGATGATTGGGACATTCTTCTTCAACCCACTGTGTTCTGGGTTCAAACCATCTTCCTCCCTTTAGCGTAAGTTAAAGAAGTAATATCACTTGTATTTAAATAAAATTTAAAAACAATTAAAAAAAATTTCTATCTTTCTATTTGTGGGATGGTTATGAATGAATATTGCTCAATTAAAAAAATGAATATTGTTATTTTGTGTTGTAGTTAATTATTTCTTAGGAATGTAATTGTGTAAATCTAAAAGTAAATTCCAATAGGATTTGGGAGATCAAATCCCCTTATGACTTGTATTACTTGTTGAATTTACAAAGTTTCAAATTAGATTTGATTTCTTGTTGAATACTTAGGGATTTGATTTAGTCTAGGTTTCCTTGTCTTGTGGAAAAATATTTGATTTGATTTATTTCCTTGTCTTGTGGAAAAAAGGTTTCTTTGTAATCTTATAAAATCCTCCTTATGGAGAGAATAAAGTATTCTTAAGTTTGTGAGATTATTAACAATTTTGAGTTTACCCTAAAGCTTTTATTTTCAACTTCGTATCAGAGCAGAGTTCAATTCATGGTTGATCCTTGCTGTGAACACTTCCCTGTGGGTGCACGAAGCTAATTTTTTTCGTGCACCCACAAGCCATGAACCCAAGCGTGAAGATTGTCTATAATTGTTAGAAAAAGATAAATTGCCACTACCATGAAGATAACAAAGGGAAGAAAAAGTATGTGGAGAAAAGTGATTAGGAAAAAATGGGGAAGATCCATTTTCTATCATGAAAGCTTTTGTCTTTTATTTTATTATTATTTATTCTTCTAAATTTAGTTTCATTAAGAGCTTGACGAAGGAAAAAAAACAGGAGTGTGAGACCATGAATTTTTCTGGGCCGGAGTAAGATGGATCGAAATACGAATACTATAGAAGTCCGGTCATGGACTAAATAGCTCCGCCTAGCGGGATAAGCTGCTCAAACGGACTAGCAATGCCACCACATCTATTGTACTCCAGAATGGTACGCGAAGTTTGCAGACTTCGCCGAAATCAACCATTCTTGTTTCGCAAGATACGGAAGCTAGATTCGACAGAGGATCTGATTTGTTTCCTTATCTTTAAAGATTCATACAACCTAGGAATTGGCTTGCGCCGCAAGTAATTACACTCTTAAGAGGAAACAATATCTATTGCTAGATATTCTCTAGGATTCTCCCGGTTTAATACGGATTTAAGTATCCTAAAAGGTCTATCTCTCGACTATTATATAAACCCTCATCTAGGGCAAACCTCTGGTAACACAACGTAACACAATCTACGCATACTTTGTTCTTTGCATACTCTCTTGTCCATTGCTTGAGTCTTAATATTGCTTACTAACTTGACTATCGGAGAGCCTTTGGCTGGTATCCCACCGGTACCTTAGACTATTCACGGTTATTCTCTTTTCTTACAGGTGGCCTAATTTGCAGACGACCCCAGATCATGAAGGTGTGCAAAATTGGTTCAAACAATTGGTGCTTTCATTGAGAGAAGAATCATATTCCCCCGATCAAATCACTCTACCACAGCATGTCGGCCGAGGACAACTCCGTGAACGCTGGTGCCAACATTGAAAGCAGGAGCAATCAACTTCCTAATGTTTCCATCTCCCAACTGTCGACCCTACTTCGACTGGCAAGGTTCCACTTACAATGGGCCAGATCCTGGAAGCCCTAACAAGGGTCACTGTTTCTATGGCAGAACTCTAAAAGACTGTGAATGCATACCAAGCGGAGACCTGACCAAACTTTGTTGATTTCGAGAGATGATTCAAAGGTCTGGAGAATGCCCAATGGTCTACACCACCAAACCTCGGATGGACTTCCAATCGAGAACACGCTTATATCAACTCCGGCAGAGACATTCATTCCACATCCACGCACGGAGAACCGTGATGGTCATACCGTCAATCATGCCACCATAAGCGGGAATGGAGTCCTAGGAAACTCCGATCTTTTGGACACTGCAAGGGTTTCCCGAGTGGACCCCAGACATCTCGACTTCGACTTGCCTAATTCTTTGAAGGAGGCACAAAGGCGTAGACCTTTGAACCGTGACAATCCCCTACACACTTTGCCCGATTTGTCAAACCAGATCGCGAGTAGGATTTTCGCCAAAGCAAGAAACCCTCTATCCTCAACCATTGAATCTACACCTCCTCCAGAGCGATTCTCCCAATCAAGGTTTAAATACTTCTATGGAGACTTAGATTTGGACAGCCATATCATGCACTACCAAAATGCCATGGTTTTATATAGCAACAACGATGCGTAGATGTGTCATATGTTTCTCTTTACTCTTAAGAGACCAGCTATGAGGTGGGTTTTAGAGTTACCTGCTCGTTCGATTGACAACTTCGAAACCCTAGAGAAATTGTTTGTGAACACTTTCTCTGTGTATCGCCATGTTTGGAAAAGTCATGAATCTGTGTTCTGCATGGAGCCACAGTCCAAGAGCGAGAGCCTCAAGGACTACGTGAAACGTTTCTGCGCAAAATTAGCCAAAGTCGACAAACTGAACAATAAGCTCGCTACAATGGCATTCAAGCAAGGCCTTTATATCCATTCACCTTTGTCCCAGAAGTTGAATAAGAAGACCTTAGTAGAATATTTCGACATTGCAGATGATGTCAGCAGATGAGATGAGATGGCTTGGAAGACCAGTTCAAGCTGCGGACCTAAGATGAAGTCCGAGCAAAGATTGGAAGATCGTGATACTCTGCTACCTGCATTTGCACGCTGAAATGACAAGAGAGGGCGTAAAGACAAACCTGCATCGTCTAAATTGAAGACCTACACTGCTATCAATACTGGTATCAACAATGTTCTCCATAGTATTAAGGGCAAACCCTACCTTAAAAGGCATCAGCCTCTTCTGGATTTTGTTACTAAGCGAAGACCCAACAAGTACTGCTCCTACCACCAGAGCACCGGACACACCACGTTGAACTGCCTCACACCTCGAGACCATATCGAGGAACTTCTCGACCAAGGGCATTATTGGGAATTCGTGATGAGCAAGGTCAGAAGGTGGAACACGTTGAAAATAAGAAGAAGTCCGACGAGTATACATTCATCGACGAGGAAGAAAATCAACGACCGGCTAAGAAACCGGCTCGTAACGTTAACTACATTTTCGGGGAACAAGAATAATTGGGCAAGACCAAGAAAGAGAGGAAGGCTGCATGCAAAAAACCAAAGATGGTAGCTTCCATCAACAAGCCCTTTCCTATCAACTCCAATATTCTGATGTTCTTCGATCGAGATTTAGAGGATGTGCATTCCCCCTATGACAATGCTTTGGTGATTAAAATTCAGATCTCAAATAACATGATTAGCTGGGTACTAATCGTTAATGGATTCAAAGTTAATACCCTTTTTAAGGACATAGCAGAAAAGATTGGTATCCTGGACAACATAAACCAAAACAAAACAACCTTGCATACCTTTAAAGGCACCTTAGTTTGATCTCTCAGAACGGTGAAGCTAGCGGTTCAGGCAAAGCCCTATAACTTGCTAGTGGTCTTCTACGTCATGGAATGTCAAACTCCGCACAACGCCATCCTAGGCCGGAATTGGCTGCATAGGATGAGAGCGGTACTTTCGTCTTATCACCAGTTGCTCCGTTATCCAACTCCAAAATGAGTTAAAGAAATCAAGAGTGATCAGACTGCTGCCTAATATTGCATCGTGGAGAGCATGAATATAATCAGGAAAGGTGAACAGAGCTCTGTCGCCTCGAAAGAAAGACCAACATAGCAATTACAGTCCGGGGGTCAAGAAATGGGCTACAAGGAATTTGATTTGGAATCTCAACCCCTAAGATGACAGTACTCTCGAATCCAAGGTGGATGAAGTCGCTGTCTACATAAGCCTCGACCTCGACAAATTAAAGCACAAAGCCAGAATCGGATTGAAACTGTCGAATCAGGAAAATGCGTTATTCACCGTCTTCTTACAAGCTAACAAGGACTTGTTTGCCTGGTCAACAGAGGACATGCATGGAATAGATCCCTCTATCATTTCCATCGACTCCATTTGGACCTAATTGTAAGGCCAATCATCTAGCGTAAACTTAATTATGGAACGAAACGAAGCATGATTATAGAGGCAGAAATCTTCAAACTCAAGGATGTGAATTTTATCATCGAGGTTCACCACCCATAATGGTTGGCAAATGTGGCCCTCGTACAAAAGAAGAACGACAAATGGCGGGTCTACGTAGATTTCACAGAATTGAACAAAGCGTACCCCAAGGATCCATATCCTCTGCCCGAGATAGACTTACTTGTCAACTCCACAGCGGGACATAAGCTGCTGAGCTTTATGGATACGTACTTTAGGTATAATCAAATCCAAATGTACGAGCCCGATATGGCAAGACATCCTTTGTAATCGATCGAGGTACGTACTGTTGTAAAGTTATGCCATTCGGACTTAAAAATGGAGTGGTAAATTGAATCTTTATAGAAAAAAATTAGGAAGACAATGGAAGTGTACGTCGACGACATGGTGGTCAAGATCAAGGAGAGGAAGGATCATCTCACCCACCTTTAGGAATCTTTCGACCTACTTTGGAAATACAACATGAAGCTTAATCCAGTGCACTTTTGGAGTAGCATCGGAAAATTCCTAGACTATTTGGTCGCCAAACGCGGTATCGAGGCTAATCCATATCAGATTAGGGCCATTATCGAGATGAAGTCGCCCAGAACCATAAAGGAAATCTAGAGCTTGATCGAACCAGCGGCGGCCCTCAATGAATTTCTGTCATGATCCACTGACAAGTGTAAATCTTTTTTCACCGCTATCAAGAAGAATAAAGGCTTGATATGGATCGACGACTGTGAAGAAGCCTTTTCACAAAACTGAAGGAATATTTGTCCAACCTGCCATTATTGTCCAAGCCAGCGAACCAGGAAGACCTATACCTGTATCTTGCAGTGTCAGAATGCACCGTGAGCGGAGCTCTTGTCCGAGAAGACTCGGGGGAGCAAAAACCAGTGTACTATGTGTCTAAAGCTCTTTTTGAACCAAAAGCCAGATATCTGAAGGAGGAAAAACTCATTCTTGCTCTAACAGCGACAAGGAAACTCCGGTCATACTTATAGTCCTTCCGGGTCGTATACATGATGGAATACCCTCTCTGATCAATCCTGTACAATACAGACGCATCATCCAGAGTCACCAAGTGGGCTATTGAATTGGGAAAACACGAGATTGTCCTTCACAAATTTGCAGCAAACACCCGAGAATCCCTGTCTTTGGAAACTCTACGTGGACGGATCATTAAACACGAACGGAGAAGAGGCAGTCTTGATAACACCTGATGAATCCATACTTAAACAAGCATTGAAGCTCGAATTTCAAGCAAGTAACAACAATGCAGAGTATGAAGCATTGCTCGCCAGACTTCGGATAGCAATGGAACTTTAACCAAGGGAACTCTCAATCTTTTGCGATTCAACTCTGATCGTTAATCAGGTAAAAGGATATTATGCTGCACACAATCAGACAATAGGGTTGTACTTGGCTAAAGCCAAACAACTACTCGAAGGATTCAAAAAGTACAAAATTCAACAAATTTCTCAGAGTTAAAACAACCACACAGATGCACTAGCAAACATCGCCTCCACTGTGGACTACTCACTCTAGCAGATCATTCCTTTTGAATACCTTTCAATTCCATTCATCCACAAGTCCGAGTCAGAGTTGGTGGCTACTATTGATACGAGATAAAATTGGATGGATGAGATCATCGACTACATTTAGGATAGTAAATTCCCTGATGATATTTATTTAGCTAGAAAACTAATCCAGAAAGCTTCAAAGTATGTCATGGCACGCAGAAAACTTTATCCACAATCGTACTACGGTCTGCACACCTTGTGCGTAACTCTAGAGGAAGGCTAACAGATATTCATAGACATCCATTCCGAAATACAAGGAAACCATTATGGAGGAAGAACCCTGGCCCAAAAAGCGCTAACGGTTGATGTGAAAATTAACTTGACACACAAATTAAACCCTATTGTTGAATTTTGTAGTATATATGCAAGTAGGGATCGTTTTAGGCCGGGGATTAACTAAGGATGCTAATCTACACTGAATAGACTCAAAAACATAAAACTAACTTAACTTGACTCAAAACAAGTACTAAAACCAGATTTGATCAACTAAAAAGACTCAAAATATTAAATGGGGATTGATTTGGACGAATTTGAATTAGAAATTAAAACTGAACTTTGAAAACAGATTTGAATGTTAGAAACAACTAGAGTGTTTGACAAGGGTAAAAGACTAGTTAGAAGATCCTTCTCCACACATGATATATGTATACAAACCAATTTCCAGTTATTATTCCTTTAGACTATGAATGACAACACCCCAAGTTAATTAGGTACGCTTAAATTAACCTTCAGATTTGCCTTAACTCATTGAATTGGATGGGATACGCGCATCGCAACCAAATTATCCTTATCAAGTTCCCTAACTATGAAAAGCATGAGAGAAAATCATATCAAAGGTCATTAAGTTCTTTGGAAATCATAAGCATTGACGAGGCATTCGTAACTATGAAAAGAATGATACTCCTGCCTAGGATTTACTTAACGCGATTGTGACTAGCAACCTCCACTACTTGTGAATATAAGTTCATAACGATTAGGTGAAACTCTCTTATACTCTAGCATCAAACTCATGCATGAAAATTAAGTGTCAACCCTCAACCCACATACATAAATAAGTTTTGATAACTCAGTTAAGCAAATCACATTCAAGTCTCAAGAAACAATAACTAGATGTAATCAATTCATATAAAACATATAATCATGGCTTCGAATTCACCTCTAACTATAAAGAAATTAGTTCATGATTACAACTGAATAGAAATAATTAACATTAAACATTGACAATAAAGATTGAAGACACCTAAAATCCTCCAAAGCTGCGGCACCAATCTCCAATTTCTGACTTCTGGCTCCTCTGTGCTCCCTATTTTGTCAAATTGGTCTTCTTTTGTATTTTATGCTTCTTCACGTGATTGAATCATTCAAGGATTCCAAAGGTATGATTTAGAGAGATTTTAAACCTCATTAAAACTCCTTAATTCATCTTAATGAAGTGTAGACACATGCACAAAACAGCTACCACGTTTTCTTCCTTGAAACCCAATCCAACTTAGACTCTACTGCCTGTTTCGACCTTCCGTCACTAAAACAGTGATAACTATTTCTAGAAGTATCATAATCGTGATCTATAAAATCTTGTGGAAACTAGACATCCAGAGATGTCCAACCATATATGGCATGTCACGTAATTCATCCTGAGGAAATCTGGGTGCTCTGTCAAAGTTGGCAGTTATGCACAACACTGTCCAATTTTCACTCGGATTCCACTTTTGCAATTTCATTATCTTCCAAACTTCTATCTTCACTCTTTAGGAGAAATTAAGGTCCTCTAGAAATCAGGTTCTCAAATGTCCTCACATGAAAATGAATCCCCCTTTGCAGTTGGAATTAGGTAGAAAATGATGATGATAAGGTTAGGATAAGATAAGATGAGGTGTGGATAATGTTCCTTCCTTGTAACTGATTCCTTATCTTCAATGTCTTGAATTAATTTCTCCATCTCTTTAGCACATTCATAGCCTCATTTGAACTTCAAAACGTCCATCCATCTTGCTCCAAGCATGTGTTATCCATTCCAAGCCCAAAACTGCTCTAAAATGTTCCAAAATGCCCTTTCTTGCCAACTTTGTCATTTGGACCTACAAACACGCGAAAATAGCTTAAAACACTCTAATAAACAGAAACTAACTAAATAAATGCAAGGAAATAGACTAACAAAGTCGCACAAATATGCTCCTATCAAATTCCCCCACACTTAGCTTTTGCTAGTCCTCGAGCAAAATAGAGAAAACAAAACACAATCAAGGATTTCCAATGAAACATGACATATTAAAAATCATTACTTACATAAATTTTAGCCATCCTTACGCTCGAGCACATACTTAATCATAGCAACCACTCACTAGCTCGCATTTAATCAATTAAAACAACATTTTGAATGTAGTAACATGCCTTAGAGAATCCCTCAATTCCTCACTGGATATGCACTTTATTTTCACACAGCTGACTACACTCCCTATACTAGGTATATGTGAGAAGATTAATGTAAACATGTAGACTAGCACTCACATATGTATTACAAAGAAGGCACTTTCTGGAATTAATGATATAAAACATGTATGTGATCTCATGAACGGAATGCTACTACTTAGAAGCGAGAACCAGGGATCCCATATGCTCGTACCAAATTCAAAATCCACTAATTGGAACACATACCAATCAAAACGAAGGTCAAGGGTTGTAACGGGGCTAAAGGTAGGGGCTAACAAAGAAAGGATAAGGATAAACAAAGTTCTTAAAGAGATAGTAGAGCGATATGATGAAGTTAAGACCTTGAATCCAACTCAAGAAACGTAGAGGAGAGATAAGCAAACTATAGGGCCAAATTTCACATTATGGACCCTTCTTCAACACTCAAAACTATACAACTCAACTATAAAACAAAAGGAACAAACTGAATAACCTCTTTTCTTTTTTTTTCTTTTTTTTCGATTCTTTCTTCTTTCTTTTTTTTATTCTTTTATGTTTTTTTTTTTAATGAACGAAACTAAATACAAAGAAAAATAAAACAAACAATCTCTCCCCCACACTTATTCTTCACTAACCATAGGTCAAAAAGAATTCCCAATAAGTTATGCTCCACTATTCTTTAAGAAAAGGGTATGGATTTTCCTATACTAGGCTAGGTAGGGATAATGTGGGTTAACAAAGAAAATAGGCTTATAAGGCTCAAAGGGATTAAACCTCATATGGGAAAAAGGCCATTTGGCTATGGTGGTTATCTAGACACCTTCATCTTGTTATATTGTTATGCAACCAATTTTAACGCTTTAAACGAAAATGGCATGAGTTCTAGCATTTGGAACTAAAAATATGACAAAACATTCTAAGTAGCAACCAAGCAAAGAATAATGAGATCATGCAACAACTTTAGAAACCAAGAATTCACAGATTAATAACTCTCCAAACAAGAATTAGGCTCAAGTTTCACAGGGTTGTAGCATTAGTTTGAGTTTCTTTCTTCAAGCATGTTACAAAAACTGATTTTTTTCCTTTTGTGATTCCATGTGAATTCGTAAATGCAAACTACAACTAAGCATAAACCAAAGAGCATATCAAGCTTCCATCTATGTTTGTAACTTTCTTTAACAGTCATGCAATTAAAAACCAAATCCTCATCATTGTGTTGGAAGGTACCCTAAGAAACAAACATAAAAACGACCCTTTTTTGGTATTTTTCAAACTTTTTCGATTTTTTTTTCTTTTTTCTGTTATATGACACAAAAACAGTTCAAAACACACTAAAAACACTTAAAAACAGTGAGTAACAACTTTTAGAAGTGATAGGTGGTAAAGAAAGTTATATAGTTAGTCCATATTAAGCCTCTATTTTGTTTTTTTTTTACAATCAACACCAATTCATCTAAATTATGGGGAAATGAAGAGTTTGCACCTGGAAAGAAGTTGGTAGAAGAGAAATGCCTATCCACCACTTGTGTTAAGCCTCTAATTTGCAGCTGCACAATTTTTTATGTGCTTGGTAAGAGCATCTCCAATTGTGGAGATGTATATGTGGGATGCAAAGCCCTTTTACATCTTTACATTTAGGGAGACATAAACTTTAATTTTACTGTAATTTTTTAATATAAAAAGGTTCTTGTTGTTTTCGGGAGATGTAAATTTTGATTTTGCTCCAAATTTTTTTATCATAAAAGGTTCCTGATGTTTGGGTAACTCATCACTTTCGTCCTTGACGTTTCAAATCCATCAATGTCGTCCTACATGTTTGACTATTCGTCCAAATTTCAGTTACTTTGATTTCGTGATACAATTGGCTTGCTTCCAACGATACAATTGGTTTTCATGTGCATATAGTTGAAGATTGAATGCTTATTTAAAATCGTAGAAGTTGTCCTTCGGCCTGTGCTAGGAAAAATTGAACATTATTGAGTATAGTTTGATCCATGACTAGTTATATTGATAAGCCTCTGGGGTTATGCGCTTGAGATAACTGCATATCTACTTAATTAAGTCCCTTCTTCAAGTGGTCTTAAAATTCCTTATGAATGGTTCAAAAAGGAAGGAAGCCAAGCTTAAACACATAAAGATGTAGGGATGTCCGTCCTGTGCCAGGAAAATAAAACTAAGTGTAGGAGTTGTAAACTCAACACCGAGGAAGTTAGACAATAGGTCTAAGTGACACACCCCACCCTCGATACCCACGTGGATACCGAGTTTGGGCGTGCTGGCCGACACTCGTAAGTGACGAAGCTATTATACACATGACAACACTTAGCTTAAGCAAATTAAACTATCATAAAGTTTGCGGAAATTAATGCCAATATGCACAAGGTTCAGAGCGTACTAATTTGAATCAGCGGAAACAAAATAATAAATCAAGTTCCTATAATTTCTATCCATAACAGGGATGGATATTATTAAAGAAACTGAATAAAAATGAATCCCTACATGGTCGGGAAGAGAATCAGAGCTGCCACTCGTATGCCTCGACTTTACCAGATACGCTATCACTAGGTCCTGAAGGGGGCGCAAAAACAAAAGGTGTGAGTGGACGAAAATAAAAAGTTTTCGAAATACGTTTCTCTTTTCAACATAGTAACCCCCTATTTGAAATCCAGTATATTTGTAAAATCATACTACCGTAGTATGTGTCAAATCATACTATAATATATATAACTGAAAGTAAATCTCAAAGTGAAAATTCGTAAATAATAATTCATATTTTCATAAGTCATTTCACCAAATATATCAATAGTATAGATAAGAAAACTAACACAGGGTATATGTGCAATCACCCATGTACGTGTTGAGGAACAGCCTCTCAATCCCCGTACAAGCACTTTACGTTATCAATCAATTTGTACTCCTAGTACCACACACATGTAAGCACTTACGCAATAGCGCGTCACACCCGAGTCCTTAAGTAGTGGGGCCTTTTTCCCAAAATAAATATAAACGTAAGACAAGCTTGCACTAAGGTATTTATCGGACAATACCCCTGGAGTACAGTGCGTGTGACCCAAACATGTGAGACTTGTCCTACGGCCGTGAGACGGTACTACAACGTAGTGAAAGCATACCAAGTGTGTTTGAAAACATACGTATATACATCATGTGTAAAAGTGAGGAATATCATATACTTCATAATTTCCCAAATATTCAAACCTTGTATAATCGAACATAATCATGCTTAAAAGCCATAAATTAAATATCAATATAACCAATAATATTCATATCTCAAAATCATTCCATATTATATATCCATAAATATTTTCATATCTCAAAATCATTTCATAAAAAATATATATATATATATGTTCATGCCTCAAAATCATTTAAAATCATTTAATATATCAAAATAATCATTGCAAAGCATAGAAATCATTTAATAAAACAAAAGTCCACTCAATGGTGCTCGAGAGTGTAATCTCCCTCGGTGTTGCCCTCCTCGAAGCGTGGAGTCAAAGAATTACCTATTTAATATTAAGGAACGTGTTAAAAATATCCCTAATATGAATTAATATAGCCCTTATAGAAAAAGAACCCAAAAATAAGACTAATTTAGCGAAAACGGGCTCGAAAAACGATTTCTGGGGCCCGACAACCTTGCCGCCGACGTCCACCGCCGTCGGCGCCGCCGTGCGCCGCCGCAAGCGCCGGGAAACGGCCGGACGCGCCGCCATGCGCCGGGAGGAGCCCTCACGGGCCGCCCACGCGCCTGCTGACGTCAGCCACACGCATGCTGACGTCAGCCACGCCCTTGCTAACGTCAACGCCGTCAGAATTAACGGCATCAGTTAGGTTTAACATAATATACCTTTTCTGACGGAATATGCTGACACCGTCAGGGATATTCCGTTACCGTGACAGAATATTCCTTCACCCTCAACCTCTCGCTGGTCGCCGAAGCCACCGTCCTCCGCCGCTGGTTCGCCGGAATTTCTGAAATATTGACCGATTTAATCCAAAAACTTCAAAAATTCATAACTTTTTCATTCCTTGGCCAAATTCAACGTGCCATATATCAAATTGAAGGTATTGAAGAGTACAATATTTTCATACCAATTTGGGGCCGGAAAAATGCCAGAGATGGCCTGAAATTGGCCGAAAAGCTTCGGGAAACCCTAATTCCGTTCTCCTTCAAAACTGCACCAAATTCCACGTTCTTTATGTCGATTTGAACCTACTCAACGTAATATAACCAATGGAAATGGTTTCGAGGCTTACCTAAGTCAGGATTGTATAGAAACTTGAATGGCAGTTTGCCGTTTTCGTTCTAGTGTCGGTTTGGCCAATTGGGTTCGAGTCTGGGAATTCTGAAATCACAGTCTCGTCCAAAATGACGAGACGATCGTAATGGTAATGATCTTGAGCGACGGTTCGACGATTTTGTGATTCGTCCAAAATTTAGAGTTTTGGTGATTTGGGTGGTTTTTGGCCGAGAGAGAGAGAAGTGGGAGAGAGAGAGAAAGAGAGATCATGCAGATTGAATGAGGGAATTAGGGGATTGGCTGCACTGCAGCCAGCCAAAAACCTTAATTTACTTACGGTGTGAAAATTACTAAAATGCCCCTACACTTTAAAGTTTCGTAAAACGTTCGTTTTAACTCCGAATTGAGTTCCGCTTGCGTCCACGTGTTCGTATTGATGAGTACTATTTGAATATGTAAAGAAATAAATTTTCCCATGTCGTCTCCAAAAAGTCAACGAAAGTCAACATTGACTACTAGGGGCATTTTGGTAATTTTACATAGAAATTTGGGACGGGTTGTAACACTAAGAGGTGCTGCTTTACTAGATACTATAAGGAAATTTTTGGATACCAATTCTACCATGTTGATAATCAAAAGTTGATTAACAAGTATGCTCAATTCCTTGAAGAGGACTTCATTGTGAATGAAGGATCAGAAAGTAAAGGAAAATTTTGATAAAACTAAGTTCATTGAGCAACATACATTCAACAATTAACAATTAAATGGCAGAAGCATGTTTGTATGCACTCAAAAACTAAACTTTACCCATGAAATTCAAAGCCTAGTAGTGTGGTGAATTAAGACTCAACTCAAATTCAACAAAGTGAGTTGAGATTTGTTATACCGTTGTAGATCTACTTTGCATTTGCAAAGGCTATTCACCCAAAGTGAGGGCCTTGACTCCTTAGCTTATTTCTTCATGGATTCTTGGATATGGATGAGGAATAGGAACTCCAAAGCTTCCAAAGAAGGAAGCCTCTAAGTCTCCACACCAAGAAGAGGCTAGAAGAAGAAGATGAGTGACATGGGAGGAAAATTGGTGCTAGCTCTCTTTCTCCTATGTGGCAGGCTTCCAAAAGAAAAAAGAGAGAATTGTGTTTCTCTCTTTTCTCAGAGAAAACCCTAATAAGGCAAACGTTATAATGTCCCTTTTATAGTCACTTACTTTAAGTAACTTAAGTGGAAATAACAAAACCTTTCCTTTCTCTCTCTATAGCCGGCCTCTAAGAGTCATTGGGCTTTTGTGCCCTTTTGATTTTAAGTTGTCTTACATCTTAATTTAATGGGCTTGAATATTAAAAGCCTATTAGATCTTGAGGCCCAATATTAACTCAAGGTCTAAAACGAGCTTATTCGTTTGATTACTTAACATATTCATTAATCCTAGCCATAAACAATTAAACCATTTAGTTGTCCTTGATCAACTCCGTTGTATTATTTAAACTCTACCTTACACGATGTACAATCCATTAGGTTCTAATTAGCGAGACAATGAGCGATTAGAACTCTTACTAGTGATTGTGAATTGAAACTACTTTTCAACTCTCCCTTTAATGAAGATTAGTGATTGATAATCTTCAGAGCTTCCACAAGCTATGAGTGACACCTAATAGTATGTCATGGCTACCCAAACTAAGCATAAAAGGTGGATAACCTATTCAGTTTGGGATTACAATGCAATATTGTCCTTCTCAATGTCAATATTCTTGATCACATTATTTGGGTTGATAAATTTATTCCTTTCAACTATCTAATGTGATTATCTTGTCTATATGATTACTTTGAATGTGATTTGGAACATACTTTCAAAATCTTAATCATGTACTTTGGCCAGAGATTCTTAATCATATCATAAAGTATTCTCCCTCAACGGTTTGAAGGTTAGAGATCTCTTGTTGTGCACTCACATGTTTCTACGAATAAATCAATGACCCCAACAATGCTAGGAACACGCCCAAGATGAGGCATGATTTTTTTTACATTTTCAATTGATCAAAGACGTACCCATAAGGCATTTGTGGTGTCTTAGGTTAAAGGACTATTTTGCATTATACCAACTAGTGAGTTTTCATATGACATGAGTATGAGAACTCCTGGTTGATCGTGTTCAGTGAACTCACTCTCTATTGAGCACCTACATACTTGTCTTGATGTATTTCATACCAATGACTCGAGACCAGTCACTTTCTAGAGAAAAGACATAGTATGTACTTATCTATCCGGATTGTCATTGCCCAATTGGCCTTATGATCAAGAATGTTTATGATATGTGTATGAAAGAGAAAGGTCTCATGAATCTAACTTTTTTAGATTACATTCTCTTTATTACATATTCCTTGGACTTATTGTTTAGGCGTATAACATTTAATGAAATGGCTTTAAACAATAATCTTTGCCTTTAGGGTTAAACTGAAATAGTTTAATATGTGAAATGTCCGTAAAGTATCATCTCATGATTAGGTTTAGGGCACATTTCCAACAGAAAGCAAGGTAGACCTTAAGCAGGAAACAAGAGAAACTTAAAGGGAGGCTATAGAGTATGCGCAGCAAGCAGAGGAAAACGTGTCCCAATCTGTTGAATTGGAATAGACACTTCCTCATCCTTCACCATCTAAAAGACCTAAGCGCAAGAAAGCCCTATTAATCCAACCTACTCGTAAGTCAACAAGAACGGTTATCATGACCGATTTATCTAGTTCTTCTAGATAAGGATAGTGATCAAACAGTTGATAATCCTATATCTTACGAGGAGGCGATGTGTCACGCCCCGAACCTAGAGTCAGTGAAAACATAACCCCACGCTTGGTGCGCCAATAAAAATAAAAAACATTGAAAGTGATAAAATGGAGTTATTGTATTGGTTATGTGTGAGCTGAGGGGATAGGATTGTTGTAGTTTGTAAGTTAGGTTGGTGTAATGAAAAATATAAGGCTCTTAAGAGTATAGAAAAGAGAGAAAGTTTAAATAGTTTATGCAAAGGAAATTTTTGTAGAAAATATTGTCAGTTAGTTGAGGTATTAGAAATTTGAACAGGAGAATAATTGGACTTGGTATGGAGTTTAGTACACTCTAGTGCTAGATTAGTCTTTGAGTAGTGATCAATTAAATGCCAAGATTTATAGTGGTACGAAAAAAAAGTCATGACTAACAAAAGGGGAATTATGGGATGATTGAGTTACGGGGCTTAGTTTGTATAATAAAGCAATCAGATCACCACATCATAGGTAAAATGCATGTTATGGGACATGCAGATCCACATGTTTTATTGTATGAATTAACGAGTTGGGTAAAGGATGTTAAGTCGCATTGCCTTCATGCATTGTTATTGATAATAATTTAATATTTGTCGTATGATGTCATAATGCTATCCATCTGAGAAACATAATATGATTGTGCTTCAAGAATTGAGAGGTTGTTTTGGAGAAAGAAGTTCATCATTGAACTTGTAGTAGTTCTTGCCATTGAGCCACCAATATCTTTGTATTGGGACAATAATGGGGCGATAGCTCAAGCCAATGAGTCATGGTTTCGTAAGTCATCCAAACACATCGAAAAGCATTATGACAAGATTTGAGAATTTGTTAAAAAAAAAAAGAAGGTTAAAGTTTAAAGAGTTAACGTTGTAGAAAACGCAGCGAACCCAATCATTAACGCGATGACACAAAAGCAGCTTGATCGACTTCTAAATAGTTTTGGTGTGTGTCATTGTGATCATTGACTTTAGCGAAAGTGGGAGATTGTTGGAGTTGTGCCCTAAAATCCAATTTCGTAATATTGGATATTATGTAACAACTCCATATTAATTAATTAATAATAGGGCAAGATTAATTCATTCATGAGTTTGACTTTATATTATAGAGATAATATACTATGAATGAGTCTATAGGATTTAAAGTATGGAAGCAATATCCTAAACGAGGTTAGGGCAAGAAGACTTGTATTCCATAGTCACTTAGTTCTTAAATAAAGTTCCTAGCCATTTGGAAAGTTAACTGGACATTGACTATCCCGGAAAGGCTAGTGTATATCACATTAAGGTAGCTTGGTCTCGTGCTTCGTGTGTTGAACACGTGGTGGATATATAAGTGCTTGTCTGTTGAACAAGTTCACTAAACATTGACCGCTTAAGAAGCTTAAACGTATGGATGCTTACCACATGTCAAACATTACAAAGCTTCGAGTTGTAGTATGCAAATAGTTTTTAGACTTAAGACATCATCTGACAATTCTAAAAAAAAAGCCCATTTTGTAAAACACAATCTACATTGGCCACTAACTATTAGTTAATTGCACATCAGCCCAAATTGATTATTATGTTTATATCGTCATTATTTCGTCATGAACTCCAACTTGTCATAATATCAGAAAATTTTTAGAAAATTGATCATTATGTTGTCATTTTATCATCCTTAAAGCCTAAATTGATCATTATATCATTATGTTGTCATCATTAACTCCAACTTGTCATAATATCCGAAAAATTTCAAAAAATTCACCCAGATTGCACAACCTCCTCCCACAATTAAAATCACAAATTTTCGAAATTGGTGTAAGGCTTTAATAGCAGAAGTTGCTGCTTTGGTGTAGCGTTGTTGGCTTCCGCTTTTGTTGTTCTGGTGGCTGCGGCTCTTTGCTGCTTGTTTGTATAGTTTTTTCTCTTCAATATATTTTATTTACCCAAAACAAAAATTCATTCAAGGCCACCATCAGCAGACCTCCTCCTTCTCGCAGAAATCGCAGTGATTAGATCAATCGATTCATCACCTTTCTCTCTCTCTGATCCAATCATTCCCATGGGTTTTTCAACCCAAATGCACCATCACCATTGTTCTGATGGGCTAAGGCTGATGGAGATGAAGGGGAGGTGGAGAGGTAATGGAGGGGTGAAGGAAAACATTTGAAATATGTTAGTCTATTTAAGCAACATACATACATTCTATTAACAAATTAAAAGCTCTAGCATGCTTGTAGGCACCTAAATACAAAACTTTGTCCATGACTTTCGAAGCCTAGTAGTTGTGAACCAAGACTCAACTCAAAGCTTCACAAAGAGAGTTGAGATTTCATATATCTTTGTTGTTCCTCTTTGTATAAGTAAAAGATAAACACCCAAGAGATGACCTTCAAGATCACTCATTGGATCTACACCTTTGCTTGAGGATTTTGGTTGTGCCTTGCCATCAAATGAGAAAGTTGCCACGTGCTTTGACTCCTTCAAAGATCAAACCATTCGTAGTTCATTTTCATAAAGAATTTGAGTAACCATGAATGAAGGAAATTGAAATTCCTCATTCATGGTGATTTTGGCCAAGGGGAGGAAGATAGAGCACTTTGCTTATTTCCTCAACATTTTGACTTTTAATGTGAATAGTGACCCTAACTTACAATTTATAGCCAAATTGCAAAGAGTGGTAAAAGTATATAGGTGATCATCTACTCCATGGCCGGCCTAAGGGTTTCATTGGGTCTTTGAGTCCTTTGACTTTATGTTGTCTCACAACTTAAGTTATTGGACTTGAACTATTCAAAGCCCATTGGGCCTTGAGGCCCAAAACTAACCCAAAGTTGAAAAAGAACTTTTTCATATTAATTAATTAATATTTAATTAATCCGAGCCATAAACAATTAAACCATTTATTGTTCATACTCTACTCCATTGTATTCTTCAATTATTACCTTATTAGGTGTACGATCATTTAGGTTCTAGTTAGCAAGGTTGTGGGCGATTAGAACTCTTACTAATCGATTGTGAATTGAAACTCCTTTTTGATTCTCCCTTCAGTGAAGATTGGTGTTTGTTAATCTTCAGGGCTTCCACAAGCCATGAGTGACACTTAATAGTGTGTCATGACTATCCAAGCTAAACTTAAGAAGGTTAGAACCTATTCAGTTTGGGATTACAATGCAATACGGCCTTTCTTTATATACACTACTCTTGATCACATTGTTTGGTTGATAGTTGAATGTTTATTCATGTCTATTATCCAATGTGACTCTTGTCTATATGATTTATGTGAATATGATTTAGAACATACTTCCTAAATCTTATTCACGCGCTATAGCCAGAGACTGCTAATCATATCATAGAGTATTCTCCCTCAACGATTTGAAGGTTAAAGATCTCTTGTTGTACATTCACTTCTATCCATGACTAGGTAGCTTAATCCAACGATATTGTGGACACCTTCTCACACCATAGTGCCTTTAACACAGTCAAAGATTAAGGACTTAACTACAAGACAACTGTGGTGTCTCAAGTTAAAGGACTACTTTGCATTATCCCAACCAGTGAGTTCTCATAAGACATGAATATGAGAACTTTTGGTTGGAAGTGTTTAGTGGACTCAACGTCTATTGAGCACCTGCATACTTGTTTTGGTGTTGTTCACACCAATGACTCGAGACTCATCACTCTTTAGAGAAAAGACATAGCATGTACTGATCTATCCATATCGTCAATGCCCAATTGACAATCTTATGATCAGGAACTTTTAGGATATGCATGAAAGAGAAAATTTTCATAAATCTAACTTATTTAGAACATTCTCTTAATGACATATTCCTTGGACTTATTATTTAGGCGTATAATATTAAATGAGACAATTTTAAACAATAATTTTCACCCTTGATTAAACTACATTAGTTTAATATATGAAATGTCTGTAAAGTATCATCTCATGATTGAATTTAGGACACATTTCCAACAAGGAGGAGTCACTAGAGTTACAAAGGCTGTAAAGGCCGCATTTTTAGAGAGAGAGAGAGAGAGTTAGAAGGGTTTTATAATTTTTGGAAGGAGGAATGAAATAGGTTGATGTGCAATTAATCAATAGTTAGTGGCCACTGCAGTTGCATTTTACAAAATGGACTTTTTTAGAATTGTGTTTTGTAAAGGGGCTATTCTAGCCAAAATCCCAAAAAAATAACTGAAAACTAAAAAATAGCGCGTGAAAAGGAGGAGGGTGAGAGAGACTTTCTGATCTTCTTCCTCCCGTGGGGAGCATTTTCCAGAACGAGAGAGAGCAAAGCTTATCCCTGTAGAACTGTCCTAAAGATTCTTATCTATCAGTCTAGAGGTCGGTTTGGCACCCAGTTTTCGACCACGTGATTGATTACGAAGGTTAGCTCTACAAATTAAGGTAATTTGTTCTACCCATTGACTAGATTTCGAGTTTTCCCCAAATCTGGGATTATGAGCCTGTTGGAGTGTTCCAATCGGTGATTGATTTGTGTTTCGCTGGAAACTCTAATTTGTTGTTTTGATTATATTCCCCCAATTCGTATTAAGCTTCAATTCTTTCTCTCAAGGTTGTTCGTTAGCTATGAAATTTGAATTTTCGCTACTTTTTTTGGAGTACAAGGGCCGTTGATTTATCCAACCTTTAACCCCTTTCGGCTGGGTTTGTTCAAATTTTCTTTTTTTTTTGTGCGAGAAAATGTAAAGTTAATACCGAAACAGACATATCAATATGTTGTTGCTATATGATTCACCTAAACTGAATATTTCAAGGCTTTATTCGAGTTCAAGCGATAAGAAGTCAAACGCTTCAAACCTCCATTGTGTTGCTGGAAAGGAAATCTCAATTTCATATAGAGGACTTGTTGTCATAAAATGGGGTTGCATTATGCTACTTTTTTTAGAATGTGAACTACATTCGGCTTGATCCCCTCACAGGGTATGTAGGCAGTCTAACCCAAAAGTTAGATGCAACCGTAAAATAGAATAAATGCCGCCCTCTATCGTGACTCGGGTTTCGGGGCGTGTTGGCAGTTCAGTGTTTTTTATTTAATAATGTATTTGTTCACCCTTTGGGCACGAGGTTTATTTCTTCCGACCCCGGGCTGGGGTATGACAGAAATACCATACTTTTTATGAATCTTGTTTGTTCTTCTGTCTTGTTATGATCTCAACTGCAAACAGCTGTTAATATATTACCATTTCAGCGTGATGCATCCAAATTTGATTGTAAACTTTAACCAGAGTTTTTACTATTTTTTTTTTATTATTATTTTTTGAAGATCCTTCAGTTTACATAATTTGACAATAAAATGTCATAACTGTGGCCAAGTAATATTATTTTCCCTTCGCAGCTTATGTTTTGAAACTAGAGTTTCAAATGCAAGTTTAGTCTTCAATTGCAGGAGTTTGAGTTTATCATTGGTATTGTGTACAGAATAATGGATCACCATTTGGGCAGTTGTACTCTGTAATTTGCTCTGATATTTCAGTTTCTGGGTCTTTGATGATAGTTTGCATAATTTATTGGAGTTGGGTTTTTTATGTGGAATGTAGTCCAACGTACTTTTGGGAAGGAATTTAATTGTTCTATGATGTTGTCTGGGTGGGAAGGAATGTACAGGGTCTTTGTAGTTTCTTCCTATTTGATGTAGATCTAATTGACCTCAATTTCCTTACCGGGATGCTAGGCTAAACCTTGTCCTATGAGATTTGCTTGTTCGGTAGTAGAAAAAGAGGTAATTTGGAGGCATAATATGGGATTTTGGAGGGAGATAAAAGAACACATATGTGCACAACTTATCAGCCTTTAAAAAATGGCTCTCTATAGCATATTGTTTTCATTTCATCGTTCTCTCGTCGCATGATTGTTCTTACAGTTGAATTCTTAATTTAAGTAAAAAGAAAAAAAAACCACCATTACTATACTATGTATTCTAGAAAGTTGGTCATGAATTGAAGCCCTAAGGTCTTTTTTCTTTTTTTGGGCTTTCCTCACAGGAAAATGAGCAGTGAGCCTATGAACCCCCCTGGACTGGTCGTATCCACCACTGAACCCATCCTCTCATTCCTCACCTCAGCTTCCACTGACGCACACATCTCTCATGATCTCCAGCAAATTGCGTCCAATCTCTCCTCCAAACCCAATGTACCGTACAAGTCTCTCCGTGCTCTTTGGGTTGCATCCGATGCTTCGACCAGACCACAGTTGGCCCAACTCTTCTCTGGATCCGAGTTTGTCCTCACCAGCCCCAAACCCAGAGAAAAGGTGAAACGCAAAACACTGTTTTGCCCTTTTGTGTTTTGTTTGGTTTGCAATGGAACTTTGTTAGTTTTTCCTGTATTTTCCAGAGATTTTAAATGAAATGTAAATTAATTGTTCTTGTTGTGTTTAGAGTGAGGAGTTAAAGGCTAGACTTAAGAAGCTGGCTGAAGTTTTGGAGAGGAATGCATATGCAGAACTTGTGAAGGATATTACACCTAAGAAAGAAACCACTGAGCCTTTCTCTTCTTACAAGGATCAACTTGGCTTTGGTAAGATAAAAAGTTTAAACATGTTTAGCGTGATATTCTTTTGCTTCTTTCTGATTGTTATTACTTGTGGCAAATGCATTGAGTTTGGACTTTTTCAATTTTGCGATAAAGGTATAAGTTTCTTAAATTCAATGATCTTATTGGGAAGAGTTCAATTTGTAATTATTGGAAATTGATTTTTATTTGAATTCATTCGAGGGGAATGCAAACAAAACTATGAACAGATTGGAAGCAAGATGGTTCAATACTAGTTCATCTACTGGAATATGATATAATACGAGGGTGTTGTTATGTATTTCAAACACTTTTTTCATTTGCTGAAAGTCTAGAATACATTTAGAGGGTATAGAGTGGTTGGACTGGTATGCTTGAAAGTGTCGGGTTGGTTTGACTTTCACATGGTAATTGAAATGGAAACTGCAAATCTGTTCTAAAAGGTTTAATGGATGAACTCTGAGATGTTACGTATAAGGTGTCTTCTTTGCATTCCTTTGCATGTAAATGTTGCTCATTGGTCTTGATTGCACCAGAGACAAGATATCAGTTCCATTTCCATGAGCAGGTGAACAAAATAAATAATATTTGAACTTGAGAATTTTATGATGCCATCAATATGGAATGCATACGAACATAGAAGAAATGTATGATTTTGTAAGGATTTTTTATTTTTTCATTCAGTGCCTGTTCAAGTTTTCTGTCATAATAGCTAGTTTAGATGCCTACGTAAGCGTGAATATGTTAGTAAAGAAATTAAGGGTGAAGATTGAAATGTTAAGCACGAAAGAGACCAGACTCTGTTTCAGTGAATACTTTCCATTCGATTCAATACATTTTTCAACTGCTCAAAACTTAGCTCTTGAGGTATATGATGCGTATATGGAATTTCAAAGAATAAAGAAATTCTGGTGAGTCCTAGGATGTATTCGGGCATGTGTGATCTGTACAAGAGTTCTTAATTAGATGTATGGGTGTGAACCTGTAGAAGTTCTTAATTATATTGTTATGTTTAGAAAAACTAAACATGTTTTTCACTCTTATTTCCAAATAGAGTTGAGTGGTTTATTTTTCTATAATTTAAAGCATCTATTGTTATGTTTGGAAAAACTAAATATATATATTTTCCCTTTCTTAGCAAATGATTGATAATCTTTTAATTTCTCCCTTTTTATTGTGTTTGTTGTGTAAATTTTCTGTATAATTTTTATTCTCTTTGAAAATATGTTTTGGATGCTCCAGTGCTTTAACAGTCAAACTTCTACAGGTTTACATGTTGTGGTGACCATGTTTACCAGCTATTTGGTAGGATATGCTGCATTCAGAGCTTTGTTTAACCACAGTCCCGTCATGGTATGTATCTTCGAGAGAGTAGTTTCTATTTTATTAAATTATTGTTTGGTTTTTGGGGCTTTGTTATATGTGATTATTTCTAGTATTATATAAGTTGATGGCACTCTTATTTTTCTCATCTCAGAATGCTGCTGGAGGCATTCTTGGATTGGTCATTGGCATGCTCGTGGAAACATTTATTTTCATAATTAGAACTTCTAGCCAAGATCTTAGATCATCTTCTTCCACATCCAAGCTAAAGAAGAATCAGTAGACTTGGTCTTTAGAGGTTCGTATAGTTTTATTGAAGATTTTATTGATAGTCCTTACATGTAGTACCGTTATCGACTTCACACTCTGTACTAGCATGATTGTGAAGCTAAGGGCATGTGTTAGTTGCTAGAAGTTAAGTAGTTGACAGATCGGCATAAGCTTCTAGTTTAACAGTGGCAATTCCTTTCACGAGGGCGGGATGACATCTGCCCAAGCTCATTTATAACAGCCCTGCTTAGCCAGCCTTACGTTGGAAGCTTATCTTAATCTGTAAAGTTCCCAGTTGCGACAAGTTATTAACTTCTAAATTCTTACAACTAATGCATGCTACTAGCTGCTTAACAATCATGCTAATACTGATGCTGATATAAGTGATGGCTGACATATAAGGTTGCAATCAATGTTGTTCACGCTCGTATTTGACTACGTAGTTAGGGATGGTTCCATTCACTTACCAAAGTTGTGTCTATCTGATCTTAATTGTAGTCTATTATCTTGAAATTTAGGTTTCGATGAGGATGATGAAACGTAAACAGATGTCTGTGTGACTGAATATACTCGTATACTTGAAACAATCAGGTACATTCTTGTACTCACCTGATTTGCTTGAAGCCTGATAGCATGGCTGTTAGTTTTACCGATCAATCGTGGGTTTACCACTGAAAGATTAAGTCAATGTAATATAGTGGACTTCTTTTGTTTATTACCATTACATCCCAGTGGGATGTTTTTTTATGGTGGCTGGGATCAGTATCCTTGTACCACAAGAAACACTTGGGACTAACATCTGCAGATTATTTGAATAAATATGTACACACAGTTGACAGTTGCACATTAACTAGAAAATTGATTCCAAGTTTACACTAGGTTTGACTCCGTAAGTGTATCTAATCTACATCCGACGACAGGTTGTGTTTTTCGGGTTCATATGGCGTGAAAAAATAGCCCCAAGCATGACCCTTTAAAACCTAAACACTAATTTTGTTGAAGTTACTTATAATTGGATGAGCAATCTAAGACTTAGTTTGGCATTGCTGTGTTGTGAGAAAAATCATTTTTTAAAGTGCTGTGTGAGAAGTCAGCTGTGAAAAAGCATTTGGTAAACTAAATTTTATACTGGCATATGATGTAAATTATTAAACTGACAAAAGGGTATATTCGAAATTCCAAAATATTCATTAAACACTCCCCGCCTCTTCACGAATTGGTTTGCGCAAAAACACGAACACAGATATGAAAGCAGCATTCTTGCTGCTTTTTAAAGTTAGCTATAAGTTAGCTTTTTATCTGTCGCAGCACCCAAGATTTAAAAATCAGGGCCAAACGGGTACTAAGTGTCCCTTTGAACCGTTTTATTTTTGGTTGTTAGGTTAAAGACGGAGGTTGGTGGGAGGTAGAAGGGAGAAATGAAGAAGGATATATCAAACGTAAAACATACAGTAAAATCTCTCTAAAGTTATACAGTTGAGACTAAACTAATTTTATAACTTTAAGGAGGTTATTACTTAATAAAGGTGTAATTAAAAAAAATTATTTATTGACTTATTTATTTTTAATGAATGTTGTATTTCCTAAATTTCTTGAGTGTCAAGTATTTTATTTTTTGCACATATGTACATTCTTTACTTGTACTCCAAGGTGTTGTTCCTTGATTCCCAAGGCCCCATTGTGTATATAAAGAGTGTTGAATACCTTTTCTTTTTTCTCTATCAAATTAACCATGGCACCCAAGGTCAATATAAAAAATCAGTTAACTGAAATGATTCGTATTGAGTTGTGCAAAAAAAAAAAAAAAAAAGCATCAAACCCCAACTGGAAGCAAAAAGATCTTGGGAGGTGGTTAGAGGATAGCCATGGTATTAAGGTATCGCAAACAACAATATCTAAGACACTTAAACAATCAATCAAGCTCCTTCAAGAAGCTGTAAACATGCTTGAGAAGTTAGAAACATTTTGGCTACAACAAAAAGATGTCTATGTTGACGAAGTATTACGTACCAACAAACTTAAAGACGTGACATCAACTCTGAAACTAAAATATTGTCTGAAACAACTTTAGAAAAATATTTTAGTTCATTTTAAACTTTTATTTGTGATATTGCATATTTTGGTACTCATTGACAATTATAACTATGTGGATGCATGTTTCTTTAAGATGAAATAAAAAAAAATTATAACTTATTACAATATGAAGTTTATTCTAATACATAACTAGTCCCAAGTTGGGACCGAAATTTTTTATGACTTTAAGGAGGTTATTCCATTATAGAGTATTACTTTAGAGATTTTATTGTATAAGTGAAAACAACTTACTCCACCATTCTTCTCTTTCACGTGCTTATTCTCTGTCTATGATAAACCAAAATGAAAGCTAAAAATTAAGAGCCGTTTGATAACCTTTTTTTTTTTCGGAAAATTCTTCCATACTACGTAGTGTGCATTGAATGGGGAGGATTGGTTTGGATGATGTGGTCCCATGAATCCAAATCATTCAATGCTTGTAGTATTCTATAGAAGTTGGACCCTTCGTTTTCAATTTTTGTTCACTTTTTTGAAAATAGAATACTAAAATCTTGTTTGGTAACTACTTTCAATTTTCCAAAAAAAAAAAAAAAACTAAAAACCAAAGTGAAAACTCAAGATAACATTTTGAAAACTCAAGAAAATAGTTTTCATGTTTTTGAAAATTAGAAGTAGTAACCAAACAAAATTTTAATTTTAATTTTTTTTAAAAAAGTGAAAATTAAAAATTAAAAACTGAAGATTGAAAACGAAATGATTATCAAACAGTTGCTAAGCAAAATAGTTATCAAAGGCCTCACAGAAAATAATAAAATCATAAACAAAGACCTTGTTATACATGGAAGACGACGAAATAGCATGAGGCTGTCATAATCAAACGTGTAGTAATAAAATGTGAGATATTTTTGTAGCAGATAAGATAAACCCCACTTGATTAAGTTGATTTTTAGTTTTGACATTTACCATTAAAAAGTTGATCAATCTTTTTTGTCTTTTCTTTACTAGACTTCTCTTCATCGCACAAACATGTACAGGTAAGGTGTGCATTTGTCAAATTAAAAATAAATCATAGACATTACCTTTTTTGTCTTTTCTTTACTAGTCTTGTCAATGGAAGTTGGTTTAATCTTAAAGATATCATAAAAAATTAATAAAAATGATAGGCACTATCTTTTAGTCGGTAAAATTTTTTCGAAATGGTAATAATTCCATATGCAAAATGTCAAGACAACATAACATGCAAAATGTTGTTACCAATTAAATTCGTCGCTACTTACAAATAAGAGAAGATATTAAGTTAAAATCGACCTATGTTGAACTTTGAAAAAAAAAAAAATACAAGAAACTATCAATGGAAATTTGTGGGTACACTTTATGGATTGATACATGAGGTACACGTACAACCCTATATAGTGTTTTGTTTTGTTTACTTTTGATAAATCACGAAGTTGTAAACATAGTTTTTAATGTTGGTGCTAGCTTTAACCTTAAGCCCCTTCGCCTTGGCACTTGCTTGGAATTGCTTCCATTTCACCTTTAGCTTTTAGAAAAGCACTTTTTGTGATGCACGTATAGACTATACTTAGAATCTTTTTTATATTTGTAGCACGTACAGTGAATTGCAGTTTACAATACAGCCATCCATCGTCGTTGGCATTCAACAAGTTTTTAGGAGACGGAAACAAATTACAAGTCTTTTTTTATTGACATAGAATGTTATTGTAGTGGTGTAATCGTGTGCTATGTAAGTATTGTTAGGAAACAATATTTAAGATGGAGAGCAACTTATATGCAGAGGTACACCGCCGCCAAGGCTATTTCTAAGTTTTTGGTAGCCGAGGGAGAAAAATTAAAATGAGACCCCTTTCAATACATTATTTTTACAATAAAAATAAACAATAAAAATTAAATTTGAATTATCCGGAGGATGCCTTATATATATTATATCAAAAAGATGAACAATCAAACCAATTTCTCGAAAAGAGAGATATTCTGAATCGCTAGACGATGGGGGCAAACTTGCACGACCGCCATCATACTATGTTCATAGTATGAATAATGACATTATTTTTACAAGAAAAACAAACAATAAAAATTAGATTTGAATTATCCGGAGGATGCCTTATATATATTATATCAAAAATATATATTATTATATCAAATATATTATTATATTATATCAAAAAGATGGACAATCAAACCAATTTCTCGAAAAGAGAGATATTCTGAACCGCTAGACGATGGGGGCAGAATTGCACGACCGCCATCATACTATGTTCATAGTATGAATAGTTTTTTAAAATTGTCAATATAATGGAATGGTATGACTCGATACCTTAACATAAAAGGATGACCCAGTTTGTCTATTTGTACGCATTGGCTTAACTCACTCCTAAGCTCCCTAGACACTGCAAAGATCTCTTTTTTGGGCTTAAAACATAATAATTTGATTAAATAAATAAGGGTTAGGATCGCGACACGCTTTTGACATATTTGATACACGTTTTTATGGGGTCGTGAATGATTTCCAACAATTCAACCTTCTAACTTTTATGTCTATCAAAAATCACCCAAATTTGAAACTATATGGTCGTTGGATTAAATTTGCATTTTTTTGTAAAATAGTATTCATTCATTTTCTTCACTACAAATGAATGTCGTAATGATTTTTAATTTGTCTATTTTTACGCATTGCTTAACTCACTTCTAAGCTCCTAGACACTGCAAAGATCTTTTTTGGGCTTAAAACATAATAATTTGATTAAATAAAATAAGGGTTAGGATCGGTGACACACGCTTTGACATATTTTGATACACGTTTATGGGGTCGAATGTATTTCAACAATTCAACCTTCTAACTTTTATGTCTATCAAAAATCACCCAAATTTGAAACTATATGGTCATGGATTAAATTTTGTATTTTTTGTAGAATAGTATTCGCTCCATTTTCTTCACTACAATGAATGTCGTAATGATTTTTAATTTGTCTATTTTTACGCATTGGCTTAACTCACTCCTAAGCTCCTCAGACACTGCAAAGATCTCTTTTTTTGGGCTTAAAACATAATAATTTGATTAAATAAATACAAGTTAGGATCGGGTGACACACGCTTTTACATATTTGATACATCGCTTATGGGGTCGTAATGTATTTCAACAATTCAACCTTCTAACTTTTATGTCTATCAAAATCACCCAAAATTTGAAACTATATGGTCGTTGGATTAAATTTTGTATTTTTTTGTAGAATAGTATTCGTCCATTTTCTTCACTACAAATGAATGTCGTAATGATTTTTAATTTGTCTATTTTTTTTACAAAGATGATCTAAGAATGATGTACTAAAATATAAACAATTTAGATTGTTGAAATACATTACGAAGTTGGTCGTACAAAATAGGTGTCAAAAACTTGTGTCTTCGGATTTTAATCTAATATATATATATATATATATATGTTGGAGACTAAAATAAAGGGATTTTTTTAAAATTAAATACCATTTTAAAGAAAAATTTAGGTGACATATCGGAAAAATCTTCAGTGGTACGTACAATTCAATGGTACTGCAATTGAATGGCCCAGATTAATTTGTGATGAGCCCTAAATGAATCTTAAATCATTCAACAGTACGTACATAACATTGAAATTTGATCCTGAAATATCATAATTTTAGTTTAGGTATCAATAAATATGTGCTTGTTTTTCACTTGTTATTTTATTATTAGCACCAGACAGTGTCGGGTCATATGTCCTATCAAACAAAGTCCTTATCTCTCAAGTGGGATGGGAGGAATTTTTTATTATTTTTTTGTTAAAAGGGATGGAAGGAAGTTGTCACCTGATATCACATGGGCCATTACTCCCGGTAGAGTTTAAACGTGCGGTAACGTGGAGAAATTCTCTGTTGCACTGTCTCGGGAATGAAGGTGTTGGGCAAGTAGATACAAAATCGACAAATCAAGGGCAGAGGGGGATGGATGGGATGGATGCTGTATAAAATCACGTATTAAAATAATAGTGTCTCAAATCAATTGCGTAACACTTTAATTTTTGGCTACTCGTTAATGATGTGTCACAATTATTGAGATAAAACAGTAGGCTAGCACACTGAATTTATGCTAATCATATAAGAATTACACTTTAGTAGTGGGCCGAAAAATATAAATATAACAAAAGTTATTCTTATTTATATAAAAATTTGTCAATCATTTAAGAGAGATAAAAGGGATAACTAACCATGAGTGTGTTTAATATACAAGGGCAAAATTGAGAATTTAAATATAGAGATGTGCTAATTTATTTTTTTTGTAGTATAGAGCGAAATTTAGTTGTTAAGGATAGATTAAACTGAAAATATAACTTTAGTCTTTGAAATTTAATTTTCTCTATATAAAACCCGACATAAGTTTTTTACTCGAATATAATTCATTAACTAGACTCCACATAAGCAAATTCATTAATTATGTTTGACTTTACACATTTTAAATTTTTTGGATGCCTAAAATACCCATATTTAAATGTTTAATGTACACAATTAATTCCATACAGGTAGTAAGAGAGAATTAATGACTTTCCAAAACAAAAAAAAAAGAAAAAAAATATTAATGTTACAAATTCATTGCCTTATATATAATAACAATAAAAATGCCTAATATATGTAATAATACATGCTTAATTAATGTCACAAAAATTATATTTTACATATAAATGTAGGTAAATTATTTTACACACGCACATGTATAATAAAAAAAAATGCCTAATATATGTAAAAATTCATGCAATATAATTTACCTACAAAATAAAGAAATGTTATTTGGTTCAAAATTAATTGACCTATATTTTTAATTTACCTGTATTTTACATAAAAATATAGGTCAATTATTTGCATATAAAATAATAATAAATGCAAAATAATTTACCTACAAAAATAAATAACGTACTAATCATAAATAAATTTATATATTGGTAAATTAATTAGTACATATAAATTTATATATAAAAATAAATTTATATATATGTTATTTGATTAAAAATTAATTTAACTATATTTTACATAAAAAGTATAGGTAAATTATTTGCATACCATAAATTTATAATTGTGAAGTCAACTCTTGAAAGAATACAATTTTTCACTCCCACAAATAGTGCACCTACTATTTGAATTTTAAAATGTTAAATTGCTTCATTAACATAATTAGGGTATTGTGGCATAAGTTATAAATAATTTGTAATAATAAGTTATTTACTTTCCCACATGTCAACAAGTTTGAATTTTGGATTTTATTTGAATGTTTAAAGATAGATGAGTTTAAGTTTGGAAAACAAAAGTTACAAGGGCCTATATCTAAAGAACCCTAGATTAAACTTTTGTTTTGTGCAACAATAGACTTAATTTTTCAAAACATTATTATTTTTAACACCAAAATTTTTTATCTTTTAAAACTTGGGGTGTGCTAAAGTCCCGGACAACCACTAACTGGCTCTGCCCCTGTTAATATATAGAACTGACATTTATCAAACTCATATCGGTGTGATAATAATATAATACAAATCAAAATCACCTGATTCTTTTACACAATCATTAAACTAACTCACTATAAGAAGTCGGAAGTATTGGCAAATGCTTCTACTTTCTTTTCTAAAAACAAACCGCATGAGGGACGGGAACACAGAAATTCTGCCAAAACCATAGGCGGCCTTCCCCTTTTTCTGAGTCTAAAAAAGTAACGTGAAATTCTCTGTTACTTTTCATTACGGAGGTGGACAAATCTAGGATGGTGTCCTCCTCCTGTCCGTGTCGCATTTGCCATCAGGATCTCTTTTATTTAGATTTTCCAGCATGCAAGTTGATCAATCGAGCTGTTTGGAATTTTTTTTTAAATATCTGAAAATATTTTTAAAATCAATCATTAATAAAAATATAAGTGAATTATAAAAAAACACTTGAAGTGTTTTTGCACTTAAAATTTTTTTTTTTAATTATTTTAAAATGAATGATAAATGGGCACATTTTTTAGTTTCTTACACACTTATATTTAATCATGGTCGTTGATTTCGTTTGATTTATTCAATTCAATAGCTAATAATAAAGATGAGAATTTGAGAAGCTAAAAAAATGTGTAAAAATTACTTTACAAATATGAATATTTTAACGACTACTTTAGGGCTCAATGTTTTCGTCTCCAAGTTTTCAACCGATTGCTTGTTGAACCCTGTAAATGTGGGGACTGGCTACAGTGCTCGCAAGCATTGAATGCTCACACCAATCTCACTCTCCTTTCCCCCCTCTCTCCTCTCTCCTCCCTCATTTTAATGGTGAGATCGGTGTAAGCATTCAATGCTTGCGAGCATTGTAGCCTACTCCGTAAATGTGAAGGGCTATATTATATTTTTCTTTATATTTTATTATTTTTAAGGCCAAACTTAGCATGCCTTGAGATTACATGTTGCTTGTCTTGAGGCTAAACTTAGCATGATTTTTTTAGCCCGATTACTTTTAACTCTTTGCTTGGATATTGATTTTGTCAATTTTAAAATTAAATGTAGCCTTTAGCCCTTGACTTACCTAAATAAATAAAAAATACTATTAGACCGTAGTACAATTTGGGGTTACCAGTCCAGAGGGGGGACCCACAAAGATTTGTCGTGACACCTGCACTTGGCACCGCTTCGTTCGCCACCTGATTCACGCTCTTCCCGCCTTCTCCATAGGAGTGGCCTACTCAGCCATCCTCACGTGCAAATTCTACACGTGTCATCATCCCGTACAACTCCAAGTCAACACCGTCAGCGCATCCAACGGCACAAAATAAAGTATATATACACGCCTTCAATTCATCTCTAGCAAAGAAGCTATAAACTCTCACTTTGCTCAAACACTGAAAAGTCGGCAAAACCTTCATTAACCAGTTATGAAAGCTGTTCTGATCCGAACCGGTTCGATTACGCTCCAGTCACCGACCGTTTCCGGTCCGCCCAGGGTGTCCCTCTCCCGAAACGACTCGCTTTCGAGCGTTTTCTCCGGCGAGAGGAGCACCGTCGGATCGCCCATGATCTCCCTGCATTTGGACGTCAACAGCCCGCGAGACAAGATGATCCGGAGAGCTCTGTCGGAGGGAGACATTCTCCGATCGGCGTCCGAAGTCTCCGCCGCGAAATCGCGAGCTCTGCCGGCGATTTACGCCGGGAAATTGGCGGGAAGTGGAATTTCGACGGAGGAGCTGGGTCTTGGCGGCGGAAATCGCGGAGGGAGTACTGTTACGGTGGAGAAAGACGATCAGAGGAAGATCGGAGCTTATTATCAAGAGATGCTAAAGTCAAACCCCGGCGATCCGTTGCTGCTGAGAAACTATGGAAAATTCTTGCACGAGGTAATTAATTAATTAATCAAAGTGATCTGCTAATTAATTAATTAGGGATAAATTAATTAAAATTAATGAGATAATGAATGGTTGAATGATCGGATTAGGTGGAGAAGGATGCGGTGCAGGCGGAGGAGTGCTATTGCAGGGCGATACTGGCGAGTCCGGGAGACGGAGAGTTGTTGTCGCTGTACGCAAAGCTAATCTGGGAGACGCAAAGAGATGAGGAACGGGCTAAATCTTACTTTGATCAGGCTGTTTCTGCCGCCCCTGACGATTGGTATGTTTAATCAAATTTCATGAGTTGATGTTGTATATGTCAATTTTTTGTTCGGGTTCTTTTTTCTTTATATTTTTCTATACAACGATATTGGATTATTGGTATTAGGTTCGGATATTATCTACCCAACCAAGGAATTTAGTTTGATGTTTTTGGTATTAGTAATTGCATTTAGGAAGTGAACAAAAATACGAGAAAGTTTAGGGACTATTTGATAAGTTTTTTCGTTTTTGTTATCAATTTTTCTTTAAAAAGAAGAGTGAACTGTCGATTTGGTCGCTGAATTATTACTAGTGTAGATTAAGTCTCTAAGTTATGCTTTTTCGATATTAAGCTCTTTAACAACTGCCAATTTCCTTATCACTATAAAATTTGAAGCTATTCTATCTAATTTTTTAAAAATTCAAGTCACGTGACTTGTATGTAACAGACGCTATAGTATTATACCATCATTTTTTTTACCCTGCGAATCAAACTACCATTTTATCCTCCAAACTTAACTCCATAAACTATTTTTTTCAGAATAATGTCTTTCAACTTTATAAAAATTGTCAATCTACTATTTAAAGTATGTCACATGTAAGTCCCCTATCTTAAATTGACCAAACATTAGATACAATAGCTTCGAACCTTAGAGTAGAGTGGAAATTTATAGGTTTTTAAGAGTGTAGGACCTAATTTTCTAAAAAAATAATTTAGGGATTTAATTCACTCGAGTAATAATTTACAGACCAAATCGGCAAATTACTCTAAAAAAAACTAAAAGTTTGTTTGTTAACTGTTTTCAGTTAAAAAAATGAAAATGAAAAGCTAGTTTTTCGAGTTTTTAAATTTTGGCTTGATTTTGGTTTTTAGTTTTGAAAACTTTACCAAATAAGTTTTCGAAATTGGTTATCAAACAGGGTATGGTCGAGTTTGATTGAATATTTGCTTGGTTTAATACCTAATATTTTTTTGTCAGTTGTTTAAAATTGCCCGGAGCTTTGCCCAATTTGGAAGCATTGTCTTTTTTCTAAACATTAGTTTTCTTGTGAACCAAACAAATATCACCACTAAATCAAACTCGACTTTTCCTGGAAACAGAGTAAGCGGAAGAAAAAAGTTTGATTTGTTTATGTTTAATGCAGCATGGTGTTGGGGTCCTTCGCTAACTTCATGTGGGAAGCAGAGGAAGACGATGAAGAAGACGACGACATTGAAGAAACCAAAGTTAATAACGGAACTCAAGTCTCATCAGCGCCGGCTCTGGTTCCTGCATTTTAGCTCTGTTGGATGAAGTAGACGGCGAATTCGATGAAGAGAGTTCAACCACACCACTCACGTTCCCGGGAATTCAATTCCCACCATCCCCTAATGTTGCTTGTGTCAAAAACGGAAAAAAAAAAAAGAAAAAAAAAAGGCGGGAGACACCAGTGTTATGAGAAAAGCTTTTACTATCAAAGTATAACTACTACCAGTTAACTTGAAGAGCAAGAAATAAATAGCAATATGTGCTAATTATATAGAATGTTTATGTGATGTATAATTAATGTATGTACGTACGTACTCGGCTGAAATCTGTAGCTAGCTGTGTAATATTAATTTTTATTTGCTTTTCTGCTTTCCTTGTAAATGTTTCTAAGTACAATTACATGCAGAGTAATCTATCTAATTTGCCCCTTTTCTGCATCTTATCGAATGTATAGACTTTAAAATACGAGCTAATTAGACCTAAATATTAATAAACTGGTAATACTTGAAGCCACACCAGTTTAAATTGTTTGGCAATTGACTCCAGATTGGAGTTGCTCTTAAATATGCTCCAATCTGGAATGTGAAAGGACTTGCATTGACCCTCTCATTGTTTGAATGTGCTGCAACCTTTGATACATATATGTTGTAAATCACAATCCGCTTGAAAACGCTAAAAAAAAAAAAATGTAGGAGGGGTTGGATTCAATCAGGATTTTAAATTATTCTCTAAACTTTTAAAAGATATTCAATTAGGCTGTTGGCAGGATGTTCTTAAAGGTCCATGTGTTCAATTATTGATTTTAAAGAATTTTAAAAAGTACAAGATTTCAAAAGGAATTAAGAGAATTCCGTAATTTATTTTAAACATTTATAAATCTCACTTCTCCCCTTGAGATTTTGAGGGAATTCATTTAAAATTTATATTAGAAAATCTCTCGAAAATCCAAGGATTTTGTACCACACAGATACGAGGAAAACCCAACTGGGAAAACTTCCGAAATCCACTAAGGAATGGACTGTTACAAGACTTAAAAAGATAAACCTACAAAAGAATCTACCCAATACTTTTTTGTCTTGCTCTACGCAAATTCTTGCTTGAACTCTTTAGAATCGAAGATCTTCACGAACAAGCTTAAGCGCACACAAATTCTCCGGTTGCACACACAACTTTCAAGATGAAAATATGAATATGCAAACTAAAAATAAAAAAACTTCTCACAAAGTTGCTTTGCAAATCTAATTCCCATAACCGTTTGCCTCTCTCAAAGTAATCTCTCAAATTCGTTTACAAAAGTAAAAAAACAAAACTTATTCAAGTCCAATTATTAAAGAAGTATTCCTTTTAGCCCAAGATAGTTGACCTAAAAACTAAGCCCAATTACAAGAAGTATGGACACAAATACAACTCTAGGAAATTATCCAAATCCTATGTAATTTACACTTACAATTCCCATTTGGCATTTCTTAGACAAAACTCCAACAAAAAGAAAACCACTCATCCTTTCCAATGCATGAGGTTATTCTAGATTACAGAGTGTCCTTGGAAGAGACTAATCCGCCTCCCGAGAATCGTAAGGATTTCGGTCCATTATGCTAGCTTGGATGTGCTTTGGAAAAGAAATGAGATGATAGTCGACGATGCATTCTCGTGGCAGCTACCATATCATGCCGAGCGATGAAAATGAACCGCGGCTCCGTTGATGAATGTCGACGTAGAACCACTAGTCAAACCGGAAACAAGCAATCCAAGTCGAATTTGATTCACTTGTGAAACGTAAAATATTTGGGCTTGTAGCTCCTACACCACTACATGTGAAGCCGATTGGTTAGCAAGTGGGTTTTCATATGAAGCGTAATGAGAAGAATGCAATTAGTGCGATACAAGGCACGCCTACAGGCACAAGGCACGCCTCGTGGCACAATACTCTCCCTCAACACCCGGGAATTAACTACAACGAGTCTTATACTCGTAATGGACGTCATAATGTTCCACTACTTTACGCTTGGTAGTTTTCGAAAACCGAATATGCAAACACACGCGTGGTAACCGCATATTCTACGGGATGTTGATATGGAAATCTACATGAAAGTCTCCCAAAGACTTACATTTACATGATCAAATAGTTCCAGACCACTTTTTAAGACCCTCTCGATTACTGGAAGGCTCAAATTTCCACAGATTGAAACAATCCGAACGGGATGTGGTATAAACCGTCCGAGTGAGTATATTTGCTAATCAGTATATGTGAATAATAAACTACGCCCATGCGTGTTTATCAAGAAGTCATATTCGGATTTATGATAGTTGCAATTATGTCGATGACATGAATCTCATCGGGGACTCTCGAAAAGCTTGAGAAAAACCGCCTCGCACCCGAAGCCTGACTTGAGATGAAAGATCTAGGTAAAACTCGATACTTGTGAAACCTCAAAATTTTCAAGTGCTTCAAAATAATTATGTGTATTACATGCTAGGGTGCTTGTGTGTATTATGATGCTTACACCAAAAAAAAAAAAAAAGTGAAAATAAAATCGGGCCGAGTTCCGTAGCTGTAGGTTGAAGGTAAAATTTTTTTTTCCAATCGATTTAAAAGGAAACAGAATCCATTTTCCCCTTCCATGACTTCATTCCCAAAATCCCGAATTCATTCAAGCTTAGTGATAGGAGACATTTATGCTAATTTTTGTTAGCTTCTTTCCTTGCATTTATTGAGCTAGTTTCTGTTTATTTTAGTGTTTTGAGTTAGTTTCATGCAATTCCCTGTGTTCTAAAGGACAAGACGCATAGCGCGCATTTTGGAGCTTTTTGAGCAAAGTTGGGCTTGGAAAGGATAGCACATGTTTGGAGCATGATGGTGACGTGTTTGAAGTTCATAATTGGCTAGAATGTGCTAAAGAGTGACAATGTAAGTTCAGAAACAGCAAGATTGCAAGAAAGTGGAATCCGAGTGAATTTGGGATTACGCTGCGCACAACTGCCAACTTCTGACAGAGCACCCAGATTTCCTCAGACGAATTAAGTGTCGTGCCATATATGGTTGGAAAGCTCTGAAGTCTAGTTTCCATAGGATTTTACAGATTGGCATTCGGATGTTTATTGCAGATTTTATAGCTTTATTAGTGACTGAAGGTCGAAACAGAAAGTAATTCTCCTTTGCCGCGCATGGGAAAATCCCTTTCCTTTATTTTCTCTTCCTTGCCGTGCAAGGGTCAGCTCTCTTTCCTCTTTCCTACCTTAAAACAGTATCCCTCTTTTTTAATTCTTTCCCTTGCCGATTATATTAGCCTTTTTTCCCTTTAGTTTCGATTGTTTTCCTATTCTAGAATTATTTTGATTTTATTTCTCACGAAATTAAGTTAGGGTTTTGGCTAACCCTAAGACCTTTAAATATCATGCCTTGTAGCCGCACTTTAGAGAGGCCGGATTATTCATCTTTCATCGTAAATTCGTCCATACACACCCTGTGCGTAAAACACCCCAAAAAGCAACACTCCACCTTCTTCCACCCTTTTTGCCGAGTCCTCCACCACTTCCAACCATCAAACACTCTTCCACATTTACCCTACTCCCTTTGCCGCGTGGCTCTCTATACCCCCAAAATCCAGCCTCTACATCATCAAAACATCCCCGTAACCCATCAACACTCAATCTACCGTAAGCAAAGAAGAGGGACAAGATTCACCAATTGTTTGGCTTTTCATCTCCGAGTTGTGGAACAATTTTAGGTGTACTCTATCTTATATTTCAATGTCTAATTCATGTAACTTCTTGTTTTGCTTTTAAGTATGATTACTAATTCGTTTTGGGCTAAGGTGTATTCAAACCATGATTATATATATGTGAAATGTTGATTACTTCCGCTTATCGTTGCATAAGTCGTGGAATACAATTAGCTTAACCGTTTGATTTAGAACTTATTCTTGTATGTTGGGATTGAGAAAGGCACGCTTAATTTGCATGTTTGAATCTCGGTGCTGTGGATATAAGTTTGTTTCACTCTAATCGTTATGTGAATTTATATTCGCAAGTAGTCAAGGTCGCTAGTCACGACTGCAGCAGATTCCGGCAAGAGTATCATGCTTTTCATAGTTACAAATGCCTTGCCGATGCTTATGATTTCCAAGGAACGTAATGATTCTAATTTGTGTCTTTATCATACCGTTCATATAGAGAACTTGTTAGGAATAATTTGTTTGGGATGCATATTCATCCAATTCAATGGATTCTAGGGAAATCAAGGTTAATTTAAGCGGACCTAATTAACTCGGGGGAGGTCGAGAAACTATAACTTATTAAATTGATAACTCGGAAATTGATTTACGTTGCATATATTTCATGTGCGGAGAAGAACCCCTTAGCTATTCCATCATCCACGATTCATCACAATTTTGTTTTACAATCCGTTTTCTTTACAATCCCCATTTAATTTAATTTCATTCAAAACACAATCCCCCATATTTTGTCGAGTCTTAGTCATTCAAATCGCTTTATTTTGTGATTTTAAGCTGGGAGTCATAAAACAATTTTCTAAAATCGTCCAAATCAAGTTCTAGTTTCCTTTGAGTCAATTTGATTGTTTTGTGCGCTTGAGTGTTTCAACCGTTGAGTCATAGTCTTGTTAGAGTCTTTAAGTTTAGTTTTCGTGTTTTTAAATCAATTTTTTATTAGATTAGCACCCCTAGTTAATCCCCTAAGAACGATCCCTACTTACATCATTACTACAATTGTCACAAATAGGTTTAATTTGTGTGTCAATGATAATTTTCACATCACTTAGTTCTGAATGGGCCACCCTCTTCTCTCCAATTCAAATTCAAAATCGGGCAAAGCGCGTAACTGCCGGTGGAAGATAGAAAGAAAGAAAGAGAAAGATGTGAAGCCGGGAGAGAGAGGTTTTGGACTGCCATGAAGGAAAATAAGAGGGGTTTTTCCGACATGACATGGCCGACTGGGGCAAATGTGGTGATTGCTATTTGGTTTTTCATTTGTGATAGCATTGAATGCACACACAAGCACCCTAACCACTCCTGCACGGTAACCGCGGCCGGCTCGTCTTGGACTCTTGGAAGGTGCTTTCGTACGAACCAAGAAACCAAATCGATTCAAGAGAGAAGGCCGTTGCGCCGAAGATCAACCAATCCAACGCAGCCTCGAAGTGAGGCTAACAGAAATCTTGACCACTAACCGGTCCTCTGACCATCGTGAGTGACACCACGCCTCCAACACGAACCAGCTGCCCCCAAGGTTACGTGACGACAATGATGTCGAGAGCTCTATGAACGACATGCCTAACCTGAGCATCATCACTGTCACTTGAATCAACAACATGCCGAATTCCAAAGGGGGTCCCCATACAAACCCTCATCTGACCGCTTGCGGTTGGTTTTTGAGAGAGAAATAAAAGTAAATGTGTTGTGCTCGACGAGACGATAAATTTTGATATAGGATTTGTCGAAATCGCATCTAAGTCAGAGAGAAGCAGGAAGAGAAGTTAAGAAGAACAAAGCACCGTGGCCGGCTGGGTTCTCGCACGCAAAGAAGAAGAAAGAAGATGTGGGCTTTAGAAATGTCCTTTCAAAATTACTATATTGACTCGGAATTTAGAAATTTAATAACTTTCTCATTTGAACTCCAATTTTCTGACCGCTTAGCGTCACACGTTTCAGGCCGACTAGTACTACCATAATATGATCAAATATTAATCCACACGTGCCTGAAGCCTAGCTGGTCAACGAAAAGTCAACATTTGCCCTTATAGGCATTTTGGTCATTTCACACTTTCAAAAAATATAATACAAGAGAATTAGGGACGAGTCAGATAAGCTTCGCTAATTATTCTGAGGAAATTTGTATCAAAGGAATCACAAGGTCTCACGTGGCACATATTGAATAAAATAATATATAAGGTGTAAAATTCGTATAAAATCATAAAAAAATAGAAAAATATTCTAAAAGTTTCCCAATTTTGACCGAACTCGTGCTCGTCGAAACATGAGCATAACAACTCGATTACGAGTTGAAATCAAAGAGGAGAAGTTCACAAACAATACAATGGGTACCTTGCTCATTATGTTACATGATACACTTGCACATGCTCATAATTTGTGCCGATTGCACCACCTGCCCAATTACCATGTTGATGTCATCGATTTGGTATATCGAACATACCATGTCGAAGATATCCCGTTCCCGGTCGATACCAATCGACAAAATATTTTTCGCACTTGTAAATTAATTATTATTAATTTTTAACTCTTATAAAAATCCCCATTCACGATGGTTTGTATGATTTTAAAACTAAACGCCGATGTAAATCCATCGTCAAAGCGTAAAGGATGTGATTTATGAGTGTTTACATATTTTTTTCACATTTTTCAAACTTGTAATTAATTATTATGAATTTTTTAATGTAATTTGATTTTTCCTACAAAATTCATAAATATGCAATCTATAATAATTAATTTATAAATGTGAAAATGTAAAAAATATACAAAATGTTTTAGTGACAAACTCTACGTTTATCATGGTTACATCATCGCTTGTATTTTTAACGCCCTCCAAACCCTTGTGAATAGTGTTGTTGGAAGGAGTTCAAATAATAAAAACTCATAATAATTAATGTACAAGTGTGAAAAATGTATAAAAAAAATATGAAAAACACTCCTAATGACAAGCTCTACCACTTTTGTATAAGCACTCCGAATTCGACACTATAATCCATGAACCCTACATTTATATTTAACTTGGATTGCCGCTACGCTTACGTCCATTCTTCTCACCGCATTTCTTTTTTTTAGGTTTAAACATGATCTTGATGTAAGATGAACGGCTCGATCGTTGATATCATATTCCGATATTTACTGGCTAATTGAAATATGAGTCGATGTTATATATTTCTAGAAACTTTATAAACTCCGAGCTATATTTTCACTAACCATAAAAATCAACGTGATATCAACGATCCAAACCGTCTCCATCTTTCCGCATCCACTAAAAGATCATGTTTTGAAAAGAAAATATGAAAAATGAAATCCATGAAAAATAAAGCTTAAACGTAAACGATAACTACGTTTAAATATAAATCTAGGGTTTATGATTAATATTGACTGGAATTGACTTCTTCACAAAAGTTGTAGAGCTTGTCATTACGAGCGTTTTATATATTTTTTTTCTACATTTTTTCACACTTCAGACATTAATTATTATGAATTTTGAACGCAAACAAAAACACTATTCATGAGGGTTTGGATAGTTTTAAAAATCCAAGCAACGATGGCTAGAGGATGCGCTAACACGAACGTTTCCATATTTTTTTTTTCACATTTTTCACACATGTAAATTAATTATTATGAATTTTTACTAATTATGAACTCTGTTAAAACATTAAAAAAATTCATAAATAATTCATTTACAAATTTGAAAAATGAGAAACAAATATGCAAACGTCGTGATCGCATCCTCTACGTTTGACGATGGTTACATCCTCATTTGGATCAGAGCAATGACGACTGAATCATGAAACATTCAAATGAAATGAGAAGAGGGGAAGAAGAGGTATTTAAATTTACATGCCCTGCATTGCCAACACCATCTGTAGCAAGTCTCATGAGTTAGACCCTATCTTCACCAAATCTTTTCCAACTCCGCCGTCGTAACTCTTCCAAAGTAAGGTCACTGAATAACGTGGTGATTGAGAGGTGAACCCATGCCACTGCCACTGCCATAACCATCCCCTTCCTATTTGTCGAACACATTTCACATACATCTAGCCAAGCAGAATTCTCATACGTACAAGCATGACACCTCCAGAAACCAGATACAGACATTCCTGACCCCACCAACAGGTCTCTACTGATACTTGCCTCCGCGGAAACAAGCACTGTAAAAAACCTCAGAGGCCATATTTCACCACACCGAAAACACCTCTCCATGATGATATGCAGGCGGTTCAACCATTACACGAACCCCTCGCCAGCCGGACATAGACAATACCGGCAAGTATTCCACCCACTCAAATGGCCAATAAAAAGACCAGGTACCAACATTTGGCAAGAGCCAATTCTGTCCACGCACATAGTGATATTTGGTATTGGAATTCCATACACATAACTGTTCTCAGTCTGTGAATTGATAACAACCTTCATGGCAAAGAGAACCCCAGAAAACCCAACAGAGTATTCATAGTAGTAATACCGGTCATAGTCAAAGAACATGAGTAGGGGACTTGGAAATCAGCAGTGACATTCCTGGGGGACATACCCAGCAAGACAGCAACCGTGGATGAAAATTTGCACTATCCATTGAAGATTCTAATTGAATCCCCTTCCATAATGTGAGACATGTTGTAAACCAGTGAGACTCTCCAATGTGGTAGAACGGCGACACGAAGAACCGCTTCAAGTCCCTATGTCGTTCAAACCAATTGCAAAACAACTTGCCCACATCAATATATAATGAACTCAATTCACATATGAAATCAAAACTATAAAATTTGCAAAAAACAGCTTACCCACATCAATATATATTATATAATGAACCCATTAAACCCAACTGACATATGAAATCAAAAACAAGAAAAAGGTTGTAGCTTGCTAGAAATTTCAATAGAAAAATAATAATTCAAGTTCTATCATATACATGGAAAGGACCGAAATTAGCACATCACAAACAATTTGGGGTTTTCATAACTTAGAAATGTGAATAACAAACTGGAAAGAGCAACAAAATGGGTTATTATTTACATTGTTCATCAAAACAAGAGAAAAAAATAATGAGTTGTAGCAAAATATAACAATAAATTAAAATTCACAGTTTATTGCATACATGGAAATTAATTTATAAAAAGGGCTTTTATCACCCACTGCCCCGAACTTTCACTACCGCACTGGACACGCCGAACTTTAAAACCGATCACGTAGACGCTTCTTGCACTTATAACGATACTTCCGTCCCAACCTCGTTTATCTCTCCGTTGGCTAAAATGAGTTTTATCACCCACAAGTTCTCCCAACTTCCTCACTCACCAGATCGATTGATGCCCGAATCCTTTAAAACCGATCACGAGATGCCCGTGACTCTTATAAAAACAAGACTTTGTGATACTTCCGTCTCAATTCCATTATCTCCACACCAAGAGGGTAAATATGTCATTTCGCACCATATGTTTGATGAAATGACCTTTAAGGCCTTGATTACATGGTCTCATCCTTTCTCTCCTTCCTTCGATTTTCCTCTCCCAAATTGGTTGAAATTTCCTCATTTTCTTATCATTTCCATCCAAATTGGTTTACCCAACCTCTTAATATTCTTCCGTATGTAACATTCACCGATAAAAGCGCTACGCCAAGAAATTAATTCTACGAATCAATAATTGAAATATTGAATGGAAATATCGTTTGGGACGTGCAAAGAAATTAATTCGATGAATCAATAATTGAAATATTGAATGAAACAAAATTGCCAATGTGATTTCGTATGTTGGTATAAAATTGAATAAAAAGACAAAAAATAAAATGAGAAGATAAGAAATATAAATAAAATTAACATCCATAAGAAAATCCATAATAGTCATAACATCCATAATATCATTAAAATATCATAATAGTCATAATACCAACTAATCATACTATCTTAGTCTTAAGAATTCATAGACCTAAATCAAATGAATAAATAGACAAAATGAAGCAAAAGCAATATGTGTTCTTAGATGAAATAGACCTAAATCAATTATTGATTCATCACAATTTACTCAAGGAGCCTTTATCAATTGAATGTTCTATACTTTAAGAATATTAAGAGGTTAGTCAACCACCCCGGACGGAAATGATAAGAAAGAGGGAAATTTAACCAATTTGGGAGGGAAAATCTAAAAAGAGAATGAGAGAAAGGATCGTACCATGTAACGGCCTTAAAGGTCATTTCATCAAACATATGGTAACACATATTTACCCATGACTGACGAGAGATGGCACCACCGACTAAGTATCACAAAATCTTGTTTTTTATAAGTCCAAGTGATCTCCGTGATCTGGTTTGAAGTTTGGGCATCAATCTGCCTCATTGAAGGAGTCAGTGGCCCGTGGGTGATGGAAACCCATTTAGATTTGTAATTTGAGAGATAAATCTGAATTGGGACTAAGTATCACAAGTCTTGTTTTTATAAGTCCTGGGCATTTCTCTGTGGACGGCTTTAAAGTTCAGCATCAATCAGGTGAGTGGAAAGTTCAGGTCTGCAAGGGATAAAACCCTTATAAAAAAGGACCAATTAAAACTTGCAACAATTTGGGGTTTTTGGAGTAAGAAATGAGAAATTACCTTAAGGATTTAGGGGCGGATTGAACCTACTTCTGAATGGTAGGAAGAATGGGTCGAGAAAAGTCAAGGGTGCAAGTAGATGAGAGAGTTGGCGGCGATGCGTCCAAGCGAAGACTTAAGTGCTTCCACGAGCTGTATTACTTCGCCGACGCTTGAACTGCCGCTAGACGCAAGATTTCGTTCGATCGCGTCTTCGATTTCCTCTCACCATTTTTTGAGCTTCGAGCCGCGTTGATCGGTTGATTCGAGCGCAAATGCCTTGATTTCGCTTGCCCAATTTGAATTTGAATTTGAGAGGAAGAGGGTGGAACATGGATTCCGCTTTCCTTTCCGAATCGTAGCCGGGTTCAGTCTTCTACGACCGAAGTTGCGAAACTCGCGATTTGAAAATGAGTCTGGGCATGAAGAGAATGAAACTAGAGTTGAAGCGAGTGTGGCCGCAATTTGAGCAAAAATTTTCGGTTTAGATTCCCAAAGATGAAGAAGAGAAACAGAGAAGCAGTAGATCGTGCTGGGTGGCACCCATGGTTGTTTGTTTTGCAGCACTTCCACCGGCAAGTAAGTGCGTGTGGCAAGAAAAAAAATAGCGCTGCTTTTATGCAACTCTATTCGCGAGCCAAAGAAAGCAAGGGCAAGTGGCAAGAAAAAAATATTATTTAATTCAAATAATAAATAATTTAATTTGTTCGTTGAAAATAAAACGATTGTCTAATTCAAATAATTTAATTTCAACTACAAAGCAAATCATAGCATTACAACAACTATAATAATTAAAAATAAACAACAACCATAATTAATTAAAAATAAAACAATTAAGATGATCGGGGTATTTATAAAATTTAAAAAAATTCTTTTTTTTTTATAATAATTTTTTTGAATTTAACGGCCTGATTAATCCAACGGCCACGGTAACGCCACGTCATGAGCCGCGGCTTTGGTCACGACGGCCACCTCGACAAGCGTGGGTCCCACGCCGACAAGATAACCGCACCACTCTCTCCTCTCTCGCGTGTTGTGCACGCGCCCGATTAAAAAAATATATATATACCGCGACGCGCCTGCCTACCGCGCTGGCCGGGCACAAACTGGCCAGCCGAGGTCTGGGCTTCCTCTGGGCCTACTCTTTTTGCTCCTTCTTTGCAATTTGGACGGTGGAGGATGATTTTTGGGTTGGGAGGGCAATTGCCAAGCCTTGCCCTTGCAATTGGGCAATGGGTAAATTTGCTCTTAGGCAACAGCCGGATGAAGAAGCGTATAGGAGGAGAAAGAAAATACAGCCACCGACCTAAGCAGCTTATGGCTTCCTCTTCGTTTCAATTTTTATTTCCAAATCATTGATGTTTTTAATCTGCAGGATGAGCAATTGGGGCATCTCATGTTATAAACATTAGCCTAACTCCGAAAGTAAAGGTGATTACAAGTTATATAGTATCTTTCTAATTATTTCTGAGTTCTGAGGAATTGAATGAAATTCTTTATTTGAACAAAGAAGAACGTGCCACATGGCGTTTTCGCGGGAAGTGGCGGTTGAACTTGCCACGAACAACACTAGTTGAATGTGGTACGAGTCTGCCACATGGGAATTGGAATTGGAAGGGAAATCAGATTTTATTTAGTTGACAAGTGGCGAGTTGCCAGTGAACCTCAGAAATGAAGAGGTGGGGCTGCGAGGGTTTGGGAGATTAATCCCATCTTCTGCCTTTTGCAGGATGAGTTAACAGCAGAGAGCTGGGCATGTCAAAAGAGAAAAGCATGGAATATTAGCGGGATAACAAAATTAAGAAGAAGATGAAAAGAATAGAAAAACAGAAGAAGACAAGGACTCACGGGTCTTTGAGAGATGGAGGCAAAGTGCAGAAAGAAGGGATTGATAAACTAGCCACTTCATTTCTGTCAACCAATACACGCAAAATCTGGGTAAGATTATGATATTCACATTCTTGACAGCTTAATATTCTTAAACTTTCTATTTACTTTTTAATTTGAAACTGTAATATTTCATCTCTCGTGAATTAGCAATGTTCTGCAGATGCTGTTAGCAAAAATTAGTTTTATATATAATCTATCTACATCAATTCGATAAAGTCTTTATATAAATAGTGGCGAAAGTATTTTAATGTCAAACCCCTATCTAGTTGTCTCCCTATTGGTAAAATCTCTTATATGCAAATGTTTTTCCGTTTAAATATATAAACCTGGTTTGAATTTTTATTAATATTAAGGGCTTTGTTTGATCTAAGTATATATAGAAACTTATACATGTATTCTATATATTTCAAACAGAACTAGTATATTGTATTCGAAGTGCTTTAAAGTGTTTCTTTCTTTAAGCCTAATTTCCTGTTATTACCTCTGTAATAAGGATTTCTTATGAACAATGAATCCTAGGCAGTCTAATATATATATGTTACGTGCTATAGTAATAGCTTGTACTTGTGATTAGAACGTAAGAGGTGAAGCAATGTATTCGATGCCACAATCAAGTGGAGTTACTCTGTTGCTTTGGAATTGAGGTAGGGGTTATGGAAACCTTCATTATTTAGTTTGAATATTACTTTTTATATATCTGTTTGATATCATGTTGTTATGAAGGTGATTTGAATCTGAATAATGTCTCGAAATGTTAGTCAAATATGATTGCTGAATCTAAATGTGATTTGGTTTTGAGTATTAATTTTATTATTATCCTTGCTATGTGGAAAGAGAAATGGAATTTTCAAACTATTCATGATGTGAGAATGGGTTGATTATTAGAAAGAAATTCTGGAAATTGTGATAATGGCTAGAGCTTTTGTGTAGTTGAGTCTAATTGTTGGTATACCTCGTGTCCTTCAGGTCAACCCAAAAGTGCACATTGATCTTTATCTGCACTGAACCGGTGACAAAGAGTTAGGCAAAACAACTAACAAAAGAGGGTTTTGGGAAGGGCTAGTCTGTGATAGTTGAGCAGCTCCAGATCACTCACTTAGTGGTAAAATGCATAGTATGGGACGTGCAAGTCCGGTTGTTTAGATATACGAATTAAAAAGAATAGAGAATGTGTTTGCATTGCATTCATGCATATAATTTCACATGTAAATTAATTACTTTATTAATAATGAAATTTTGTCAATTTTATATGTGAAGGTATAAGGTCCATATTAAGCTTTTTAAGCTTACTCCTAACTAAATTTTGCAAGATATGAACTAGGCTATCCAAGAGGGTAGGAGAGCTAAGTTTGAATTCGTTGGAAAGAATTAGGATTTATATTGTTTTTGTACTAACGTAAAGAATTTCAAGATTATTTGTATAAGAGAAATTATTTTAATCCTATTTAGTTTTTATTTATTTATTAAATTTTTAACTCGTGTTTTGAATTTGGGATTTCTACCAACTCCTGGACTGAGGTGTGAAATACCGTTCGCCTTGGAGCTCGAGCATGTTCTGGATGGTATTTTGTCCACCAATCGAACTACACTTAGAAGTTGTTGTGTCGTTTTTAATAAGGATAAAGTGAAACCTTTAAGTACTCAGGTTGCAGTCCGAACGCTAGATGCAAACGAGACCCTTTTTCGTCCTAAAAGACAATGAGGAAGAGGTTTTGGAGCCCGAAGTTCCATATCCGAGTGCACCGCTATCATATTAGCTCGCTGTACTAGACAAGACATTTCCTTCAACGTTAATCTTCTTGCAAGATATAGCAACGTGCCTACACGCAGTATTAATCGGAATGGTGTTAAAGACATCTTTCGTTACCTTAAGGGTACTTTTGATTTTGGCTTATTCTATCCCTATGCATCTCGTAATAGATCACAACCCCTTGGTTCTAGGAATGATGCTTGAAGTGTCGATTATGTTGATAGAGGTTATTTATCCGACCCGCACAAGGCACATTCTCAAATGGGTTATGTATTTACCATCGAGACACCGCACATTCGAGGTCAACTTAAACACCTTAGTTGCTACTTCTTCAAACCATGTCGAGATTCCTCACCTTCCACTAAGCTACTCCGCGAATGCTTTTGGTTTAGAGCCGTTGGTTTGTTAGTAATAGAGCCACTAGGCCGACTTTCTTCCACGCTGTTGACATCCCTACAACGATTCAATATTATACTTCTTGTATCAACCAGATCAAGAAAGTGATACATCAAACGAGACAACACCAAAACATATCAGGCGTGTTCTTCTCTACATTAGCAACAAGAGCATCGTAATATTGAAGTCAAGCAAATTCTGGTCCCAAGACAACCTTTGCCGACCTCTTCACCAACTTGTTCAAGGAATTGGTATGCGTAAATTGTCTCGATTTCCAACACTTTTAGTTCTTTTCGGGAAGTTTTGTCAAACTCAGAGGAGTATCCTACATACTCACTTGACCTTAATGTACTTTTTCCTACGATCAAGATCATTTTTCCCGTTGGATTTTTGTTGCCCGCAGGTTTTGACGAGGCTCATTCCGGGTTGGTCATACCCTTGTGTGCGTCTTACCGACATCCCGTAGATGTTTAGTATTGACTTCTGCACAAACTCACTTTTCCTTAGACTATGGGTTTGGTCCTACCGGGTTTTACCATGCTACCAAGCCTCTTTGTGAGATTTATTTCTCATGTGCGTTTCCTTAAGAAAGACTAAAGTGTTCTCTATCGTGCCTACGAGATAACTTCATCAACTATATCTACATCATCCATGAAGATCTCTGATACATATTCATTTGAGTATTTTTCACACTCAAGAGGGAGTATTACAATTAATATTGCATAGTGTGATTGTGTAAATCCTAGGTAGATGGGATTAGGACTCCTATGTAAATCTGTTGATTCTATCCTATTAGGTATGCATTTATTCGGGAGAGCAAGTTTCTCTCTCCTGTTGTTTACTATAAATAAAGACACCTGCATAAGAAATCATATCACAATTTTTCTAAGCCCTATCATCTCTATTTTCTTTTGTGTGTCACCCGCCCTTTCCCCTATCATTTTCTTTTCCCTTCGTAAATAGGCTACAACATATATATATATATATATATATATATTTTTTTTTCCTTTAAATACGGGTCTTCACATATGTCCTCCTAAAAGCTAACTTAGAAAATAACTTAGATAAAAGTACTTGTGAATTAACCTAAAATATAGAAAGTTTTGAGTGCACTTTGTCAAAAAAAAAGAGAAAGTTTTGAGTAATGTAAAGAATGATATTTTGTTAGCTTATAACAATACCCAAAAATACATTCTCATACTTTCCTATAATCATGAGTTTGCTGTAAAGAAACCAAAGCTCATCGAAATACCATGCACGCAACGTGTTTCGGCATGACCTCACAACCTAGAAGGATTTTTGGTCCTCATTTGGTTTAGATGCACGAGCGCACCATGTGGCCAATATTGGCCACCAGTAGAAAAGATGTGGAAGTGATTTGTGTTTGTGCCTTGATTTTATTCTAATCAAACGATTGTACAGCCGAGCAAAGAACTTCTTCATGGCCTAGGTTCTTCTCTAACTCCTCAAGACAAGGCTTTATGAACAACCAAATGATGTGAAATGATGATGGTGAAGATCGAGTGAGAAAGTAAAAGAAATTGAAATTAAACGAGATAAAATTAATCTACTAGTGATAAAGTAAATTAAATTAAGAACAAGTGCATGAAATAAAAGTGCTTTGAAAGTAAATAGAATTGAAAGATGAGACAAAAAGTAAAGTGAGTTAAATAAAGAATTGAAAGACGAGTGCGGAACTAAATTGCAATAGCAAAAGAGAATTGAAATACAATGCGTAAATTAAATTGTGTAACGTAAAGAAATTGAAAGACGAAAAGTGGAAGTAAATTGTTGAAAATGAAATAATCTAGACTAGACACATTGTACTAGGATAGGAATTGAAGAGAAAATAAAATGACAAGCTGTGTGTTTGATCGAGCTCCCCTTTTTTCTCTTCTTCGAATCTTGTGGTTTATGTGTCTAAATTACTGCTCCAAATACGTACTCGAGTGGTTATCCAAATAAGTTGCCCCGTGATCATGTTAATCAACGAAAATCTTCACACTGATGATAGTTGACATTGGCCAGCCTTGATTGTGCCCATCACCTTAATTCAGAATGGAAATGCTTTGAATCACTTAAATCAGCGTGGGTGTGCGATTTAATATGATATCCTTTCACCTTAATTGGAGCAAAAGAGATTAAACTTATAATCAATTAGACCAAAATTTGTAAATTCATGTACAAAATGTAACGTTAGCACCAACTTTATCTGCTGCAACTTGCCCAAATGAGAAACTTTGGTCATTAGCCAGCACTGAGTTGTCATTAGTTCAAGCAATCGAGTGGTTGTTGCAAAACTTCAACTTTTCCTCCAAATATTCAACTTCTAATTTAAAAGAGCGATTCATTTTTAATTGCCCTCTTTGCCGAAGAGAAACGGAGAGGTCTTTACGAATAAGAACAACCAAAGGGCGATAGCACGATGCTGCAGCATCAGCAAGGTCACAACAACAACACAAATTGCAATGTACTTCAAGAGACATTAATAAAAGGTCTAAATTTTCAACCGAATTTTCTTCATAATTTTATGAAACTCTAAATATCTCTAAATACAAGGCGGAAAGCGCCACAGCATTTTGGATGAAAGTTTGATGAAGTTGTATGAGATGAAATTAAGAACTTTAGAAAATCGAGACAACAATCTGCATAAATACTTAATTGGATTTTATCACAAGTCATTTATGTATTGCAAACACATAACTTTAGGCCTTTATATTTTGGATCAATCAATTTCGCCCTTCATGTTTTATCACCCTTTTAACATCAATTTCATCCATGCCGTTAAATTTGTTGCACTCGTTATGTGTCAATATGTGGCACATGAGTAAGAACAAAAACTGACCAAATTGTGCCATATAGTATTATACAAACAAAAAAATTTCAACATGAGTTTGAAAAAATGTTTTTTTTTTTTTTGGAAAGAAATATGTCGAGAATAGTGTCATAAATAATTATAAGGTTGAAAATGAAAACAACACTCCACCACCCTTCTTCATAGATTCCCACTCCCCTCTCCCCAAAAATAAATTCCAAGTTTCCCAAAAAACCAACATGCAATGACTGTTTGTTAGCCGCCAAGCCTTTGATCAAATCTTTGAAATTGTTTATGTTGTTGGCGAATGAGGTGGTTCCGTTGGAAATGTGCTCTAAAGTCAATCATGAAGGATATTTCACTGACATTTTACATATTAAACTAATTTACTTAATCTAAGGGTAAATATTATTAAGTTTAAAGTGGTCTTATTAAATGTTATACGCTAAACAATGTGTTCAAGAAATATGTAATTATGAGAATGTAATCTAAAGAAGTTAGATTCATACCTTTCTTTATACATATATCCTAGTTGCTCCTAATTATGGGATTGCTAATTGGGCATTTACAACTGGATATAGATCAATACATACTATGTATTCTCTCTGTAGCGACCTCGGGCCTCGAGCGACGGCTTGAACGACACTCAAGACATGTAAGTGCTCAATAGAGAGTGAGTCCACCGAACACGAGCTCTCACACTCATGTCATATGAGAACTCGCAATTGGGATAATGCAAAGTAGTCATTTGACGAGGCACGTGTAGTTTATTCAGTGTTAGTCCTTAATCTTGACTATGTTAGCACATTTTTGATGAAATGGTGTCCACAACATCGTTGGGGTTGGGCTACCTAATCATGGAGGCATGTGAATGTGCAATAAGGATCTCTTAACCAAATTGTCAGAGAGAATACTTGGCGATATAATTAATCTACTACATAGTACATGAATACATTTAGGAAGTAGACGCTCCAAATAACATTCAAAATAATCAAATAGAAAAGCGAATCACATCGTGTGATAAGCAGACATAATAACCTATCAACCAAACAATATACTTAAGAGTATCGATATCGGTAAGAATCAGACAGATTGTATCTCAACCTATTGCTTATTCCACCTCTTCCTCACAATGGGAGTCACCACGACATATCAAGCAGTGTCACTCACGGTTGTGGAAGCTCTAAGATTAATAATCACTAATCTTTTATTAAAGGGAGAATTAAAAGTGAGCTTCAATTCACAATCAATTAATAAAGAGCTTCCCACCGCACACCGCCGCTAAAAGAAAACCCACTGTGAATCGATACCGAGTAAGGCAGTAGATTGAAGATACCGTAGTTGAGTAAGGACAATTAAATGGGTTTACTGAGCAGATTCGGATCAATTAAAAATTAATTAATCAATGTGAATAAGTTTGAATTGAGCCTAAGTTAGTTCCTCCGTATCAAAGCCCAATGGGGCCTTTAAACTTTCAAGCCCAATAAGTTGAAACTTAAAGGGACCCAAAAGGCCCAGCCCAATGGCTTAAAAGTTTAATGGCCATGAAGCAAAGGATTAGGCTTTTCCCTTTTTGTCACTTAAAAAATTGAATATAAAAAGGAGTTAGTGTTTAACTAAATGGTTGTTTTATTAACACCAATATTTTTATGAAAACAATTCCCACATTCAAAAAGTTCCTCCTCACTTCAGCAACTTTGTCCTTCATTTTTCTGAAGACACCCCCACCTTCATAAAGAATTCAACGGCGAACAAGCCAAATTCGACTGCCACTTATCTCTGAATACATCCATCATCGCCATCACACGCCGGAACTCCCATGCTTTTGGTAACAACCCATCACCTCCGTCGCGGAAGTCAATGGACAACACTCTAATCCGCCCACCCCCTCTCCAAATTTGCTATTGCCAAACTTCACCAACCATCCAAATAGGGTTGAAGAAATACGTGCAAGTGGTTGGGGATTGTAGAGGGAGAGAAAGAGGATATGGTAGTTGGTATTTTGCCCCCGACTCTGCGGTGGTTGGCTGCCTCCAGGAATAGGTGGGCGTGGCTGTTTTTTTTAGTCTTCCTTGATTTAATTCAAATAGGAGTAAAAGAGGAAGTTTATGAAAACAGCGGGTGTTTTTATAAGATTGCGTATTCAACTCAATGCAGATGTATTCATTCAACGCGCACGTACGTTGTTCAAGCAAGACTATCGCCCCACGCAAATTAATCAACCATTTAATAATGCAGACCATCAACAAGACGTACCACTCAACATTTTCCAAGATTGTGGGGTGTTAATACAACTACCTTTATATTCCTTTATAAAGGAAAACTAATAAAAGGACATAAAAATTTTGAAACTTAACCAAAACCACCTTAATAACTTTTGTTTAATGGTTACAGTAATGCCAACATTAAATCAAATTTCAAATAAGGCTAGCCCAAGCAAAGAAGCATTTTAGCTTTCGATTTTACCCCCCGACACCTGGGGACACCTTGTCGTCCCCGAGCAATGTTGGTCATCTCCGATGCACCAAGTTCTTGGACATAGGCCTAGAATTTCAAGGGCAAACTCCATGGACCTAGAATTCGAAGTTCTTGGAAATCAAGACAGAGAAGAACTCTTAGGTCTCTCATACCGGAATTATCGACGCTCCTCGACGCCGCACTCCTGAGGAAAACCACCACCACCGCCTCTCCGACTCCGAACAAGCAACACACGGATAAGGACGTAAGAAGCAAATCGATTCGATGGGCTTATCATTGGGTCCGTCTATTTCCCTCTTCGATCTCTCCGCCTGGTCGATCTCGATCTCGCCCACTCCCACACACGACGCCCCACCTCTCGGATTTAATTACAAGAAATCTTTCAACACAACAAAGACACAAATACGAGACCAAACAAATTTACATTAAGAATCATGAAAATAATGGATATCTAATCAATTTAAGGATACAAAACGAAATCGTATAAACAGATGAGAGGTGACGAATGTAAATGTCATACCTGATTTTCCGGTCAGTATGGGATCTGATTGACTTGAATTTCTGATATGTTATAGTACCAATGTATAAACAAACTTTCAGAATAACACTTTCGATTCGAGCTACGTATGATGGAGTTTGGCACACTGAACAGGTCCGACGAGTTTTGGCCGTTTGAGAATAAAGAAGATGAAACAAGAACATGATCAACATATATCAAAGAGACCTGAGCGGTTTGGCTATTAGATACCAAATGAAATAGAAATAGCCAAAGGGGAGTACTTGCTGGAAAGGTCAAGATTTCAAAGCAGAGCCGCTCTATTACGAGGAAGAAATCCCAACTCCATCTAATTAAAATGAATGAGAAGCCGACAAAGAAGTCAAAGTGCATAGACTTTAATTAGCAAAGTGTCATACTTTCAAGAAGAACTTGGAAGATACATGAGAAGCTTGTGTCTACTATGATGGTCAAAACTATTGGGCTAAACTATTGAATAGAATTGGGCTATAACTATTACTGGTCGGCCCAAAATAAAAATGGCCGACTTGTGTAATCCATGCAGTATGAATACTAAATAAAATATTTTTAATAAGTCACCAAAATTTAAAAATATATAAATATATAGCTCAAACAAATTAATCTCAATACTAAAATTATAATTAACATTTATATATCATAAATATATATATTAGACGACGAACCTGTGTCGTGGTCAAGGAGCGACAAGTTTGGGCTAGCAGATGAGGAAATTGGGCAAGAGGATAGTGAAATAAACACAGCTTCTAGAAATAAGGGTCGTTTCTAGAAATAGTGGTCACCATTTCTAGAAATAGGTGGTCATCATTTCTAGAAATAGCGTCACAAAGCTTTCTAGAAATAGTGACATCTATTTCTAGAAATAGTGCTCACCATTTCTAGAAATAGTGTCACCATTTCTTAAATAATGTCCAAACAAATTTCAGACATACTTTTTAGAAATAGTTTGGACATGGAAGGTTTTTGAAATAATTACATACTTAGAAATAGTTGACATAATATATAAATAGTTATGTGTATTTGTTGAATTCCTTTAATTTTTTTGAAGCGCCCAACCAAATATGTTATAAACAAGAGTATTTGGCTGATTATAAAATAAAAAATAAAAATTTCATTTTCTTCCCTTGTGTGGTCTTTGAATTTTAATGATTTAATGGCATATTTATAAATAATGAAAGTTTCAATGGCATTTCGTAATTAAAAGTGACAGACGTAAATTTCTTAAAAAAAGCTTCTGATTCCCGCTACGGGCAAATTGGGAAAAAAGTTATAACTTGCATATCGTGGCTTGCCCAACACGCGCTTTTGTTTTTTGTCACGTTAGGTAAAGTTTTGTCCTTTTGATTAAAATTTATCCTTTTTATTAAAGAAAGTTATTGCGGTGCTTTTTGGTTAAAGCAAAAAGTTTAAAATTTGTCCTTTTCATTAAAACTCCCTTTATAAAATACTAGTCTCTCTCGCACGCGCCGACGTTCATGCGAGAGAGTTTTTTTTTATTCACATGTGTTTTACGCGCCTTTAAAGATGTGTTAAAAATGGAGCAAAATATTGCATCACTCACCTTATAAACAACACAACACCTTTCACTCCGCTTCCCGCCATTTCATTGTGCTTTTGTTCATAAGTAGAAAACAAAGAAAGAATGGGAAAACTTAATTACTAATTCCTCAAAATCAAAATTACAAGTGATAAAAGAAAATTAAAAATAAATCAAACAAACAAAGAGGACATAGGAGAAGAAAAAGTAATGTACCTAATCGAGAGTGAAGACGATTTAATTTTTATGCAATAAATAAATACCAAAGAAGAAAACTAAAAGAACAAAACTAAAATAAATAAATAAATAAAAATAAAAAAAATCAAGAAACTTAAATGGAAGAATATATGTGCTTTCCTTTACTCCATAGACCCTAATTAAATGGAGTTTGTCCTTTTTTTTCCCTTTTCTCTACATAAACTCAAAGCTTTGCACTCTGCTTCTTGTCCTATGGTATGCAAATAACACGCATAGAATCGTCTGGATCCCATAAAAAGCACTAATCTTTCACTGTAAAATAGAAATTTAAGAATTAAGGATTTTACCGAAGATGGACATGAATGGTTGACAAAAACCTTTTGCATCAAGTTTCAGACCATTTAGAAACATAGAGCGAGACCATGTGATACTATTCTTGTAAGATATTTGAAAGTATGAAAAATCTTAATGAGGTAAAATTGAAGTGACAGACGTGGAATAGAGGTTTTATTAGATTAATACGTTAAATTTTTTGTTTCTTTTTTGATATTCTTTAATTTAACATGGGGTGGTTATATTTGAATGTGGATCAACACCTATCCTATTTCCCACCCCGTGTTTATCTTCTAATTGCCTCTGTTTTTGAAAATTGAAAAATCACCTTTAGATTTTTTCCCCCTCTATTTTTCCTCTTTTCTAACTGCCTCTTTTTTTGTTCTTTTAGTCTCTCCTCCCCCTCTCTTTACTTTCCTGCTCATTTTAATGTTTTTTACCATTATGTCCCCACTTTTTATATTTTTTTTTATAATCTGTAACAAAGGATATCTTCGGTATTTTGTTAAAAAATTAAACTTAAGGCCTTCTGCCTTAATAATATAGATTATGGAGTTATTTTTGGGAATGAAAAAAACACATTAAATATTACCCGAGGGTAGGGTTGTAATCGAGTCAAGCCAAACCGAATATCATTGTGCTCAAGTTTAGTTTGTTTATTTTTATTCAAGCTTGAGTTAGGCTTGGCTAGGTTCTTATGCGAGCCGAGCTTGAGCAAGCTTAAAAAATTCGAGCCCGATACCAAACTCGAATTGTTTCGAGCTATCATGATAGAGAGGGTGGCTGACTAGAAAAGAAGAGAAAAAGAGAAGGGGTTGAGGAATTATGTGTCAGATTCTCCATGCCTAGTGTCTTTATTTATACTAATCATAATATGTTTTCTTGCCTTACTAGTAATACAAAGCCTATTGAGAATTTGATATCCAAATTATATTGTGATTCCTACTTCTAGTTACACAATCAAACCTAATTAATATACAATTAACAACAATATATATTTGATGCAACGATATATTTACACTAACATATTTACTAGGTATTCGATCAAGTGCAACTGTTACATCCCGTCCCTAACTTTACTGTATTCTATTCCCCGACGGTGTAAATTGACGAAAATGCCCTTGGAGGCTTATTGAGTCCTACATGGAAAATTATTTTCTATCGACTTATTTCTGTACTTTTAAAGTACTTTTCTTCTTATACACTTTGTTACGAACCCGTAGACGCGAACGAGACATTTTTCGAACTTGTAACGGACAAGTTACGAATAAGGGCAATTTGGTAATTTACCAGATTGCAGTATTTTTCTGAAATAGTGGATTGAACTTGTGGGCTGTCTTCCCATGGTTTCATTTGAAACCAAGGTGCTCTGCACCTCTGAAATTTTCAGACTTTAGGTTGCATGCTTGTTGGCATGCAGAGGACATCCATACAAGTTGTGACTTGCTTTTGGTGTTTTAAAAACCACACAACCTGTGTGAATCTCTTCACACACCAAACCTCTACTGTCCCACCTCCATCCTGACTCTGCCTTCCTCCCCGTGACCACACACTCACACAAATCTGCATGCAACTTTGCAGAAACCCAAACACCCATATTTACTCAAGACACCCGAGTCCCATTCTCACCATCCTCGACCTCGTCTCAGTTCAACCATCACCCCTGTGCATCACCATCTTCATTCTCGAGCAGACCCAGTCCCTCGAAACCCAGAAAAATTGCATAAACTAAAAACCCAAAAACTTGCATTTTTCCGGCGAGACCTTTCTCGGCCAAATGCATCAATCCAGGCCTCGATCAAGCCTCAAATTGTCATCTTTAGACTCCTGGGAGCCTTGGGAACTAAACCCAAGGCTTGCATGTGAAAATCCCATCGAGATCGACGAGTTTCACAATTGGCCGATCCTTTCGAGGCTATTTCTGGCCATCTCCGGCCACTTTTTGGGTCCCTAGTAGGTAAAATCAAAACCCTCTCTTCACTAGCTTCACTTTGACACCAATTTCGTGAAAAATGGTTGAGTTTTAAAGAACCTGTGAAAAATTTCAGATTCGGCAACACTTTCCAGATTTCGGCGGCGGCGAGCGGCGGACGGCGGAGGCCGGGAGTTGCAGCGGTCACCGGAGGAGGTGACGTCATCGAACCGGTCCTAACGTCAACAGATCTGGTCCAACCGGTCGAACCGGTGGAATATTCCAAAGGTATATTTCGTTTAAACCTTAACGCCGTCAAGGAATATCCCTAACGGTGACGGAATATTCCGTAACGCCGTTAGAGAATATTCCGTCAGTCAAACAGAATATTCCGTTAAAGTTAACGGTACGCCGTTAAAGTTAACGGCGAGTGAACGGTAGGCGCGTGACACGCGTGCGAGCGCGTGAGCGTGTGGGCGCGTGAGCGCACGTGTGGGCGCGTGACGGCGCGTGGGCGCGCGTGACGGCTCGTGGCAGCGCGTGAACCACTTTTCCAACGATTTCAAGTCCCGAAACGAGCAAACAAAGGGGATTTCGAGTCTTTTCCTTATTTAAAATTGGAATAGACTTGTTTAATGATTAGTTTAGTAACTTCCCATATAGGTGATGAAGGGAAATTATGAGATTTGTATGGGATTTCTAATGACTAGCATGCATATACAATTCGAAATTCATATGCATAAGCAACGGAAGCAATTAAATCAAAGCAATTAGTCATGCAAATCCCCTTCAAGAAGCATAGGTTTATATTTGATGCATCTAAGAAAAACAAGAACAAAGTGAAGGTATGAGAGTTGTACCTCTTGATCTACTCTTTAGACCAAGGATGGACCACCTCCAAGCCCTTTGTTCATGGAACTCCTTGAGCCTAGCTTCCCTCCTTGATTCCTCCACCTTGATTGATTGCCTTCAATAGGTTTCTCCTAGAGCCTCCAAAGTTGAAGACCTCTAAAGATCCACACCCACCCAAGTAGTGGAATGGATGATGGATGACCAAGAGAAAGAGAGATGAGTAGCTATCTCTTTGCTCTTGGTTGGCCGGCTATGTAGAGAGAAAAGGGGGAGAGATTTTCTTTTCTTTTGGTTGACTAACTCACACAAAAACCATAATGAAAAGTTTCATTAAACTTTGCATATAAAGATGAGAGAAGTGAGTCAACTTTTGACTCAACACTCACTCTCTTTCTTTCTCTCTTTAGGCCGGCCCCCTTAGTGTTGTTTGGGCTTTGGGCTTTTAATATTTCAAGTCATCTTATGCTTGAATAAAAGCCCAATGGGTTTGGGCCCAATGGGCCCGAATAAACCCGAACATTTCAGTAAGCCCAAAAACGATCTTTCATCGCCTTTATGATTTCATTAGACTTTCTAATTAATCATAACACTTAATTAATCCAATTAATTATTTCCATCATTCACATGTTGTTCCACCACAAGAGTGTATTCGGTGTACAATCATTTTAGGTTCTAATTAGCAAGGCAGTGAGGTGATTGGTATCAATCCAATTGATTAGTTTTAATCCAATCATCTAGTGAATTAAAACTTACTTTTAATTCTCTTTCTTCTTTGATGACTACCTATTTAATCATCTAGAAGAACCCACAAGCCATGAGTGACATCTAAACATATATCATGGCTACCCAAGCTAATGTAGAATTTGTTCGGAGAACCTATTCAATTGGAATTACAATGTAATTCGATCCTTCTCTAACGCAATACTCTCAATCACATTACTAGGGTATGGATACATAATGTCAAACCCCTAATGTGATTATATCATGTTATACGATTCAATTGAGTCGTAAAGGAACACTTTCCATCACTACGCTCACTACTTCGGCCGAAGATTCCCGAATCATATCTTAGAGTATTCTTCCTCTCGTAACGAGGATTAGAGATCCCTTGTTGACCATTCACTTGCCTCCATGGCTAAGTAGCTTAACCCCAATTATGCCGTGGACACCCTCAAGATTGGGGTGACTTTGACATAATCAAAGATCAAGGACCTAACCACAAGACAACTATGATGTCTCAGGTCAAAGGATTACTTACATATTCCAATCAATGGAGTTACTTGCTTGACATGTGAGTAGACCTCCATGCAAGTACTCCCTTCGATTGTATTCAGTGAACTCATTCCCTTAATGAGCACCTACATACTTGTCATAGTGTCACTACACGAATGGCTGAGACTTTCCATCCTTCCAATTTGAAGCTGACATAGTACGTACTGGTCTTTGGATTGTCAGTATCCCTCTGGCAATCCCATGACCAGGAACATTTTGAACATCATGGTTATGAGAAGAAGGTCTCTGTAGTCTAACTTCATTAGATTACTTCTTCCATCAATCCATTGTCCATGGATTCACTATTTGGACATATATCAACTATTGAGATTGTCCTAATAAGTGACTTTGCCCTTTTGCTGTATTTAGGGTTATCCAAATATACAGTCAATGTCCTGAAAAGTTTCTTCCAAAGATTGACTTTCAGGGCATATTTCCAACAGGTGAGACCTATCCCGAGGAGCTACGAGCTCAAGCGAGGTACAGAGGCTACGATCCGACTACTTACCAGTGAGTTGGCCCTTTCTTTACTCCAAATATTATATTAGTATGTGTTTTAAATGTGTTTTCCATGACTTTGTATAGCATGCCATGTTTTATAAACCGATATATGTTTTATGTGACACTTTATGACTTAGTATTCATGTTTACTTGGCTTTATCGAATAAATGTTGGCATGTCTATACATTTTAGCAAATTATTACTCATCACGCATATTGCACGGTGTTAGCACTGTTCGGGCCAGGACCAGCTTCATGTGTATGTTCACACACACCGATACGCTCACTTTGGATCCATCGTAGGTGCCAGCCTATTCTAGGTCACCTCGGCTACTAGACTTGTTGTGACGCGCTTAGCGCCAGCTTCACGTGCATATAGTGCTAGAGCGTAATTTATTAGACACCCAGCCTGTCATGTAGCTACTTTCTGCATGACTTGTGTGCATTGATTATGCGATGAGTATTGTGATATTTTTTACTGCTACTGATATCCTTTATACCCGTATCCTTGTGGGCGTAGGCCCGTTTACTTCGTTATTACCAGTATTATTAGTAAACTTATATTTTCAGTATACTACGGGTTTTACAGCGATGGGTTATTCTAAACTTTTGAAAAGGTTTTATAAAACTGTACTTGGCCCACTCACCTTTGTTTTTCGCCCCTCCAGGACATAGATCTTAGTTAGCTGACGAGACCGCGTGGCTGCTGCTGATAGTACCGTTTTTACCCTCAGTGGAAGTATGTTTATTTTCTTTTCAGTTGTGTTCTATATCCATCTTACGGGATGGGAATAATCTTTTAACTACTGCACCTAGCTTTGATATTTGTGTATTCATGAGTCTTAACCCGCACTATACACTTCCGCTTTGTATTTCTCTTAATTTTAGCATAACTCTGATTTAAATTCCTTCTTTATTTCTTTATCAATTTCTTATGACTTCGTCACTCCTCTGGAGTGATGGTCAGCACGCCTCGATATCCGGTGTCCACCTGGATATTCGGGTCGGGGTGTGTCAGCAACTGTAGAATATGTGATTATTGTATATATATTTATTTGGTATATAATCATTGATTTGATTTCTTTCTCTTGTGCCTCGCAAGAATAATTGAATTTATGTCTTTGCCTATTTTTTGAATTTTTTAAATGTGTTCGTGACTAATTTATTTTGGTATATTTTCTCATATGACCAATTTTTTTTAGCATACCAATAAAATCAAATATTATGGAGTTATTTTTTGGAATGAAAAAGAAAAAAAACACATTAAATATTACCCGAGGGTTGATATTCATTTGCCACTATAAAAGAAGATGATGTAAAGTGTTCTTCCACAAAGAAATTTAGTGTTACACTAAACTTCCAACAAACAATATCACTATGCCTTCGTTCATAAAAAATGTGTTTATGCTAATGATTTTAGTGTTATTTTTAAATATGTTGTGCGATGCAGCTGAGACCCTTGTCATAATGACTAACGATTTGGGTGCAGAGATGACCGTTCACTGTAAATCTAAGGACGATGATCTTAGTTCTCATGTGATTCCCGTTGCAGGCACATATCGGTTTAATTTTGGAACCAAATTTTTTGGAGGTACACAATTCTGGTGCGGCTTCCAGTGGGGGACTGAATTTCACTACTTCGACATTTACATACAAAAGAGAGATTTGCCTTGGTGCAGCTATTGCGAGTGGTCTATAAAACCAACGGGTCCCTGCATGTTTGATAGGTTTGAGAAGAGGTGGGACCATCTTTGCTATGGGTGGAACAAGAATATTCCGAAAGCATTTGATCCTTAAGTAGTTAGCTTTTAATTTCTTTGTTGTTGTTATGTAAGATGGAAAATGGAACTTAGATCAAGCTCTTCTTCATCTCGAATAAACAAGAGCTTTGGTTATTTTTAATTTTAATGTTGGGAGCATATAAACGCTCTCTATATATTTATCCAATTTTATCTTCTTTCTTCTTTTTATTTTCTTATGAGTATCAATAAAAATTCCTCAAGTTAAAGAATAACATAGGATTTGATAAAAAAAACAATGAAACCCAAATTAAAGTGTTTGGCTGCAACTTTCGAAATTGCTCTGATAGGAAAAATTCCTAATGATGAAAGTGATGCGCCCTGCTGCCAAGAGTGAAAGCATTGGATTCATCATGCTTCTTTCTAGAAATTGTATAGAAAATTTACAAACAAATTTACAAGGAAGGGTTTGAAGATGTTGAGAGGATTATAGTTGTCTTTTCATTGGTATTTAGTTGACAAAGCCTTTTTTTTAATAAATAATAATATACATAAATTCATTATTATATACTTTGAATGAAATTGTAACACCACTTGACGATGTTCAATGAAAAATCTCTCAGGAAAATACACATGCTTGGCTGCTTGTGTATTTAGTTTTATTTTTGGGTCATCCCTCTCTAGATTCTCTCTCTAGACTTCTATCTCTCCCCCATGGTAGAGTATCATATACTCTCTATGTGGTGCGTCCAGATCTGCTGTGCCAGGATTCCTTCTGACTGCATTTTGGTATACCTTCACATGTATACCTTCACTTGACAGCAAGTCAGCAAGTTAACTCCATTAACTTTATAAAATAAAAATAAAAAACTTTAAAAAGCCACCCAATCTTGTCAAACACACCAAAGCTCTGTTGGAGTTATACACTAAAAGCCAATTTATGTATATTGGATACTATGTAATAACTCCATATTTATTAATTAATAAAAGAACAAGTTTTATTCATTCATGTGTTTAGCTTTATATTATAGAGGTAATATACTATGAATGAGTCCGTAGGATTTAAGGTATATAAGCAATGTTCTAAATGTGGTTAGGGCAGGGAGACTTGCATTCCATAGTCACTTAGTTCTTAAACAAAGATCCTAGCCATTTGAAAAGTCAACTGGACATTGACTATCTAGAAAGGCCAGTGTATATTGCATTAAGGTTAGCATGGTCTCGTGCTACACGTGTTGGACACATGATGGATATACGAGTGCTTGTATGTTGAACAAGTTCACTGAACATTGACCGTCCAAGAAGCTTAAACGTATGGATGCTTACCGCATGTCAAACTTTATAAAGCTTCTGGTGGTAGTATGCATATTGTTCTTAGACCTAAGGCATCATTGGTTATCTCGTGTTAGTGGATATGATCTTTGGCCTCACCTCGAAGCTCTCAAACGATGGCGAAGTCCTATGGTGTGAGGAATGAGGATCGGGGTCATGTGCATTAATATGGAGATACATGAATGCGCAATAAAGAATCTATCACCTTCTGGTGATTGTTCAATATAAGGAGTTATCCTTCAGAGCCACTTGAAGATCCATCTCGAAAACCTCTGACCATAGTAACTGTTGATCAAGCTATGTTTGTAAAAATTGCTTCAACATAAGATGTGTCACGGTGATTGACTACATGTGATTTGACATAATTCCATATATATCACATAAATTTTGATTGGGATATGGATGATAGAAGAATCAAATTGCATTGTAATTACAATCAAGGTTTGAAAGAGTATCATGATTAGTTCGCTTATACTTCTACTAATTCAGGTAGCCATGACATGCTGCTAAGTGTCACTTATGGTTTGTAAAATTAAATTAATTAATTAATTAATTTTATTGCTGGCTTTAGTTAGAACCTAAGAGGTCACACACATGTGATAATTTTTAGTAACATTATATGGATGATGATTAGATATAATTAAATATTAATTATATTGAATTAATTATTTTGGCTTATTGGACATGGTTTTAATTAAATAGGCATTAGGCTTTATTTAATTAAAAGGGGTCAAAGTCACAAATCCAAAGTGGGTAAGTGATGGGCTTGGCGTGTGGGAAAAAACCCAAATCACCAAAGCCCTAAGGAAGGTGCGGCTAAGGGGTTGTGGCAAGGAGTGTATATATACCCCTTGTATTTCTCTCATAACCCAGCAAGAAATCATTCAGTTTTGTTCCTCAGAAAATAGAGAGAAAAACCCTAAGCCAAAACACCTCAATGCCGCCCATTCTATATTGATCCAAGTGAGAGATATTGGTGAACAAATTATAATTCTAGCAAGTGCACGAATTGATATGATAGTATAGCAAGCAAATGGGAATGTCGTTCCCATAGGGATTTGCAAAAAGTTTTTTTTTTTTTTAAATGTGGCTTTTTAAGAGTACCTCAAAGAAAAAAAAAACTAGTCTATGCTGTATTATATTATGCAATGTAAACACATCTTAGACTAATAGACCTTATCAAAAATATCAATACAAGAAGATAGAATCTGAGAGTTAAGGAAAAGATGGAAAGAAGAATTCAATTTTCAAGGCAATTAAAAAAAAATCTTTTTGAAATCGGTTTTATGAATCAAAAGACGAACACTAGGTATTCGACTTCACCGTAACAATCAGCTTTATGCCGGTACTTAACTTAGTTCACAAAGTGTAATTCAAGCTCAGGTTCGTTCTATCTAAATTTTGATGATTCGTTCGGTACCAAGTACCCTCAATTACAACTTAGATATGGTACATAGTCTAAGTTATAACTGTAAATCCATTAAGCTTATAAGAACAATAAAACCAAGAGTTATCCGAGCATGGTATATTCATATTAAAAGTCGCGAATCTCCAATACAAATATAAAGATAGAATTTAAGCGCTACGAATGAAATTAGAAACATGAATTGACCTCAATAAAATCGTTAACTAAGACAAAGTTTTCATGTTAGGGTACATCGAATCCCTAGCAACCATTTAAGCTGTCCAAAACTCACACTTAATTTCATGAACCGATGTCCTTTACGAAAACTGCTTTAACTTTCTCTAGAATAATCAGAATTGAAAATTGTAAAATCCTCTGGAAAGTAGACTCCAAGATCTTTCCAACCATATGTGGCACATTTTCTGGTTCATCCGGAATTGACAGTAGTGGTCCTTAGAACATGACTGATCTGCATCAGTAAATTTCCAGCTTTTTGAACTTATTGGAACGTGTCCTGACTTTATTTCTTCCCAATTTTTTGTCTTTTTAACCTCACAACCACCAAATTAGCTCCAAAGCCATTTCTGAGATCAATCACCTACAAAATACTCACTAAACACATTAAATAACCATTTTTACAAGAAAACATATCATAAAACAATGAAATTGAGGGCATAATATAAGTATAAATGTGTAGTCATCAAATACCCCAAATCTATCTTTTGCTAGTCCTCGAGCAAAAACAGAAGCTAAATACTATGAGAAACAAAACCAACAAGAAGTTAATCTAGGCCACTTTCGTAGGGAATCACTATGGCACTTAGCATGTGCCACAAGCCTTTAAACCTCTAGGTGTCCCTAGTAGGAGGAGTTGTGTCTCTTGAGGGTTTACCAGTTACGCTACCCACAAAAGTTTTACTACAAAACAAAGGTGTTAAAGACATCACTTTCATAAATTAATGGAAACCAATGCACGCCAATCACATTGCCAAAACTAAAGCTATGCCTTTAAAAGCCAATACACCACATGAAAAAGTACGTAGCCAACATCCCAAGCACTTGAGCTTAAAAACATCCACACTCGGTGTGTGTACAAATTTACCTTGACTTTAATTCTCATTGGATATCTCTCTATTTTTTCTCAGAACCTAGGCTTTCATTCTTAACTAGCATATATGGTGAAGTTATGTAAAGGGAATCAAAATATAATCACATGAGTTAAATTATAAAACAATTAGCAATTTCTGAAAATAGATCTCATGAAAGGAATCGAATACTAAGAACATAGGTATTTATCTTCACCATTTAAGCAAGACTTCCCCATAAATCCAGTAGGTCTTTACTATGGTTATAATGTTTGGCTAGGGTGAGGGCTTACGAAAGAAAGGATAAGAAAAACTAGAACTTGAGATATACCAAGGTTTCTTCGTATGTAGTTTGGTCGGCCCACCTTTGAAACACTATGTACGATTCTTGGCGTTCAAGACTCATGTGTGTTAAAAACGTTTTAATGTTGTTTGCCTCTTTTGTTTTAAATTTGATTTGGAAAGCATGTAGCTCAAGTATTGTAGATATGTTGTTGAAAAGGGCATGAGTTTTGGAATTAGAGTTTTGGGAATTTTAATTTGGAGATTTTCGGCCCCTATTGAGAAGTGTGGAATTTTGGGCTCCTATTGTCTTGTTAATTGTGAATTTGTCCGTCTGGGTTTTGTAGTCGTTTGTTTCCAAAAGTTTTAGTTTTGGGCCCATTTGATCTCTGAGCGTACCAAGCCCAAGGTCTAAAATTGAAGTTGATATCCGGCCCATTATTTTGCAACCACTTTCAAACACTCCCTCGTGATTCCTGGAACAAAAGAGGACACTAGGGTTTCAAATTCCACCTTCTCTCTCCCCAATTCATTCAAACCAAATACAATGGGTAGGAAGAAACCCAAGGAGCCAGAGAGCGACGCCGTTTCAGCAGCTCAGTCCGACGTCTTCAAGACCCTATTCGGTGACGCCGCCAGCCACGATGCCGCCGCTGCCATCTTCTCCGAGAATAACCCCTTCAGGAGGACGAACCAGGAGCCCGAGTTAGGGTTTGTTGCCCCTTCGGCTGAACCTGCTGAATACATCAATAATGGCGAGTCTGAGAACAATGGCGATGGCGGTGACGGTGAGGTGAAGAAGCGGAAGAGGAAGAACAAAGAGAAGGCGGCTTCCGATTCGATCAACGAAGAGGCTCCAGAGAGTCATGTGGAGTTGGAGGGCAAAAAACAAAAGAAAAAGAAGCTGCCGGAAACGCCGAATTCTGAAAACCCTAATTTGGGTTCTGAGTTGAAAGTGGTGTCAAGACAGGAAAATGATGAACCCTCCGAGACGACGAATGCGGCGGCGAAGAAGAAGGATGGGAAGAAGAGGAAAAGGGATGAAGTTGAGAGGGAATATGAGGTGAAGAAGTATGGCGTGAAGGAGGGCGAGGAGGAGGGGGAGAAGGAGAAGAGGAATGTTGGGGAGAAGAGGAAGACAGTGGATAATCCAGCTGATATGTTGGTTTCGAATGAAGGTTTCGACGACGAGAGTAAGCTCTTGAGGACTGTTTTTGTTGGAAATTTGCCCTTGAAGGTCAAGAAAAAAGCTTTGATGAAGGAGTTCGCTAAGTTTGGAGAGGTGGAGTCGGTGAGGATTCGCTCTGTGCCAATCTTGGATGTGAGTATTTTAGGTTCGAATGTTTTGAGTTTTATGACTTGTTGTTTGCAGAATCTGGATATAAATGTATTGTTTAGTTACTGATTTATACATTTGGTTCTTTTTGCTCAGACCAAAAGACCGAGAAAGGGAGCAATACTCACGAAGCAAATCCACGATAAAGCTGACAGGTAATCGTTTTGCATCACTTGATCAGTTGGTTTTAGGAACTGTTTGTTGCATTTATAAGGGTTTTTGCGTAAGGCCCTGGTTCCAATTTACCATCAGATTGGGATTGGGAGTTCTAGCTATTCTATTGTAATTTATCATAGCTCAAATAAAACTTTACATTGGAAGATTGGCTCTTTTAGTCACCATGCATTTAGGTTGTTAGGGATTTACGTTTAGTGTGACATTAAATTGTTAAAAATACGTAAAATGATATAGATTATAGACTTTTGATACTTGTTAAAGATTAAGAAGAAAGGTTTCAAATTTCAGTGATTTACGAGTGCCTTTGAAATAACAGATTTTGTGTTGCAGTGTTAATGCCTACATTGTTTTCAAAACGGAGGAATCTGCACAGGCTTCGTTGTCCCATAACATGGCTGTGGTATGTTATTCACATGAAGTTGGCTGATTAATATCATTCTGCACAAGCTGTTTCTTGCAATAAAGCTGCAGTTGTTAATCTTGTGCCTTGACTTATTATGCATGTTGATGTAGGTTGAAGGACATCATATCCGTGTTGACAGGGCATGCCCACCTCGTAAGAAGCTGAAAGGGGAGAGTGCTACTGTTTATGATCACACAAAAACTGTTTTTGTGGGTAACCTTCCATTTGATGTAAAGGTAAATTGGTCCTCTAGGATGGTTTTTTTATTTATTTCTTTTTGGAACTTTCCCCCCTCTCAATTTACATTTGTTGCCTACTTTTGTTGCAATATGTGGATAACAATTTCTTTTCTTTTGCAGGATGAAGAAGTTTATCAGTTGTTTTGTGGTATTAACAATCTCGGATCTAGTGTTGAAGCTATTCGCATAATCAGGGATCCTAACTATGGTATCGGAAAGGGCATTGCTTATGTTCTGTTTAAAACAAGGGTATGTGATTTTCACTGACATTTATCAAACCCCATTTACAGTCAATGTTTCTTTGTAACAATGTCTTGCCTTTTGAACTCGGATATGTGGTTGTTTAATTGATTCTATTAATTTTCTTCTTGGATGGCCTGCTGTACCTTTTTAGTGAGAGTCCTCATGGGGATGTTGATAGGACCCCCAGTTGTCTCCCAGAACGTATGCGTACCATTTCTCTTTCAACGCTATGAATTTGCTACTATGGCAGTTTGGCCACCAAGTACATAATGATGTTAATTAAGCAAAATAACGACTCTAATCAATTCTTCTACTGTGCATATTGGATGCTAAGTGTCTGCTGCCATTATCTTTATTTGCTTTTGTCAAAAAGTTGGACTGAGGATATAATTATGAAATTATTGCTGGAGTAGTTTCTTCTGTAATTGTATGATTATATTTTATCCGGAACATTCTGTAGCATGAATATTTCATTTCGAAACTAAAGTGAGTATTTGGTATTGAATACGTGCATAGTTTGACTAAACTAAATAAATTATATTGTTTCCCATCAGCATGTGAACTCTGTAGCTGAATTTGTATATGCTGTAGTTTCTTAAGGTACACCTGTTTTCAATTTGTATTATCTGATACAGTACATTATGTGTTGTCTGTCAATTTGGGCATCCAGGAAGCAGCAAATTTGGTTGTTAAGAAGCGAAACTTGAAGCTTGGGGATCGGGAGCTCAGGCTGTCTCATGCAAAACCAGAGTCCACCCCAACTAAGAGAAAGAGCCCCTCATCTGCATCGGAAGCTAATTCTTCAGCCAAAAAGCGAGCTGTGGACTCAAGAAGTACAGATTTTAACAAGTCGAGTTCAAATGCATCTTACCAGGGCCTGCGTGCAGGTAAGCCTGGTGTCCAAAAGAAGTTTAATGCAAAAGGCAGTAGACCAGATAAGTTTGAATCAAGATCCCCGAGTGGAGTGAAGCCGAAAGAACGTAAAGATAAAAGGCCATCTGTTGCTGCGAGAAAGGCTAAAGAAGCACTTAAAGGTGGTGCTGCTTCAAAACAAACAGGTACAAAGCGTAAGCTGGATAGCCGGACTCCAGATAGCTCCCAGCAGAAAAAGAAATTCAAGAAATATAGGTAGGAATACACGAACATAGCCGGGCATTACTCCGATAAAGGCCTTCCCCCACCTCCGGTTCTGTGCTGTGAGAAAGAATTACGAAATGTGTACCCTTTCCAAATTATTATTTCTTGTACAAGTCATAGATTGATTATATTTTTTTACTTAATAATTTTCAGATTTTATTTTCCTTAGATACATGGATTAGAATGGCTTATCCGTGTTAACAATGAGATTGGAAGAGTAGTGATCACTGATCAATCCTATATAAACACTCAATTCTATGTAATTGCAGCTCCGATCCCGTACAAAGAAGTTGCTGATGATGGTCCATTCTCTAACACAACCACCGCGTACGTAGCATGTAACTTAATTAGTTAAGAACATTTAACACTGCACTCGAGGTGTAGGTTTGATTCTCCCCTCACCACTATTGCTTGTATTAATAAAAATAAAAGGCCTTATTTTTAATTATGCCCTTACTACTCTACACAAAATCTCACTTTACTCCCAATACTCTATCATCTTATTTTACTCACTTTAGTCATCCATTGTGCTCCTGTATTACTCTGTTTTGTTAACTGGGTTGAGACAAACATTAGTTTCAATGACAAAGAAGGGGCTCTTTGATCTTTTTTAGTAGTGAATATAGGCGTAGGTTAAAGAAATTGTGGTGCTATCCACACACCCTTACCTTACACACTCTCTGTTAATTTCTGTCATTTGATCCTCTTCAATGTATTCGATCCTACGGTCGAAAATTAAAGAGGGTGTGTGAAAGATAAAAAAAGATATATAAATAGCACCACCCTAAAAAAATTGTGTGTTTTAATGATAACCTTGGAAAATTGGGCCGTATAGGGTTTGCCAATGAGGAAATTTTGGCAGGGGTTTTTATTTTTTGTTTTTCGTGCCAATGTGATTTTTGCGGTTTCAAAATGTCTCAAATATGTAAATGAGCTGAGCAAACCAAAGAGCCCTGCCATGTCAGCAAAACTATTGCCTCCAACCCAGTTGACGAAAATGAATAAAGTGAAATTTTGTAGAGTATGAGGCATAGCTAAAAATAAAAATTAAAATAAAATAAAACCACCACCACCACGAAGAATCGCATCTCGGAGTTAACCGTAAGACTCGCATAAAACGGTTCAACTTGTACCTTTTAGGCTTCTATTCAAAATGTATTTGGGACTAACATCCTCAATTCTCATTAGTACTTGCCTAGATTTAAAGTAGGCCTGGCAAATGGGTCATATTTGTCATTTTCGTGTAATACTCGTTATATTAATAGGTCAGATTGTGTCATGTCAAACTTGTTAAGAACAAGCTAGCACGTTCACTGCATATGGCCAGGATTTTAAGGCATAGTTGGAACGTCACTCTTCTTGTCATATTTTACTTTCATACATAATTAAATAAAAAAACGTCTTATTAAATTACTAAACATGCAATATTCACATACCACATTGCCACATTAATATTATTTCAAACATTAAAACACATTTGTCTTTCAAGTACTACATGGCAAACTGGTCGTGTTCGTGTCGTTTACGTGTCATACCCATTATCTTAACGGGTGACCCGATAACGACCCGACTTGTTAACAAGTTCTTAACAGGTGACCCGATAACGATCCGACTCGTTAATAAGTGCCAACACCTGTTATTTTTGTCTTTGAATCATGTCAAATTAATGGGTCATGCAAGAAATTGTCAAACTTACTTCCAAGCCTGCAATTCTAAGTTTCCGGGCCAAGCAATTCTAGATGCTTTAATACCTTACCAACTTCAAAGTTCAGACGTTTACTCAATGTTTAAGCCAAATTAGACAAGGAATCGTCAGAACAAACGTTCTTCATGCTTTCCCGCTAAGCATGTTAACGAGATTAGGCGGCGCAAGTGCTTTATTACAAAGCACTTGCTGCCTTCCTTTGGATATACCAGGCAGCCTGCACCAACAAACGCCATGGCGAAATTGTAAACCTTGCCCAAAGACAAAGTTACGTCAGCTTCATCCTGACGTTTTGGTTGTGAAGTTTATGAAAAGCATTACGACTTGCATAATTCATCAACACTAGAGCTGCGATAAGTCAGAAGTTGACTAGAGACTGCCTTTACATTTTTTTCTTGACGATGATATACATGCCCTTTAAAATTAGACTTTCTTACCACTGAAATTGAAGTTACATACACATTTAACCCCCAACCCACCGCCCGAATGAAACACGAGAGTCAACAAATTCCATCCAAGGGCACAGACACGCCTTCTACATAACAACTTATCCGATGGAGCTCCAACCAGGCAGTAATATCCCACAGCAGACAGATACCTTTGTATTGCAATTATTTGATGCTAATCTGTACTGAGGTGATACCCAAATGGCTGCACGCAGAACAAGGGCCTCATGTACACCAAGCAAAGTTCTGCAAGTGAGATACTATGATTTGCTCTTGCTCACTAGCGTGGGAGTAATTGAGACAACTCCAATGAAGAACAAGGTGGCTATTGAGTTGAAGTCATAGAGATCCCCAAGGGATCGCAACTCTCCAAGAGCTAATCCAGCCTGCAGCACAAAAAGAGGGTCAATTACATAGGCACAGCCAGTGACAATCGAGTAGAGCATTATGAAGACAAAGACAACTCAGATAAATCGCTACTATACTTGTCCTTTATAGATTAGGATCACCACCTTAGCATGATGGTGGCAGGTGGTTCAAGCTCCACACACTCGGTGAATTGACCCAAAATGAAAACCATTCTCCAAAATGATTCTTTTCTCTTCCGATATTAGAGAACTAACATTTTATTTAAACACAATTATATATTCTTCCGCATTAGTCAAAATGTGATGAAGCCATATTTATCTTCCTCTATGAACACATGGGAAACAAACAGATAACTGTTTTTTATTTTGTATCATTTGGCCATACTACCCTTGACGTGTTGCAAATGGCTTCTGATGTTCTTAGACAACAACTAAACTTCTTAAACAACTTTTTGAAGTGAAGGATACATACCCTGACAGTGACATAAGCAGCCGGTATCAGACCAATTGAGGTTGCCAAGAGGAAAATATGATAAGGCACGTCAACTATTGGTGAAGCAACATTGATAAATGTGTTTGGCAAGGTCGGAGTTAATCGTAGAAACAACATATAGTTCAATAGTCCCCGTCTTCTTTTGGCTACCTGTTAGAAAAACCATAATTGATTCACCAATATTTTCAAAGTTAAGTATCAATGAGAGATATGAAGACATCTGAATATACCTGGTTTTGGAAAAATTGCAGTTTGTCGGGCCAAAGAGAGAAGACAAGGGGCCTCCCGATCAGCTTTGACAAGAAGTAACAAGAAGATGCACCAGCAGTGGCGTTAAACACCACCAAAGCTACACCTTTGAAGACTCCAAAAAGGGAACCGGCGAGCAAGGACATGAAAACAGTACCAGGGATCATGAAAGTCTGCATGAATATATAAACCATGCAGTACCCTAACAGAACCTGAGCGGTGTAGTCACTTGTGTAGTCCTCGAGGTGAACTCTAGCAAGAAGAAAATAATGACAAGAAAACAAGATAAAATAAAACCGGAAAATACCATCAAGCTCATGTTCTACAATTTATCTGTAAATACAGCACATGCAGCAGGAACAAAACACAATACATTAGTCATAAAACTAGCGGAGTACATAGCTACACTCAATCAAGTTCGTATCTTTTTCCGACAATACAATTTACACCAACGCTTCACAAAATGTTCGAGTAACAAAGTCATCAAAAATTAAAGTTTACGGTCACAATAATGCGATACGCCATATCCAGCATTAATCTCTCCTCCTATTACATATTAAGGTCACACTAATGCAGTACACCGTATCCAGCATTCGTATCATAACCAATGAAAACAAAAATAACTAATGTAACAGTTGCATGCGGTTACATCAAATTTCTCAGAACACAAATCAAAAGGCCGAATCTAAACTCGCTAAGACCAACATCTGGTGCATTAACATTAACAATATTCTATTCAATAATTTAAATTCCTAGAGAGAGATTTATAGATAAAAAGCTTCAAAAATTAGGCCTGTTCCGAAAAAATAATTATGAGACATGCTAATTTGTTTGCAATTGGATTAAAAGCTAAAAATCCATAATTTACTGAAAACTAGCATAGCTCTGATACAGAAATTACTTATGCCAATAAAATTCAGAGGGGAAAAACAAATAATCCCAGATTGGTATCACATGCATTAGAAAACCACAAATTTTCCCATTAAAATTTGTGCCTTTTCCTGGGAAATTCCATCATAAAAACCCAATTCAGATTCATGGGAAATTTATAAGAATTAAAAAAAAAAAAAAAAAAGTACCTGAGGATTTGAAGCTCTTGGAGGCTACGGGGAAGCTTGAGAAAGCTGTAATCTGATGCGGGCATGGTCAGGTAAACAGCCAGAAGGCCAAACAAGAAGCCCAACACGACGGTGGAAGCCACGGCCACCTCCCAAAAGCTCAACGGGAACTTACTATTATTGGGTCCCACTCCCCCACCAACCACCTTCACGTCCCCTCCATTGTCGTCTCTCTTCCCCATCCCTCTCTCTAATTTTTCCTTTTCCCTTTTTCTCTTTCTGCAATTTTCTAGGGAAAAGTTTAGAGTTATATGCAATTTTCTCTTCTTTCTTCTCTCTCCTCTTCGCTCTATTTTATGGTTTTGGAGAGAGAGGAGGAAGAGAGAGACAAAAACGAAATAAAGGATATTCGCTGGTTCCTAAACCAACTTGTTCTTCGCAAATACGAGTTATATGCAAATTGGAAAACGATGTTAAATACAATTAGGATAAGGAAAATGTTGGGCAAATGATGTTTTTAAATCATATTTTATACATCACATGATGTGGCGGTTGATGGTTGAATAATTTTTTTTAATAAATTAAATAAATAATTCAACTATTAACTGCCGCATTATGTGGTAATTTTGCTGTATTTTATTCTCCAAAAGTGTGAATTATCAAAATAGCCCTGAATTGGCTAAGTGAAAATTCTACGTGGACTTTTGAGCTCATTTCATGTTTTTGTCTTCATACTTGCCGTATTCTTGTAGTACTCGTTGCTACGAACGGGTGAGCTTGAACGAGACGTGAATCAGATGTGTAACGGCAACGTTACGTACGTTATGTGAGGTTTTTAATCACCACCATTAAACTTGTCTCGCTGAGTAGGTAAAATTTCATATATAATTTGAGTGATTTGGTTGAGATTTGAAGCAGATCAACGTGGAGGGGATGATCCCTAGTTTTCGACAAGGAAACGGAGGGCCAGCGAGGGTTTTTCGGCCGGCCAAGAACCGACCCTCGAGACCACCACCATTGTGTTCGTGGAGAGCGACGGACCTGCAACGGTGATGCGACGAGCGGGGGAAGTTTTCTGGCCAAAATTTCCAGTTTTTCGGCGATAATTGTAGCGGTATACCGGTCCAAACCTGATTCAGATCCAGTTCAAACCTTAGAACCAGAATAAGAGTATTTATGTGAATTTTGTTTTTTTATTTTTATTTTTAATAGTATATTGGTTGGATGCTCTCACCCAGAATAAGAGTAGCATTGTATGTCGTGGTCTATAGGCAAGCAAATAAGGCCAAACCGCCCATCCCAATCTCAGTCACATGCTCCCCTTGTTTTTCTTTTGGCCTTTCTCATAGGAGGTTAAAAACAAATACAAAATCTTGAACTAATAAAAACTTTGAAACTACTAGCAAACTTCTCACGTTTTTATGAGTATTCACATTTTAATTAGGGCCTCAATAATTTAATTACATGATTAGAGTAATTTAAAGCATTAAATAAAAAAATCAAAAGAGAAGAAGAAATCTGAGGGTCAATCCAATTACTTGTTGCCAAGAAAAACCTTGTAAAGATAACTACTTACTCATTCTTCGTGGTTATGAGAAATCCTAAACCCATTCGAAAGGATACGCCATGTTTTTACATCATAAGAACAATATGTTATTTCTTGTTCAACACAATGCGTCTCTGTTCAAATTTTACATTATCTTGAAGTGTAAATTAGCATATAATAGCGCTTGTATTAAAAAACAATATAATCATTCTTATTCATGTCATTATTTGGGCGTTTCTCTTGTGCATCTATTCTATTCCACCACTGTAACTTAATCTCATTTTTATTTCTTTCTTTATACCATCGATGTTGAGGGTAAGGGGATTGAGAAATATTATCTGGTGCAATAGCAAACGTTCTTAACGAGTTTCCTTGCCTATTTTTGTTTGTTTTCAAATTTGAGAGTTTAAGATGTAATTTGAATATGTTCTCGTGAATGCTACAAATCCATCTTGTAGTGTATTTTTATTTGGATTTGAAGGTAGTAAATATTCTCATCTAGTCTTTTTACATCAAACAAGTATTGTTCTTTTGGTAAATCAAAATATTTTCCTTCTATATTAAAAAAAAAATCAATAATATCATTTAAATACCTGATGATGAGTAGCAATAATCATGTGGACTATCATACCTACATGATCAAAGTTATATATATATATATATACACACTATATATACAAAGGATTAGGATCGGGGGACACCCATTTTGATACTCATTTTTTAGGATTGACATAGCCCAGCTTGTAAGAGCACTTCCACCCGTTAGAGGATGACAAGGGAAAGGTAAGGAAGGGCAAGTGATTGCCCTTCAAAAATAGTATTTGCCTTTGTGCAACTCCACCCGTTGAGCAAAGGCAAGGGCAAGAAAAAAAAAAATATATATATATATATATATATTTATGCTTTGTTGGTCTTATCCGGCACATGCTTTGGGGTATTTATACAAAAAAATTTTAATGTTTTCCTATTTGTTTTAAATTTTTTTCCCTTTTTAACGTCAGATTAATCCTGACCATTTTTTTTTCATTTTTAAATCCAACGCACCAGATTGTGCCATGTGACACAATAGTAACAAAATGATTTTTTTGTTGTTGTTGGAAATCCAACAGTCCAGAAACTGCCACGTTAGAGAGCCGTTGACTCTTTTTGCGATAGCTGTTACAGTGGGCCTCGCGCGTCAAGCACTGTTGGCTCCACTCGCTCGTTTCACAAGTGTGTTGCAAGCACCAGACATAAAAAAAGACAGAATGTGGATGACGTCATGCTGATGCCACCCACGCCTGTTGGCGTGAGGTCGGACACAACTTGTTGGGGCTCTTGGTTGGGCTTTAGATGGCCCACCACTTGCCCTCCTCATTTTGGACCGGTGGAGGAGGTTTTTGGGCTTCAAAGGCAAGTTTGTTGCCTTTTCCTTGGCTCTTCCACAACTGGTGGGAAATGCTCTAATAATTGGCTTGGGCTCGAGTTAGAATGCCTTCATGATTTGCTTGCTCACTCGCTAGCTGATCATTCGACTTCACAAGGTCTTCATTATCGCTCCGCAACTCATCAACCTCCTTCTGCAACTCTTCATCAATCTCTGTTAGATCTTTGTTTAAAAATACAAAAATCAAGATCTAACGGTTAAAACACTCGGAGTACCGTAAACTCCGGAGCACCCAATAATCTGTGATCACTAATGAGCACAACTCGTTCCCTCTTTACAGAGAATATTGAACCTCAACAAGCTAGATATTTTTTTTTGGGTAAAGTTAACAAGCTCGATTTCACTGCTTTGGAAGTCTATAAAAAAAAAAAACTATTTAAAATGGGCACAGGTAGGGTCTTCATTTGGCCCGGGGGCTTGCCGGGCCTATTGAGGAAGAAGCCCAGCTCGGCCCACCACCAGGCCCAGGCCGGCCCGACCTATAATATAGAGGGCTAGGCTTGGGCAAGGGTGTTTGAGGCCCGGCCCAACCCGCATAGGCCCAACTTGAAAGTCAATTTTAGATCCCAATTTACATAAATATACTCAAAATAAGAAGTCATAAGTCATTTGACTTGAACTCTTTTTCTTAATAAGGTCATTTTAGCCCAGCCCATGTAGCCCAGCCCAGCTCAGCCCATTTGGCCCATAAAAGCCTAGCCCGTGGGCTGGGCCTTAAAAATTTTGAAAAAGCCCAGCCCCGCCCATATATTTCTATTACCTTATTTAAGTCCAGTCCAGCCCAAGCCCATTAAATTTGGGCCCGGCTGGCCCGGCCCCGCCCATTGACGACCTCTAGGCACAAGATGTGAAATTCCGCTTCACTGCCAAGAAGCTGAAAGTACCATAAAGACTAACAATAAAACAGAGGAAGTTAATAAAGCCATCTCCACAGTCTTCATTCGGAGACACATGCTTGATGCATACTTTGCCCGTAGCTCTATGCTCATTCCTATACCAATTTGGTGTGTGCAAATTGCACAGATTCTATGTAAGGAAAAACATCATAGGAGGCTGGACAAGTCGCATCAACAAATTGCACATATTTATCCCTACAGTATAAATATAACTTAGAGATTGAGGAAGATTAAAGAATGATTAATAATTATTTTTAGTTTTTAATTACGAAGATTTATGAGATACGAAGACCAACACTCCGCTAAACTTTACTGTTTGTCAAGTTATTAATTAATTAATTTTTATTGTACACATTAAACTCGAAATTATTCAATTTCTTAATCACCGCTAAATGTTTACGTAGGAAACAAACGGATGGATGGCTTTATTGCAATTTGCAAGCCAATGGCCCCATAGAGAGCATATAGACCCAATTGACACACTCATTTCATTTACTCCAGGAATCTCCAAGTCAACAGCGTTGACTCCCGCCCACCCGTAACTTTAGCTCAATTCCAACCGTCTACTCTTCCATCTCACACGCGCTTCTTCCCCCCGGCGCCAATCCGCATCTCGCCCATAGAATATGCCACGTGTGCACTGACCCTCCTCCCCTGTGTACTAACCCCGGTTACTTTATCCGTCCCCTACCTTAGTAACCCTAGTGGATTCTATATATATCCACACCTCTTTCTTTCTCTCTCCTCCCCGTTCAATCTCTCTCTCTCTCTCTCTCCCTCTCTCTTCCCTCTGCAATTTTCGATTTCTTCAAAGCTCCAAAACAACGAAGAAACTACCAATTAGGGGTTTCGTATTCGGAGCTCCGAATTTGTATGCGCGGATTATATGAGCGTTTTGTATAGCATTCTGTGGATTCGTTGTGTTGCGATTCAATGGCGGAGCGGAGGTTCGGCGTAGGCTATGCTTTGGCGCCCAAGAAGCAGCAGAGCTTCATCCAAGAGTCGCTGGTCGACCTCGCCAGATCGCGCGGCATCGATCTCGTTCGGATCGACACTGAGCGCTCGCTGGCGGATCAGGGGCCCTTCGACTGCGTGCTGCACAAGCTCTACGGCGACGATTGGAAGCGGCAGCTGGCGGAGTTCAGGGTCAAGAACCCGAATGCGGTGATACTCGACGCGCCGGAGGCGATCGAACGCCTGCACAATCGGATTTCCATGTTGCAGGTGGTTTCGGAGCTGAGAATCGAGCACGAGAGCGACACTTTCGGGATTCCGAAGCAGATTGTGATATACGACAAGGAAACGCTGTTTGATCGCCAGGCGTGGGAGGGTCTGAAGTTTCCGGTGATCGCGAAGCCGCTGGTGGCCGACGGCAGCGCCAAGTCGCACAAAATGGCGCTGGTTTTCAACCACGACGGTCTGGACAACCTCAAGCCCCCAATTGTGCTTCAAGAGTTTGTGAACCATGGCGGCGTCATCTTCAAGGTGTATGTGGTTGGAGGGTATGTGAAATGCGTGAAGCGTAAGTCGCTTCCGGACGTTTCAGAAGAAGAGAAATTGGGGAGCTTGGATGGCTTGATGTCGTTCTCGCAGATATCGAATCTTGCAAACAATGAGAGAACTGATGACAAGTATTACAAAATGATGCAGCTGGACGACACTGAGATGCCGCCGCAGAGTTTCATCGCTGATATTGCAAGGGGCTTGCAGCAGGCAATGAAGTTGAACTTGTTTAACTTTGATGTGATTCGGGATGCGAGGTTTGGGAACCGCTACTTGATAATCGACATTAATTACTTTCCTGGGTACGCCAAAATGCCTGGCTATGAGACTGTGTTGACGGACTTCTTTTGTGACATTGTGCAAAAGAAAGAGAAAGATGGGGTGGAGAGCACTGGTTTGGATAGCTACGAGGTTCTTAGCTGCGACGATGAAGTGAGGAAGATTGTAAGTTGTGATGGCGATGATGGGGGTGATCTTAACGTAGAAGAGGAGAACCCAGTTCAAGTTTAAAAGGCGGTGTGGCCTCGTCGTCCGATGGTTGGCTGGCAGTTTTTCGGCCATTTGTGGACGAAGATGAGCTGCACATTAGGTTTAGATAGCAGTTGGGGTACAGTGCTGAACTGAGTAGGTTGGTTCTTGGTTTTAGCTTTAACTTCTTGACAACAAGGTTACATGATGTTCAGCGTCGATCGTGTATATTCCATCCACCAATGCTCCGGAGAAGGTACTTCTCAAAATACTCTGCTGAAGTTTTAGCCTTTTAGGAAAGTCAAGTTGTAATCTGAGGCTTTACAGTCTTTCCTTTTGCAGAAACTGTTTTAGTTTGTGCCCTAGGCACCTTTAGTTAATGGATTTTGGCCTTTTTGTCAATGATTTTTTCATTTTTATTCTTTTATGCATTTTAGTTTCTGTTGAATTTATTGAATTTGTGATACTTTTTTTCTCCTGTTCTTGAAGTAATTTATTCTTCTGTTGTTTAATGTGGCTCGAATGGATTGCATCATAAGGTATATAATTAATGCTCTGTCACTCACATTTTATCAGGAAAACATTTAACACAGTAACTTTCTTTATAATCCTAGTTTCGTTTTGTACGTTGGAAGTCTCATATCTAAAAATGGGGAAAAAGGAGACATAATAGATGGAAATCTTCCGTGAAATTCCTGGTCTAGCTCTTAGGATTAGAGCCTCTTTTCTATCAATACATTGTTTTTTCTGTATTTGGCTAGTGATCCATGGTCTTTATCATGCGAGCTGAGAATTGGACAGTGCCTGAAGTTATTAATCATTAAACTCTTCCTTTTTGTTTGAAATGCGCGTGATTGGACAAGAGGATAAAAGAAACAGTTGTTGCCCTACGTTTTACTTTGTTGGTATGGCAAGAGGCATGTTCAGTTGCTTTGATGTAATGTGTTACTTTCTGATCAAACTTTTTGTCATATACGTGCCGCTTTGTATTAATTGTTATTAGGCGTTTAGCGTTTTGTCGTATGTTTTGGAAGTTTATTTAAGACTCAGTGCATCTAGCGTATCTTGGTGCTTTGATTTTACTAGTAATAAAGTGCGATCCCAGATTCCCTTTTAAGGCTTTGTGTCGACTTCAGAGAAATGAACTCTAAATAGCACACATATATTATTGCATTTATGTCAGGTTTAGTTGTTTTTGGATAGTGTAGAATGCTAGAATCAGAATGTAGTATAGTTCTGATTATTTCTTCGATTAATGAGTTCTAGGGTTAAGGAATAGATAAGAATCATCAGATGGTTGTTGAAACAAAGAGGACCCTGGATGAAATAAGTTTCTATGTTGGATCTGTGTTTCTATTCGCTAACGGTTTGTGTATTGACTTTGCGTGCCAATAGGAGGGGTTGACCCACATGTTGTTTTGGTGTGTTGTTATTAGTAACGGTTTCTTGCTTCATTATCCAAATATACCAATGTCGTATATGGAAATAATATATTTAAGTACTTTACAGATTTGATGGTAGGATTCCCCTGGCTTGTTAGTTTCTGACGTTTAACTGTCTTGTATAAGCACCATGCGTTGGCTCATACTTTTCCACGATATTAATCACTTCCATAGATTGTATACTTGTATTTCATGTTTTCCATTGGTAGATGGACTAATAGAATATCCAATTGTAGAAGCACCGTGTGCTCTCGATGTGCGTAGTATTCCAACACGTGCTTGCTAGTTGTCCAAAGGTCAGAATTGTGAGCGTTTTCCACAGTGCTGAAGTGTACTGTTCATTTGTTAATTTGGTAATAGGTGTCAAAGCCACATAGCTAAGAAGAGACTGGGTCTGGCAAAGTGACTAGGTTGCATAGGAACAATCTTCTTATGTCATTTCCCCTCTCCGGTTACCCTCGTTTAAATGATAGTGATTTATAAGTGAAAACTGAAAAGTTGGAATGCCATTGAGTTTCTGTAGTCAACAGAAAACACACTAAATCCTTTGCAAAGATATATCAAAAGAATATCCAATTGTTGGAAATATCACTCCTAGTGGCTTACGTCCTTTGCCTGAAATCCATGCTTCACCCCGTAAATGCTCTAAAGTTCTGCCCAATTCGATGACCCATCCCTTTGCTGCTCTAAGCTGAGTATTCCTACTATATTTTGAACCTGTCACAGAGGAGTTGTCTATCTCTTAGTTTTCTGTATCCTGTTTCCAAGAACTAAAACTCTAGATGTCGGTTAGTTTGAGGGGATTGATGCAGAATAGATAGTTCTCAAAGGCTGCCTTTAAGGATCTGGATACACATTTGACATGATACTTCTGGATTCTTCCGGGTGCATATCGAAATACCTTGCAAACATTTTCACCTTGGAGATTAGAGTAACTTTTGTTTAGAACTTTTCCTATGCAAACATAGGAACAATTTATGACTTTTATCTTGGAAGTGTTTATAGATAAATAATTATGGAGATTGATTACACTACTACACCATGCGGAAATAGAAAGGTTTAGAATGGCAAGAAAAAGAAAAACAGCTTGTTTTCTGTTTGTCCAAAACTATAGCGTGTCCCCAAGTTATGTTTTGAATCCATTATGTCTGCAAAGTTGGCAGAAGGTTTTCACTTTGCCTTTATTTTTTTGTTTTCGTTCTTTGTTCAGTTAGTTATTAGTTTCTTATTTAAGTCACTCTTCTTTTAAGGTGGTTAAGTGTTGATTTGTAAAAGATAGAAAATCCTTTGTCTATCACGTCCTTAGGTTGTATATGTACAGTATAGTATAGCTTTTCATGAAATGATATGATTTTTATCTGCGTATTGTAATGGATATGATTTGCGTGACAGTGTTTATATAGGAATTAATCCTTTGATAAAACTGTGGATGTGGAGGGAGTCCTTGACGCCATCTGTAGATTGAGCTTCGTGTACTATCCCTTTGTTAGGTGTAAAACTCAGTCAAGTTTGGTATTTGTTTAAACGCCATCTTGTTCTCTGGTTGTTTCTTGGGTTAGCATTACTCAATTGTGGAATACTGGCGGGGTGGATATGAATCTTTTGTAGTCTTCCGTTGGAAATTGAATGTTCGATTTTCTTCATTCTGAACTTTCAAACAGGTGAGGAGTTTCCTGGTTGCGGAATATCCGAAATGCTCCAGGCTCTTGATAAATAGAGTAGAATATGGTACTGGAATGTATTTCATGTTTTATCCTCAAAGTCTGTTGAGATAGAATTCTGGTTAGGTAGCGTAGCGTTAGTTGAGGAGTGATAGGAGTTTGGGTATATTGTTAAAATATTATACGCGAATTTACTATCTATCTATGACGGAGTGATAAAGGTTTAGGTATATTGTTAAAATTTATGCTTATGAAGGTCCAATCTTTCTTGTGTTCTAGTGTTTCTACTCCAATATGATTCTGCAGTCGAGGTAATTCCATGGCGGCATTAGATTTTTTTGGAGTCGTTCAAATTCTCCAAGTATTCTTCTGAAGAGTGTGATCAGAAAAATTCATGTATCCATTCCGGTCACTCTGCTTTTGGCCTCCATGTCTTTGAGGCGTCTCCTCCTAGTTTTGAGTGTCTTGTTTTTTTTTTTTTTTTCCGACCTCGACCTCTCCGGTAGAGCTCGCTTCATTCGGGTGTTGATTAGCATGCTTGTGATTGGGACCAAAAACTAAACAATAAAACTTTATTGCATCATGAACAAACACCTCTTAGGCTTTACGGTCGAACCGGAGCTTAAAATCTTGGTTAATTGTAACCAATAATCCTTCTAAGCAAATATGAAATAGGGATGGCAATGGGGCGGAGTGGGGTCGGGGGTGCCACCTCCATCCTCCGCCTCCGTTGATGATTTATGGAGGCCATTTTTTCCTCCATAACCGTCTTTTAATCGGGGATTTTCCGTCCTCACCTTCGCTGGGAATAGGAGAAGTAGGAGAAGTCAAAAAGGGGGAAATACGTTGTCTCCCACCTACGAATCTCATTGGTGATTACAGCTTGAACTAACAATATGTATAAAACTAAATACATTTCGTATGCATATATGTTATCCAAGGCAACCCATTTTCATTGTAACAAACCAAAATCCAACTACACACATTGATGCAAATATAATGATATTTTGAACTAAGGGGTCGGAAATTTAGATTAAGCCATACAATGAGCAAGTCATTATTTTTAGGTATCAAACTCACTATCTATGAGAATTGAACTTGTCACCTCTCATTTATATATGTGGAGAAGATTATCATTCAATAGTAAATTCGCACGATCACAGTCTGGATGCTTAAGTACAAATTAATGATTTATATTCAGAACAATCAGTGAATTATACAAGCGGACTTAAAATCAAAAGATAAAAAATTTTCTGTTTTTTTTTTTTTGGGTGACAAAGATCAAAATTTCTCGTTGATAAAAAAAAATATCACTATTTCTCTTAACACCGTATTGATTTTTAGTGACCCCAAACATAAAGGTGTTGCTTAAGTCTGTTTAATTATTATCCTCGGTGACTACAAGTATTTAAAGTAAATCGTTATCCATGTGGCAATTTAATTTTGAAAGTGAACTCTCAACTTAATAATTATTAGGTGGTTTAGTTAGGAACTTGGTAAATGGATTTTGCACCAGTCAATAACTTGTATTAAACGGAAATAATCTTACCTAATGAGTAGCAGTGTAACTACTAATCTGACTTTTAGTTACTACATATACATGTATGGGGTATATAAATTATAATTAATCATTAACAACATCCTTTCCTTCCTTTATTCAGCAGCTGATGTTACACTCGGAGACCCTTATGCATGTTTGACTTTGACATGCAACAATATGCATGGTCAAAGCCTTAATTAATTCTCATATTATGCAACATAAGTTTCTCTCTCTCTCTCTCTCTCTCTCTCTCTCTCTCTCTCTCTCTCTCTCTGTGGGTTAAAAGGCAACAAAAAGTCCTATTAAGACTCTATATATGTAAGAAATAATGACATTACAGTAGTGAACAACTATATATTCAATCAAAAAGGAAATTGAACAATTCTTTAGGTAAAAGTTTACAAGAATTTGGAGGTAATCTTTTCACATAGGTGCCTAATACATAAGAATATATGTATATGAGTTGAGAATTCAGAAGCAACATCAACCAATAACCAATCCGAAGAAATAGACCTTATTAACGAATAATGAATGCAGTGATTTTTCTGTATAAAGTTTAAAAGTTTCTTCAAATTTTTGAGGGTGTACGAGCCAGAGAGATTACGATGATGAAATTTATGAGATTGATCTGCAAAAAAGAAAGAAAATGTAAACTTTAGTTTATAAGGAGGCAAATGCATCAAGTGAAAAATTTCTAGATTAATTATTAAGAATTTTATTTTATCTCAAAGAATAAAGAGGAAATATTCAATAACTCAATGTAACTGAAAATAATGAAGCGAAAAGATTTGAGAGGATATTGGCCTGCAAGAACATACTCTAGAATATCTTTCCAGTAGGATTCACTTGTTTCATCATCCATGAGTTTCTCCCAAGCATCAAAGATGGCCGTGGGGCGCAGGTGCTGCAGGATCGCTCATGCTCATTTCCATTTGGTTCGCAGCGGAAGAAGTCCCCGGAGATACTGATGATGATGAAACTAATGCAGGAAGTGGGTGGTTCGATCTGCACATATATATCATCATAGCAACTACTGCTCATGTTCTCCTGATCAGTACTATTGCAACTAATAACCCTTGTGCACCAAACCCACCTTCAAATCCTTCGAACGAGTTAGAAATCGCATGAAGTCATCGACTTTATCAGCCTGTTGTTCCATTCTTGACCACTTAGCATGGTGCTTGCTCCGCTCACTTGCCTCCAAACGGATTAAGAATGTGAGAACCAAAAAGACTACTAGTAGTAGTGTTCATCAAGTCTACATTATAATTATTAGGAGGAACACTACTATTACTTGTAGCGCTCACGACTGGCATCATGTATAAACGTTGAAGTAACTGCATTTTGGCAAGTTGGGCAGCACCTGCTGCTGCTTGTAGCCTCAGGGCATTGTCCCAAGGACTAGTCATCATGTTCGAGTTGCCAACACTTGCTGTTCTGAGCAACCGTGAAAGGTCGAGGAGGTGATTGAGGTCAGTCCTTGGCTTGTGGGTGTTTGGATCAATCCCCATGTGCAGGAGCTTCTTTCTCAGGTGGGTGTTCCAGTAGTTCTTGATTTCGTTATCCGTTCTCCCTGGAAGATGAGTTGCAATTTTTGACCACCTGAAAGAACAAGCAACGTACACCTTTAATTAATTAGTTTCACAAATTAGTTTTACAATTTTTTCTAGAGGAAACTTAATTTTATATGTGAATTGTGACGGATGGAGAAAATTAATTAGCATACTTGTTTCCAAGAACTGAATGAAGATTGATGATAACTCTTTCTTCCTCTTCGGAGAACTTTCCCCTCTTAATATCAGGCCTCAGGTAATTTGTCCACCTTAATCTGCAACTCTTGCCACACCTGTTGAGGCCAGCAAGCTTGGGGAGAGCTCTCCAGCTTCCATGGCCATTTCTGCTCATATAATCTGTCAATTTCGCATCTTCTTCCGTTGTCCAGGGACCTTTCTTCAAACTGCTCTCTTCATCACAACAAGGGGATCTAACCATTGTGCTAATATTAACACACAAAGTACAATATATATCCAAATTCTAGATGATGAAATTAAAGTCGGAAAAAGGTATGAAGATTGATTGATTCTAGGATTAGTTTTGGACACATATATTTCTGAGACATGCTGATTTTATAGGTGTAAGGAAGATGTAAATCAAAGAGTGATGTCATTTCCTTCTTTTCCTCATTAGGATATATTTCTTTGCTCCCTGAAACAAGTAATGACGATTGACGAGGAAGGAACCTAGAAAGTTATAAACCATTTAGAAAATAAGATGGCACCATAATAATCAGGATTAGGTAGTGCATGTGTCATCAAATGAGACAGTAAATCTGGTTTACAAATTTTCGCGAAGCCACCGGTCAGATTTCCATTGGATATAGAACGCTAGAAGAATAAGGTGGCGTACCTAGGATTCAAGGTTCGGGTTTATGTTTTGTGACAAAGAAACTAAAAGGTATGTGACAACGCGACATGAAGAAAAGCAGATGGAAAATATGCAGATTGTGTGCTACTTGAGAAGATGTGCTGTCATTGACTGTTGCTGGCGATACCAGAAATTTGACATTTTTTTCTCAGGGAATGGTAGTGCTCAATTATTTACTGTCGCTCCAATGTTGATGTCACAGTAATAACATTAGGACTTTCATTAAGAATTACCCAAGGAAAACAAAATACTGCAGCATCCATATATATAAGCCTTCCATGTTTTGCTTGGATTTGTAACTTGCACTCTGAAGACTGTCAAGGATGCTTCTGATGCTATTCCTAGTTAAGAAAAACAAAAACCTAGCTCTGGTAATTCATAAACAAATTAAGATGAATTACTAGCTCTCAGATCAAATTCACGTGAAAAGTCCGATCTGCAGAATGTAAACTCCGTGAGTGACTTTTATGGTTTCATCTGGAATTTTAATTAATACTGTCACCTGTTGTTTTGTACCAAACAAATTGTTCATGGTTAATGTGTAATCAAATAATTAAAGCTGAAAACAAAACCAGTAAGGATATATTGCTTGGATCGATCTGATTATGCACTATGCAGCATCAGTTTTAACTTTTAATTAGTATTTCAGTTTTAATTAACAGTCTTTCTATTACAATAAAGACATACAGACGCGCATACTCGAATTCCATTTGGATCACTGAAACATATGCAGTCTTTTAATTTAGTATTTAATTTATGGTATTAAGTACATTGATCATATATATTCTCGTTTCCGAGATTTAATTCGTGCCAATGGACTGACATGCTGCTTATTAAAGGATTGGAAGATGTATTACTATTGAATTGTTGAAAATTAAATTCAAGTATTTGATTGCATAAAATATGATGTTTGTTCTATTTGTCATCTTCTTATTTCATCATGTGTTATATATATATAGTGATATAATCTCTGATATATAATTCTCTTCTGTGGAAGATTATAACCCCATTACTAGGTAATAATACTAAGCTGCTTAATTTTATTATTCTTCTTCAATTTATTATCTTAATCTTCATATATGCCTCATCCTAGTGGTCATCATTTTTGTCATTGTCCTACTAATTTAACATAAAATTAACGATTTAAAATCTTGTTCTAAAATATGCAGCAGTCTCCAACTGCTCTCCCAAAATCTTGCCATTGCATAGTAGATCACCCATTTACCAAACATTCCCCACAATCTTCCTCGCACCAAAAACGTACATTAATGATCTCATTCAGTTTACCACACAACGTTTTGAATTTTCATTCATTCAAAACTCAACATGTATGTATGTGAAAGGTCTAGGATGGTAATAATCTAACCTAGAGGGGGGTGAATAGGTTCCAACTTAAAATCTAATTAAAATAAAACTCAACTAAATTAAACAGTTTAGCAAAACTAAATCCTACACAACAATATTAAGCACAATAAAAATAGTACGCACATGATGTAGGATTTAACGAGGCAAAACCCACCACTGGGAAAATCCTCGGGCTCCCAAGCCAGGAAACACTAAGAGAAAAGAGTACAAAAAGGACTTACAAAACTCATCTTGCTAGACTCACAACTAGAAGGCAGTTATGTCTCCGCGCCTTTGCTACTCGATCTCTCTTCAGTCTTCGAGTGGAAGTGGCACGACACTAACGCGGACGTCAATCACCTTTGCCTCGAACTTTGCAAGATACTAACGCGATCATGCAGAATGTATGAGATAAAATGATTTTTGAAAATCAACCAATTACGAAAATCACAAGGCACATTTTCATAATTGATTTCTAGTTGATGCATAATGAAAAATCAGCAATAAAGATTAATCTTTTAAAACCATGAATGAAAACTGATTTTTGTTCCAAAATAATTATAGCAACTCAAAACAAAAAGATCTTTGTTAAAGCATGCAATACATGAGGAAAATCAAGATTAGATGATTGTGATTCTTTTTCAAAAACTCACACATGCATTTTGTTTTTCTCAAAAACCCAAACAGCCGAACAAAAAACACACCCTCCAAAAAACACTTTGTAATTGCCGTTTTTCAAACAACCCAAAACCTGACTAACTCTATCTTATGCTGGAGTTTTTGTTTTTCACAAAAAAACAAAAAATATATCAAGATAAGCATGCAAAATAATTAGGATAAAAACATAGGTTTTTTCAATGTGATAAGATAAAGCTTATAAAACAAGTAACAAGATAAGTGCAAGTGATAACTATTAAAAGCAAATAAGATATAATGCATTAGTGACTTATCATGTTAGCCAAAAGCAAAAATAAACCCAATAACCACAGCAGCCCACTCAAAAAAAACATTTTGGTTTATTTAAAAATAAGTCTATAATCAAATCAAACCAAAAACTAATATTAATTAAAAAGAGACCTAATCTATATGAGTGCACATGCATGGTGAGCTTACCCGAATGAATGTCTCTGAAATATTTGATATTCTTGTGATCGAGAGCGCGAGAGACAAACTTAGACTTAAATAATTACGACCGAAAGACATGCACTAGTCAACGATATTACAGACTCAGGCGTTTTGCTAGGAATTGCCAATATTACATTAACAGTATGGCATATGCACGCGTGTAGAACATCGATCGATCTTGTATCTAGAAGTTGATTAGTAAATAGATTAAAGATGTTAGACATTTATACTGCTAAAAAATCTGACATCAAATTTACAATAATGTACATACGTACCAAAGAATGACTCCAAAATTCTTTTGAAAAATTATATTTAGTTATGCTCTTGAGGTATACAGGTTTACGATGAGCTTTCATGTTTTTGACATCAAATTGTCACTCTTTTCAGTTGTTGCCCACATAACCCTTAATTATCATTTACATCTTACAAGTCAACTGATATCAATATTTTCTTTTACTCCTGCAGATTTTTCTTAAAAACTGTTCAGTTTAGCTTATCATTTACACCACATATACAAGTTAACTGGTATCTATTTGCTATCGTTCTCTATTTGCTCCGCCCTTGGACTAAACGACCTTAGTTGTCTGCCTTTCTTCAGAAGAATAAATTAAGAAGTTAGTTAAATTCTGGTGATACTAAAAGCCTATATATCATCGAGTACACACGAATTCAGTGCACATAGCCTTTGCTCAAATTCCAAATAAAATAAAATTGGTTGGATTGCATTTGTAAAAGGGTATGTAATATGTTTGACATTCACAAATTAAGTTTGACATTTGCCATTTGGTACAAAGTTACAATCAAGATTTATATCTAATAAGTTGGTTTTGACCTCTGCATGCAGCTTGCATGGTAGCTATAGATCAAGGTATTTTGTTTTGTATATATTCAAAAGATGCCCCATCGATCTCACTGGTCAAATTAATACAAAAGGACAATAAGATATGCCAGACCTCGAGGTTTTTTTTCAACTTTTCTTACCTCATTCGCTTCCTTCACAAGGCTGTCGATCGATGGGATGAAACCGTAAAACAGAGTAACATGAGTTGACAGATGAGTAACATGAGTTGAATTGAAGGATTCAACATGCATCAACCTATAAGTAGAAACAGATTGACAGATGAGTAACATGAGTTGAATTGAAGGATTCAACATGCATCAACCTATATGTTGACCTTTACACGATATGCTACATCATCATGTACAAATCTTCCAAGTGGGATAATTTACTTAATAAACTTGGTTTCCTAAGATTAAAATCTTTGACTTTTATATGATACAATTGAGATTAACCCACGTATTTCTTTTTTGACAAAAAAAAAAAAAAAAGGTGTAAGGTACATAAGTGGTTTTTCCATTAATCAACACAAAATTTCCTATTTTCTCCTTTGTTGCTAAACTACACAAAAAGTTTGTTGTGTCTTCAAAGGTGGGTCAAACTTTAATGGTACGTACGTATCATTCAATGGTACGTACTGTTAAATGATTTAAGATTCATTTGGAACCCACCACAAATTAATCCGGGACCATTGAATGGCCGTACCATTGAATGGTACGTACTACCCAAGATTTTTCCTTCAAAAGTAGGATCTTTTGTATTTGTACGGCAAATTGTGAAAAACTGTAGCCATAGAATTGCGAACTATTTTTGGGGTGTGAGCTACCTAGTTTGTCGTACGCTGCCGCCTCATGACCATGTGCTGCTGGTGCTACCATGCTGGTCATTGACTTCATTGCTCAAACAAAGGTCATATGACTTGAGAACCTGTTTGTTTGATTGAGGCGAGATTTCATAGGCAATATATATTGAGCTTATGAGATCTTGTGCTCGACGAAGTTCACATAAGCTGCTTGAAGGTTGTACTACACTTGTAATATAAGGTCACTAATCCTTTGAGTTGCAGAGCTCGTAACCCAACATGATAAGGCTATGTGAAGGCACGAAAATCGCTAACTAGTCACTGCAGATGCGTGTAGTTGTAAGAAAATTTGTGGGCATCAATTCGAAAAATGTATTGCACTTGTGCTTCTTCTAGCCAGGGGTAGGAATCTTTCAGTTAGCTAGATCTATTTTGGGGATCCTTTAGAAGAGACCATGGTGGCTAATTCTGAGAGATGTCGTCGAAGGTTGTCGTGAGTCCAGTTACACTCGGGCAGCCGAACCTATCCTCATCTGGACATCCAGGCAGTTTACCCCCTTCTAGGGTGAGAGCATACCCTAATGGGTGTCAGAAAATTAGTTTACCCTCTTGCACTGGAAAGCATACCCAGATGGGTGTCAGGGAATTAGTTTACCCTCTTGCATTGGAAAGCATACCCATATGGGTGTCAAGGAATTAGTTTACCCTCTCGCACTGGAGAGCATACCCAGATGGGTGTCGAAAAATTAGTTTACCCTCTTGCACTAGAGAGCTTGGAACTAATTGTTAAATCTGCAGCTGAGCAAACTTTATGGGAACAGGACTACAAGACAACTAGAACAATCATCAGCTTGTGAGGTCTTATTCGACTATCTGCTTGAGACTTCGAACTTATTTGGATAGACCTAATTAGAGTTCAGGTGATAATGGGAATAATCCTTAGCCTGTGAGGTCTTGTTTGACGATCTGCTTGAAACTTCAAACTTATTTGGATGCCCTGAAGCTTACAAGTGATGGACTGCTCTAATATGGAACTGTCTGGGGTGATGAGAATGAGACCTGCAGGTTTTTGCGGTGTGTTCTCTTGGCGCTCGCCTACCCCGGAGCGCCATCGGGCCGAGCTACTGCCTTCGTCGGAGTGGGAGTAAACCTCCACTATGAAATTTGGTAGTACTTGCGCCTTAATCACCTTGTGAGGATGATATATTAGGTTGTATTGACCAAGTTCTAATGCCCATTTGGTTACTCACTAAGAAGTGTCTAGACTGTGCTAATCTGACTACAATGGGTACTTTGTCATGACAATGACTGCATTAACAGGCAGTTAAGCCCCTGCTTCTTCTTGTATGAGGGCAGAGCTCATCGCTACTTCAGTCAATTTCTCTGAAAAGAGAGTGAGATTTAGGGTTGAATTGTACAGAATCAATTTGCTTGAGAAGTGTGTTGAATGGGGTATTTATAGGAGCAAGTGGTCGGCCACATGTGCAAGGAAAGCCCATGCCATGTGTCGCCGTCCGATTGGCCAAATTGTGTCATCTGTTGGATGCAGTTAGAAAATATCTTTAAGATGTTGAAATATCTTAAAGATGTTTGAGAATAATCATTGAAGATATTATTAAGTTAATTAATAATATCCTAAAAATCATATTCGGAGAATCCTTAATTGATTGCTATTGAGTTTCTTTGATTAAAGGAATCTGTCTTCAATTATGAAAGCTTAATGATAGGAATTATTTATTAATTTTACCTTTAATTCTCTTGTCTTTATCTTCCTTGCCATGGGCAATTGAGCTTGGAGTAATTGTAGTCAACAGCTCAAGGCTTCTAGCTTGGTTCAACTGCCAGTGGAATAAATATGGGCCTTCTACTCTTAGATCGCATTGAATGAGTCCACTAGCCCTTAATGCTCCTTGAGCTAGGGCTTCAATAAATGTGGGTCTTGCCTATTTGTGAGGATATTCTCGTCCATAGTAAATAAAAATTCATGTGTCAGTTTGAGAATATTTTGAATTATTTTTTGCTCTACACTTTTTATTTACTTATCTCATCATTTGAACTTCCACTTAAGTGTCGGTGAAAAGTGTCGGTGGAGGGTGTCGGTGAAAAGTGTCGGTGGAGGGTGTCGGTGAAAAGTGTCGGTGGAGTGTGTCGGTGGAGGGTGTCGGTGGAGTGTGTCGGTAAAAAGTGTCGATCAAAATTGTCGGTGGGATATTTAAGGCCAACCAAAAAAAAAAAAAAATTGCCCTTGCCCTTGCCCTCCACGAACGGGTGGAGTTGCACAAGGGCAAGCACTGTTCACGGAAGGCAATTGTTGTCCTTGCCCTTGTCCTTGCCCTTGCCTTCCACCAACGGGTGGAAGTGCTCTTATGTCCTTGATTCGTTGTAACCTTCTGACCTTAATTTTTTTTTTTTAACAAACATGCGTCTAACTTTCCGCTGTTTGTCTCCTTTGCCAGTACATTGCCGATTGAAATGCGCAAACCTTACTCAACGCTTATGTTCAAGACTTAGACTTTCAATATATTGTAAATTCATTATTCTAAATAATAAATATAGCACTTTTTGGGTTAGTCTACGGTACATTTAATTTAAAAAAATGATATCGGTAGCATTTAATTTGAATGTTAATATTATAATGTAATAATGTTTAAGTATAATTTCCTGCTTAAAAGTGTAATATGACATCTATACTGTAAATGACTATCTTGTTATAGTAGTATCAACGTCATTCTGTATAATTAATTATAATGTTACAATAATTGTGTAACCTTACCTCAGACAATGAATGTTAACGTCATGTTATAACACCATTATGATGTAGTGTAATTTTTTGATGTTCCCTAGTAATAACCTACGTCTATACTGTAATTGGACCTTAATAGTGCAATCACAAACATTGTTATTGTAATTCAATCACATCTAAGTATCAAAACCTACGTTTACATTGTAATAAAACATCTTCAATGTAACTACCAAACTTATTATAGTAATAACAATGTCATTATGTTTATTAATTATAACCTTACAATATTAATGTTCACATAAAATGGTATTATCAATACCATTTTTTATTAAATGATTATATAAAACTATCATAAAAATAAACACGTTCCAATAGTATTAAAAAAATAAAATGATTAACTAGTGATATACATATATGCATCATTCACGTGAATTGTACGAAACAGGATTAACTAATTTGAACACATTGTGATCCCTTAATGGCCCCATACTCCAACAGAAAGCATACATCAGTACAAAATTACAAAATTTTACATTTTTCCTAGTTTCACGTTAGTCCTCCATCTTGTGTTCAAAAGATGTTAATGTTGCCAAAAAGAAATAAACCAACTCATTCACTCCAAATAAACCTACGAGAAAATGAAAACCAAATCAATATAAGGAAAAAAGATATGAACCTACTCATTCCCTCCAAAAGAAAATGAAAATTCCAAGCTGCATTATATAGGAAAAAAAGTCAACAAAAATGTGTGTACTTCATGTGCTCTTTGCACATCTATGCTACTACTCACAAAAGATTTCAGTAGTAACTCATTTTGGTCCTCATCACACCTATAAAACATGTAACATGCATTAATAGATAATATATACATAGTAGATATTATTTAAGTAATGATAAGGAAAAGATGACATACCTATGCATCACAATCATGAGAAAAATGACTATTGTGACTAACACTTTAGCAAACTACATTTTTGAGCCTCTTTTACTATCTCAAGCTTTGAAGGTCTACATTTTGTAGAGCTAGATTACTTTCTATTTTTGGACCCTATTGGACGACCTTTGTGAGGTTTAACATTTGGCTCAAGAATTAAAGGAATAGAAGTACCAACAAATAAACAAAGTTTTCGTTTGGTATCCTCTTTTTGATTAAGGGGTAGTTCAGTATGTAAATATTCAAAATGACCATGATGAAGTGATGTGAAAATTAACTTGACACACAAATTAAACCCTATTGTTGACAATTGTAGTGAAGTATGTAAGTAGGGATCGTTCTGGACCGGGGATTAACCAGGGATGCTAATCAACTAAAATAAGACTCAAAAACACTAAACTAGACTCTATAGACTCAAAACTAACTTGAGACACTAAAAACAGCAAGAAACAATAAAAAAGACTCAACTCTAGACCTAACACTTGATTTTGACGAAAATAAAATTTAAAAGACTCAAAAGACTAAAAGAAAACAAGTTTTGACTCAATAAACAAGACTTAAGAAAATGGGGATTTGTTTTGACGAAATTAAACCTAAAACAAAAACTTAGAAAACAACTTTATAGAAAACGAATTTTATTGAATTGAATGGGTAAATGGCTAGTTAGAGGGCCCTTCTCCACACATGACACATATGCAACATAAATCAATCTCCAGTTATTCTTCCAATAAACCATGAATGACAATGCCCCAAATTAATTGTATTGAACGAATTAATTCTCAGATTTCCCTAGATTCATTGAATTGAATGGACAACGCATCACAACCAAATTATTCTTTATCAAATTCCCTAACTATGGAATACGCATGATAGAGCCATTTAACAAAGATTATTAAGTTCAAGGGAAACCATAAGCATTGACAAGGTATTTGTGACTATGAACAGCATGACACTCCTACCAAGGATTCACTTAACGCGATTGTGACTAGCAACCTTCACTACTTGCAAATATAAGTTTGTAACTATTAGGTGAAACTCCCTTATATTTTAGCATCAAATTCATGTATGTAAATTAAGTGTGCACTCTCAACCCACGTACATAAACATGTTTTTAATAAAACAGATAAGTAAACCACATTCACGATTCTTGAAACAATAACTGGATGTAATCAATTCATATAAAACATATGTCCATGGCTTCGAATTCGCCTCTAACTAAAAAGAACTTAGTTACACATGATTATAAGTAAAAACATTGAAAATAAATTATAGAATACACCTAAAACCTCCAGAGCTTCGGCACAATCTTCAGTTTCTGACTTCCCGCTCTTCTGTGCTCTCTTCTCGTCTTCTTCTATCCTCTTCTGATTAAATTGCCTCCTCAAATACCCTCAAGCACGGTTTTCTAGAGAGTTTAGGCCTCTTTAGAACTCCTACATCACTCTGAATTAAGTCCAAAGACACGCACAAACAGCTGCCACATTATCTTCCTTGAAACCCAATCCGAGTAGGACTCTATTTCCTGTTTCGACCTTCAGTCACCAAAACAGCTATAAAATCTGCAATACGTATCCGAATGACAATCTGTAAAATCCTATGGAAACTAGACTTCTACAGCTTTCCAACCATATATGGCACGACACTTAATTCTTTCTAACAAAATCTGGGTGCTCTGTCGAAGTTGGCAGTTATGCGCAGCACTGTCCAATTTTCACTCGGATTCTGCTTTTGCAATGTACTTGTCTTCCAAACTTCTATAGTCACTCTTTAGGATGAATTGAAGTCCTCAAACAGTCAGATTATCCAATGTCTTCATATGAAAATAAATCTCCCTTTGCAGATAGAATTAGGTAGAAAATGGTGATGATAAGGTTAGGATAAGATAAGATAAGATAAGGATAATGTTCCAGATAATGTTCCATGTTTTCTGCTCTTCCCTTATCTTCTTTGTCTTAAACTCATTTCTTCATCTTCAAAACAGATTCCTAGCCTCATTTAAGCTCCCAATTCGTCCATTCCCTGGGCTCCATATACATGCACTCCATTTAAGCTCCATTTTGCCCTAAAATGCACCAAAATGCACTTTCTTGCTTCACTTGCCATTTGAACCTACAAACACACGAAAATAGCTTAAATCACTATAATAAACAATAACTAACTACGTAAATGCAAGAAAACAAGCTAACTAAGTCGCATAAATATGCTCTTATCATGAAGAGACTGGAAAACAATATGAGGGTGAGTTTGAATGTGATTGGCTTAGTAACTTCGATGGTGGGGCAAAATATGTCATAGATAAAGTAAATATAACTGTCTTAAATGATAAAGAACCTTCTAAAACACTAGTTGATGATGAAAACCAGCAAGATCTGGAATATGTAGATAATGAATATGAGCAAACTAATAAAGAAGGTGACAAAAACTTTCACCGGTATGTTGTAACTGAAGAATTTGATTATAATCACGAAGAACCTGGTGAGGTTAAGACTGATGAGTATAATACAGACGACTTGGATAGTGTTCATAAATTTAGTGATGAGCAAGAAGGTAACTTGAGAGGACTTATACCACCAAAATTTCAACAATACAATAATCTTTGTTATTGTGCCAACAAAGGATCTCATCCAGGTCAAATTTCATAAATTTGGCTATGGTTGGTTTTGATGGAGCTCACATCAAAGGATCTCATCCAGGTCAAATTCTTAGTGATGTGGGTATTAATGCCAACAATGGCATGTTCCCAATAGCCTATGGTGTTGCTGAGATAGAAAATAGAGAAACATAGACATGGTTTCTGATGATTTTCGTCAATATGGTTGATATACTAACAAACAAAAAGCCTATATAGCACTTGAGAGGTTTGTTACTGGATGGCAATGGATGAATGTTTATTACTGACAAACAAAAAGGATTGAGGCTAGCTAGCACTTGAGAGGTTTGTGCCTAATGCGGAGCATAGGCATTGTGTGAGACACTTGCACAATAATTTCAGAACTGATGGTCATGGAAGCTTGGCACTTAAACAAAGATTATTGGCACAATAACTTCATGACGCATCATGTGATTATGTAATCTTACTCTTCAGAGTGTCGAAGATGGTTGTCGAAGAGCATATGCTTATGTTCTTGAGGTGTATTACACTTTTCAGCGTCCGAAAGATTCTGAATAAGTAAGTCGTGCATTATGTCTTAATTGTTGTTGATTGTATTGTTTTTAATTTCATATGTTGTAGACTGCATTTAGTGAAGCGCATGAAAAGACAGTTCATAAATCATTGGTTGCATTCGATGGTGTGATAGGAGTTGGCCCATCGAGGAATAAGTACGAGGGAGGAGCTCCACAAAAAGTTAAAAAATGAGTTTAAGGTACAGTACAAGATAAAGCAAACTTTAGTATTAGTAGGTTGCGGACGCATTTAGAATTGAATGACCAAACAATTTCTTTTAGTTGACCTCAACCACTTAGAATCAAATACCCAAAATGCACCCATACACATGCAAATAATGCATAATACATCCACACTATCCGGAGTCTTCTTGACGTTGAACGCTGCTTTTCGTGAGATTACTTGCCAAAAGTTTTTTGCATGCACTTTATTGTTTAAAGAAACATACTAGAATCTGAAGCATGTGCTTTCTTACAATTGGTGGGTATCTTGAAAAAGTGAGTTTTCTGTTATGGGTTAGTAGTGCATGTCACACCTTAAAATCATGTGGTATGCTAGAGCGATGGATTAAGTTGGGTAGAAAACAAACTCAACAAACTGTACATAATAACCGAAAACATACAAATTACATAGTTAAAATACAATTGGTTCCCAAAAATCATCCACCACTAGAGGTACCAAACCACCTAGCTTTACACCACAACTTGTAAAGCTTACTACAAGTAACATTTACAAAGTGTCTCAAAAATAAGCTAGGTTCTAACATTACATTGTTTCAAGTAAAACATCAAGCAGTTTGTAAACTCAAAATAGATGCACTTTGCTAAGCTCCTTATGACAGCTCGGGGATATGATGAAATAGGGTAAGCTTCACAAGCTCAGTAGGTACAACAAAATGATTCATTTCAAATTCAAGATTCTAACAAGGCATGCATCTAGAATTAGAGAAATAATATAATTTACATTACAAAGATACTGAAAATAGATCATATAGTGATAACATAAGGTCCGGGGGTTTCCACTTCTCGAAACACACTAAGTTCAACACTTTCCTTTCCTAGTTAGTTTCTAACACCGTATTCATGAGCTTTAATCAGCGGTTACGGCCACCTCCTCGGATTAAGGTCACCGAGTCAGCCATTTTGATAAGGTTTTGGGTTTTCCACCCTAGGGGAGGCACTTACTGAAATACTTGGGACTAACTTATCCAAACTCTTTAACTTGTAATACTAGCTTTTGTAAAACCCTCTCTTATATATATATATATACACCTCACTGAAAACCACTCACAAACCCCTTTAACCAAAACAGAAAGAATGTACTCAATAACACCTCAGTATTGGAAGTATACATATAAATCAAATCATCATGAAATAGGTTTGAAATCATGTAAGGGTCATACCAAATGCATAACTAAAATAGATTCAAGATTGTAACAAATATTTTGTTTTCCTTACCTCAAATCTTAGCAAGCACCAACTAATTCCAGCAAAACACAAATAAGTTTCAAATAGCTCTAATTTGTTCACTTTCCAAACCAGCCAGAGAACTTGTAGCTATGAGGAGATGGCTTCAGAGTATTCAAGGTCTTGAGTGGGATGGTGTTTTTGTTGAACAAGAAGATGAAAGAAATGAGAGTTAAAGGTGACAGGTTCTGTGCAAAGGGAAAGAACTGATCCCAGCAAGAAAAGGTAAAAAGAAAGGAAGAGTTCCAAAATTTTATCCCACCTCTTCAAAGCTAGCTGCCTAGTTGGTGAAGCTAAAAGGCTGGAGTGTGTAAAAACATGACACCTATACTAGCAGCTTACTAGGTTGAGCTTTGTTTCACACTTGTTGCTAAAAAATTTGTTTTGTAAGTAACTAGAGAGCTCAAAACTGAAGCACACATATGGCAGGCCTGGACTCTAAACAAGTTATAGTACATAAAGAACATGTTATCAAATCAGATATTAACAATCAAATTCATGTAAGCAATGAATCATATCAAGATATGATAGCAACAATAACACACATAATTAAGCAATATCACACACAATATCAAACATTATGCACGTAGTAGTCATGTCTAAAGTCATGGTAACCTAGATCATCACATCACTGGTTGTCTCCCCTAAAGCGGTTCGCTGTGATGCTTTCATGGAGAAGTTTATGACACCCTGGAAGAGAACTGACGAGATTTTAATCACAGAGGTCGTAATGAATTGCTTTTGGGTACACTTTGAAAGTGAGTGTGATTATCAGAGGGTGCTTCATGGGGAATCATGGTACTTTAAGAAGTCATTGGTGTTAGTAAAGACGGCCATGGACAATGGGAGTGTTCCCATGAACCCATGGGACTTTCTGGGTTCAATTGCATGAAGTTTCGAGATTATGTATGACAGTGGTGTGAGTTCAATTGCATGGAGTTTCGAGATTATGTATGACAGTGGTGTGAGTTAAAACTATTGGGGCTATGCTTGGGGAAGTTCTAGGGGTTGACATGGAGATTATGTGGGTTTTCGTATTAGGTTTGATGTTTAATTGTCATTAATGCAATAGTCTGCTATTAATTTTCCTGAAGTGGGTGAGAAGGTGATAACGTTTTGTTATAAGGAACTCCCAGAATATTGCTTCGCTTGTGAGATTATTGGACATCTAACTAAATGTATATGTGAAAAAATATGAGGAGTTGCATGGCCGCATGTCAGTTGCATTAAAGGATATTTTTACAAAGGCCTAAGCTGATCTTAAAGCGGAGTTGGCTGAGTCCTCTAGGATGGGGAACAAGTGCATAATGGTGGATTTAGTTTCTATTGGTGTTTAGTCCGCTAATGTTGGTGGTGCTGATGTCCATACCATAGGTGGAGTAAGCGTCGTGAACATCTCCATGATACAAAGGCCTGTGCAGATGACAAACAAAATGAAGTATTTATGTCTACAATACAAGTGGATGCATCTGATGAAGGCAGAAATTCTGGTATGGCAAATTAACCATTGCTTGATCTCAACCTTGGGTTTGGGATAATGAAGTAGGGCATAGTGAATATGCAAGGTTCTAAAACACGCAAGGCGCTAGTCGGACTGCAGGCAGGAGCCTAGGCAGGGGCCTAGACGGACTAGGCGCTAGTCGGGCTGCAGCAGGAGCCTAGCCCATTAAACAACGTTGATAAAAAGTAAAAAAAAGAAAGAAAATATCCATTAATTAATAAGTTTCATTTGCAGATTCATTAGGTTTGTTTGGACTTTTATGGTTGGATGGATAAGCCCATCAAATTTTGACCAAGTCCATTTATTTTTAAATAGTACATCGAAAGATGTTGTATGGCATCTTCCCTTAAAAACACAAGCATACGTTGTCGTTTAGTCCAGGTTACTTAAAATGACGCTATTCATCTTCTTCTTCTTTCTTCTCGGTAGTCGCCGCTACATGCTTTTCTGTGTAGTTGCCCGGGATGGCCAAGTATGGCCACTGTTCTAATTTTTCCAGAAAAGCTCGGCTAGGCTGCAGTCCGTCTAGAACCCCGCCTGGCCCTCCTAGCTCGCCTAGCCCGCCTAGATCCCGCATAGGCGCCGACGAATGAGTTTTCCGATTTGTCCAAAGATTAGGCCATAATCGCAGCGGCAGTCAACCGCGTAGCGCTTAGGCCAATTTTTAAAACACTGTGAATATGGAAGGAGGTGCTAAAGATAAGAGTATGTTAAGAGTTTGGTGCAGCTTTTGATTGATGCGGGAGAAGTTGGAAGGCTTGGGTGATAAATATTGACACCTTTAACATAATGTCAATTATTTAGGGGACATCGAGTGCAAGTCGTGAAAGGAGTAGAGGTAAGAATCGTAGGGGTGGAAGCAATGCTATAAAAAAAAAAATGACAGATAAGGGAGAGTCTGAGCAAGCGGAAGTGGAAAGAGAAGTCTGGGGAAGGAGAAGGGCATGCATAGGAAGGGAGTCTAACAAAGGTGTGAAGAGAAGTCTCAATGATCGTCTTTAGTTGGAATGTTCGTAACCAACTCGGTGCTCTTCAAAGTTCAGCGGCTATTGATGTAAACTATTAGGAAAGAAAAGCAATGGCAGTGGATTGAAGGCTAGGTTAGTGCCCAATGGTTTTCATCAAATGCATGGGATTGACTACTCTGAGACCTTTAGTCTTGAATTCTTCCAGTTTCGAATAAATGACCAATTCGTCAGTTAGATGTTTAGAATGCATTCTTGCATGGTTATCTTACTAAAGAAGTATATGTAGGAGACCCTAAAAGATTCATTGATCAACATTATCCCTATCGTGTTTGTAAGTTACAACAAAGTTTCTATGGTTTAAAACAAGCACTGAGATCTTGGTTTCAACTAGAATTGGAAAGGGGTCACGTTTGTAGTGTTCGTGCTATTTTTGGTCAAACCCGTTATTTTAACGGGTGGGGTCGTGTCAAACCTGTTATCTTAATAGGTTTAAAAATTCAAACCACACAAGGTCCGTTTGCATCCACTAAGAACCAATATATTACTTTAATAAATAATCAAATGAAAAATACGATATTACTAAATATTAACATCTGAATTTGTAAGTTCTTAGTTGATTCAACAATACAACTACAATCAATTCATTAAGCACTACAACTACATGCCATAAATATATTACTTCAAAACACATGTCTTTCAACTATTACATACCAAGAATAAGAACTTAATGAAAGCATATTAGTCTTCAAAATGCATCATTACTACAAATGAAGTTTTTTTTTTCAACATAATAGTCTTTTTCATAAGTCAAAACCTTGCCATTAGACACAAAGCCTCCATGCTGCTTAGGGGCGAAAATAAGGTGGGAAGGTTGAGGATGAAGATGGTGTTGTGGTGGTGTGAAGTTGTGATCGATGTGGGGACGCTTATGAGAGAGAGACTGAGAGAGCAGAGAGCCAGAGCTATCTTTTAGTATTCCATAATTATCAAAATAACTTTTTTCTAAACGGGTTAAAACTTGTTTTCCTTGAGAAGACATGAATCAATCCAGTATCTAAACGAGTGCTTAATTGGTTGACCTGATAACAACCCTGTGGTAGCAAAAATCCACTGCTTGTAGATTGAAGAATTTGTACCTAGAAAATAATAAAACACCTAGGATCAAGGCCAAAGGCCACACACGCCCAAGGGGTGGGGGAGGGGGTTTGGCCAATGGATCTCCGATGCTTAAGTCAATCCTCTAAAAAGAGTGACTGTTTAGGGCTTGATTGCGTAGCAAAAACTTACTAGAAAATTGGTAGAATGAGGGTATATAGAGAGCTAGGGCCAGCCATGAGGAGGAAATAGCACGCCATGTGTCGGCATTCGATTGGCCAGTGAATGTCATCTGTTGGATGGAGGTAGAGATAATTCTGAAAATATTATTAAATGAATTAATAGTATTCTAGAATTATCTTTGGAGAATTATAATTGATTTATGATTGATATTCCTTTATTAAAGGACTTGGCTTCAAATAGGAAGCTATTAAAGAAAGAATTAGTAATTAATTCCTCCTTAAATTCTTTGTATTTATCTCCTTGTCATGGGCAACGGAGCTTGGAGAAATCGTAGTTGACACCTCAGGGCGTCTTGAAGTTTGAGCAGTGCGTGGAGATAAGTGCGGGCTTGCCATTTAATAAGGGCATTCTGGTCAATAATGAATGATTGTCCACGTGTCAGCTCCATAATTTTTCGAATTATTTTTAGCTCCATAAATGCCCCCACTCTTGCTGTGCTGCTCGTAAAGAGTGCGGCAGATGTAGAAATCTTGAAGTTGACTTGCCAAAAATACTTTCCTTGTCTGCCTTGAATTATGAGTCTTGATTTGTTGTCTCTTCTGAGATATGGTGAGCAACTGACTTCCTAGTGAGAGAGAGAATTTATTGTCCCTCCCTCTCCCTTGATTTTCTTCTTTGTACGTTCTGTCAAGTATTATTTGTGTGTTTTGCCCCCATCGCGTTGCGTTATAACTTATAAGAAAATCAGAGGTGGAGCGGGCTGGATGACACATGTAGTGCAACGGGCTGGAGTCGCATGAAAGATAGTGCGGGCTGGAGCCGCGAGTAAGGGATATACGCAGGGCTTTGCTGGTTAGTTGGTCTGCTTGTCAAACCTTCTAGACTTGAAGTGGGAATCTGATTTCTCAGTTGCTATAGATGGATTAGTTGAGAATTAAGTTGCCGAGGATGGAGCTGATGAAGATGAAGTTGTGGAGGTGCTAGATGCTGAGAGCAAGGTAGCTTCTAGAAAACGAGAGATTATCCAAGTTGCTAACGAGTTGTCTGCTTCAGACTTAGAAAATTTGATTAGCTTGAGTCAGACTTTGGGTCGTCTTCATTTCATTTTATCAATTTGCTACAAAATCCATAAATTGCGAATTTTTTTTCCGTAGAGGTGTGAACTACTTGCACGACTTTAAACAAGGCAGGTGCTCATAGTTGGCATGCCTAGGGCTTGAGTTTCAGCTTTGCGGAGCGCCGAGCTGCCGAGCTAGTCGTATGCTGCTACCATGTAACCTTGTGTTGGCGATGCCAAGTTGGTCGTTGACTTCTTTGCTCGAACAAAAGTCATCTGACATGAGAACCTGTTTGTGTGACCGAGGCAAGGTTCCATGGGTAGTGTAGGTTGAGCTTACCTTGTAGGTTGTCGGGGAATTAGTTTACCCTCTCGCGTTGAAGAGCATGGAATTGATTGTTGTGCATGCATCTGAGCAAAGCTTTTAAATGATTCCTCGAATTCTTCATTGAATGAAAGGGATGAAATGTGACAGACTTTGCGGAAAGTAAAGCTGCAATAACTAAGATAATCCTCAGCATGTGAGGTCTTGTTCGGTGATCTGCTTGAGACTTCGAACTTATTCGAATATGCCTTATTGGAATTTCGGTGATGATGAGAGGTTACCCTTCAAATTCAGCGAAAACGCCATTAATCCGAATCACTTTTGAAGGAGGTTTAGTCCTGGCTTCTGTTGCTCACATAGGCCATGCTGCTGACTTGTGGAGATACTTGTCTCACCTGCCATCTTTTGCTAGCTTTTCTCAAGGTACTGCTTCCACTTTAAGCAACCATTGGTCATGTAGCCTGGTCCTTGGTGGAATGGGCAATATTTCATTTGATCCAGCTTGGTAAGATCACTCTTCATGAGCAATGGCAGCTTGAACCAAGGTTTGTCTTTAAGTTCACGGAGAATTTGGTCTGTTGGTACTGCAAACTTGGTGAATGTCTTGGGCGTCGTGTCTTCCTCTGTTGGTGAACGGCCGTACACTTATTTCTTGGCTTGTTCTCGCTGGACTGCTTGGTCTCTTCCCATAGTATGTACTTTTCCTCCTTAACGTACATCCTCACCCATGATTAATTCTCCAAATAAGGGGTGCTCAATTGGAAGCCCTCTGCTAAATGTTGTTATTGCTATGTCGTCGTTTCAGCTGACAATCTTAGTCTTCTCCGTTTTGAACCTCCTGACGTAACTGCAGATTGACTCTTTTGGGTTTTTTTTTTTAAAAAATTTTATGCTGAAAAGGTTATCAGACTTCTTCTTGATTGATTGGTAGGACAAATATTTCTTAGTGAAAACCAAGGAAAGTTCATGGAAGTTCCAGATTGATTGCAGTGCCAGGGTGTGAAACCAATCTTGTGCCTCGCCTTGTAGAGTTGTGGCGAATATCTTCCACATGAGTGTGTGATTATTGTGGTAGAGGATCATGATACTGTGGTAGTGCCTGAGATGCCTCTCTGGATCTTCGTCTCCACGGAATGAGATAAAGTACGGCATGGTGAACTTAAGAAGCTGATCGGTCTGCTCAACCTCTCGGCTGAATGGTGACCTGCTTATGTTGGTTGCGTTTCTTTGGAGCACTTCATCTACAGTCTCAATACGCTGGAAGTCGCACAGTCGCTCAGTTAAGAGCCTTTCTATTTGCTCCTGGATTTGCCTTTGATGAGGTAATGGTGCCTCGGGCTGCCCCCTGCGATGGTCTGCAATTCTGTGCTGCACTTCCCGGTGGTCTAATCGTTCGTGCTGCTCTTGATTGCGTGGTACACGTGGTTCATCTCTAGCTGAGGTACACGTGATTCATCTCTAGCTGGTAAGCGAGCTGCTCTTGATCGCGCCTAGCGATGAGAACTTGTTGAACTTGATATGGAGTTCGCTTGAGGTTTCTTCTGTTCCCTGTGCTTTCTATTCCAGTGTGGCCACCGGTTCGTAGTCAAGCCGGCCAGTCCGGAGACACTGGCCCAGTTCGGTTTAACCGGTTTTGGGACCGGTCTGGAGTGCCCGCTGGTCGGCCAGCAGAAGCTGCTAGAGCGCATTAAGCTCAAGCGTGCTGGACCTGCAAAGGTTGTTGCTGAGCACTAGGGCTTAGCTTGATGATGCTATACCTACAGTAGTTGCGGCTAGGGGTCGTGGGGGCCCTTGCTCTACGTTTAGCCGAGTGGAGCGATCGAGCGGAGCTGGGGCTCTCCCGTTGACTCCAACGTTCAGTCCATGTCCTTACACATAAGAAGTCCCATTAGCTATGGTTTTCGAATTTCCAGCCATGTTCTATTTTTCCTAGGAACAAATCAAAGAACTTTTTAAAATTTCAGTGGTTAAGAGCATGTGAAAAAATTGAAGAGAGGAAATCCGAAAAAAAATTGCAAGAGCTTCGTTAAAAAAGGTCACAAGCTCTCAATGAAAGCACCAATTTGTGGTAGGGCCGGTTTCGGTTCGTGAACCGAACCGAAACAAGGAAACCGAATACCGAACCGATTTTTTCGGTATAGGAATTTTTTATACCAAAACCGAACCGATTGGTTTGGGATTCTGATTTTTGGTAATATCAAAAATAATTTTGGTTTTGAGGCCACTCGGGTAATACTGAAAACAGCAACAACATGTCAACATCAATCTGTGAGCACTAGAGAGAAGTCGTGGAACCGTGGGCGTGGTGGTTGGGTGACGGAGTGTGGACGACCGGAGGTGGTGGAAGGAAGGGATGGGTGGTGGTGGTAGTGGCTGAGGTGTGAAGAAAGAAGAAGAAACAACTAGATCGAATCATCGAAGGACCAGATCGAGTTATGGTGGTGATCCTGGTGGTGGCTGCGTGACAAAGTCTTATGGTGGTGGTGTGTGGTGGCTGGGCAACGAAGAATGCAGGGAGTGAAGGTCACTCAAAGTCGAGAGAGAAGAACTAAAGAAGTCTGAAAACTTTCAGACTTTTATTTCCTTTCCACTCAAACCAACAGTTGAGATTAGATCTCAACCAACCCTACGACTAATATTAATAGGACTTATATATATATATATTTTATTTTCGGTTCAGTTCGGTAATATATGGTAATACCATCCTGTACCGAAATTTCGGTATCGGTTACCGAACCCTTCGGGAGTTTTTGGTTAAGATTTTTTTGGTTCGATTTCGGTAATTCGGTACAAAAATCTCAGCCCTAATTTGTGGTAGCAAAAATTTGCCCCTTGTAAATTGATGAATTTGTACCTACAAAACAATAAAACACCTAAGTCAGTTCTTTGAAAAGAGTGAGTGGGGCTTGCTCTCCATTCTCTTGAGACGCACAAAATTTGCTAATGTTAAACCAATTTCCAACAGCAGTACCAAGTGGTATTAGCTAAGTGCTTATATAGGTGACCCTTACTCGGATCCTGCTGCACACATAAGTATGGTTGGTACACTTCAATACTTGATAGGGGTGGGCTCGGTCCAGTTCGGTTTGGAATGACCCTTGAACCATAGACCGAATTGAAAAAAAAAGGCTTGATTCGGTTCGGTTTTAAAACCGAGATTTTTTATGAAAAATTGGCTCAGTTCGGTTTTGAGGAAATCAGTTCGGTTTCGATTTTATTAGCCGGTTTTGGGCCTTAGCCCATTTATGGTTTTAAACCTAATTCAAAATTATAAAAAAATTTAAAAAATAAAACGAAAGCAGAGATCGGATTATCAGAGAGCGCGGCGCTACAAGCTGGAATTTATCGCCATTGAGCTTGGTGAGAATTGAATATGCAAGAAGAGATGGAGGAGGAAGAAGCTCGTGTGGACCTCGTCTAACATGGTAGGTTCAAATCTGCAGAAAAGAGATGGAAAGAGATAAAGAGAGAGGCCTATTGAATGTTCTGCAAAAAGGGTTGGATGAGAGAGAGAGAGAGAGAGTTGCGGTTGGGGAAGACAAAATGTGTGAGAGAGAGTGAGCGGTGAGATGATCGTGGCGTCGTGGTACAAGAGAAGAGATGCAGACAAAGAAATATGGAGAATTGGAGAGAGAATTTGACCAAAAAAAGAAAAGAGAATTGGAGAGAGAGAGAAGATGGAGGCATATGTAGGAATTGGAGGTGAGGGAGGGTAGTTTATTAGGGTTTGGTTGGGCTTGGAGATATTGGGCTTAAAAAGTGTAAATTCGGGCTTCAAAATGACCAGATATTAGGGATAGGCCCTAAATAAATATTATATATATATATATATATATATTTATATTTATATTTATATCGGTTCGGTTCGGTTCGAACCGGGATTTTAGAGTCTCAAAACCAAATCGAAAACTGGTTCAAGCCGGTTCGGTTTCGTTTTCATTCGGTTTTTTTTCGGTTTTGGTCAACTCGGTTTTTTTCGATTTTTTTAGCCTCGGTTTGATTCGGTTTCTCGGTTTCTCGGTTCCTCGGTTATTTTGCCCACCCCTAATACTTGACCATCACGAGGCCTGACTTGTTGTGTGTTGTTAATCAGGTCTGTCAGTTCATGCACTCTCCAATAGAATACACATTGGATGACGGTGGAACGAATATTAAGTTATCTATAGGCTACTTATGATCGTGTTATTGTAAATAAACCTGGTTCAATGTAGCGTACTGCATTTCAGATGCAGACTATGTAGGAGATCCAGACACGACGCATTCTACTGGATGATTTTGTGTTTACTTGGGAAAGAACCTTATGTCCCGGAGTTCGAAAAACCATAAAACAGTATCCAGATCAGCTTGCTTATACTGCTGTTGAGTTATCATGGCTGCGTTCGGTGTTCTGAGACTTACAATTGCATCTTTCGTGTCCAAAAATATGGTGTGCTAATGTCTCTTCAATTGCAATGGCGTCAAACCCAGTTTTTCATTTTAAAAAAAAAACCAATTCAATTTGTACAGGAATCCCCAATATGTATATTATCATTATTCTCAGACAACTGCAATATCTCCATTTGACATTATATATGGTTAAAAAGAAAAGAAAATAAGAAGAAAATTGAAAGAATTACAAAGGCACAGGCAGTCAGGATGAACAGATTTCCACACCCTACATAAATTTGAGTATTCTGTTCTGAATTTGGTTACTGTTGTCGTTGCTGCTGTTGCTGAATGTTTATTAACTTGAAATATGGTCCATTTCTGTTCTCTATAAGTGTCGAATGACTTCCTTGCTCTACAATCTTCCCGTCTTGTATAACTGAGATTTCATCTGCATTTTGTATAGTCGAAAGCCTGTGTGCCACCAATACTGTTGTGCGGTTCTTCATCAATCTGTCAAGAGCTTGTTGCACCACGCGCTCCGACTCCACATCTAGAGCACTGGTAGCTTCATCTAATAACAAGATTTCTGGGTTCTTTAGAACGGCACGGGCAATGGCCACCCTTTGCCTTTGACCACCAGATAGTTGCACCCCTCGCTCTCCGACTTTAGTTAAGTATCCCTCAGGAAGGGCACTGATGAAACTGTGCGCATTAGCAAGCTTGGCCGCTTCAATAACTTCTGCTTCAGAAGCTCCATCTTTTCCATAGAGGATGTTTTCATAAATTGATGTGGCAAAGAGAGCTGGCTCTTGTTGAACCAGGCCAATGTGTTTTCGAAGAGACTTGATCTTCAGTTTCTTGATGTCTTTCCCTGCATCGGTCCAAGAGCGATTGATTAAATTGTTCAAACTTTTACTGATCATCAAATTGTTTCTTGCTTTTCGAACTTCACATAGAGCAAGCAATTGCTTTACTCTTTCCATGTTTTAGAGCAATAGAAGAAAGTTTTATGCATAAGCTCACTTACCATCAATCATGACTTTCCCAGAGGTTGGATCGTAAAATCGGAGTACTAGAGAAAGCACAGAGCTTTTTCCAGATCCACTTTGCCCCACTAGTGCCATACTTTTGCCCGAGCGCACTTTCAAGTTGAAGTCCTTGAAAATGGATACGTCTGGTCTTGAGGGGTAGCCGAAGTGAACACTCCTTAGCTCTATTGTACCTTCAACTTTCGTAAGCTCCTCTCCTACATCTCCCAGGACCTCAGTTCTACGATCCAATACTTCAAAGACTGATGACACCATTTGGTTCCCTTTCAAGAGGTCTGGGGCAAGTGCCAAAGTCTCGCCCATTGCTAATGCCGTCACAATCAAAACCATGAAAGATTTCATGACAGATTTAAAGCTTGCGAGCTCCTTTCCCATTAAAACAGAACCATACCTGAGAGGAATGCACAAGTGTATTATCAATCAAATCTACAAGCAAATTAAGGACACTAGAAAATTACAACTGTGATTAATTAGTTTTGTTAAGCATTATTTTTCATGTTGACAACCACATTATGAGGTCATCATGTCAGTCACCAAATAGAATAAAATTATTGCTTATCCAACCTACATCGTCTATAGTAAGGAAGGAGGTAATTGAAGCTACATACCACAAGGCCAGGCCATAGGACGAGAATATGAAGAACTGCGATACACCATAGAATATGCCAGCAATCTGACCGCGAGTAAATGAACGTCTAGAAGGCTCCACAAGCTCACGAGCATAAAGGTCGATGATCTTCTCCTCAGAACAAAATGCAGCAACAGTGCGGATGTTGCTCACAGCCTCCCCAGCTAGCATGTTAGCTTTTAGATATGCTTTGCTCAAGTTTCCACCGTAGCCTTGCATGAAAAGTTTCTGGAACAAAAGGTAGAAACTGTTGGAATTCTGTAAATAACAAATCTTCCTTGTCTTTTTAAAGCTACAGAGTGAAAGTGTAGTAATGAAACTAAACCTCGCTGATGTGACCGCTAATGATCAATGGATATGTGGCTAAGACCACGAGTGTGATTCTCCAGTTCAAGATGAAGGCGATGATAAATGAGGCAACAACCAAACCCACATTTTGTAAGAGAATTGTTGTTCGATCAACAACAATAGTTCTTAACAAAGTTGCATCACTTTCTAGACGCGATGAAAGCATAGAACTAGTGTTGTTTGTATCATCAAACCATCCGATCTCATTCCTCAAAATGGCTGCAATCAAATATATAAAATTAGAGAAGAGCGATCAGTCTCATAAAATAAAAATATAATCAGCATAAACTGGATAAAGACAGTATGTGCAGTGTGACATACCGGAAAACATCTTTTCTCTAACACGAAGAGTGAGTCGCTCTCCCATAATCCCAAAACAAAGATGCTCTATGGCATGAACAATGACAGTTAAAAATGCAGCCCCGCAGAAGAGTAAAGAGATTTTTTTAACCTCATGTTTTGTTGTCTCCCAGTCCATGTAAAAGGAAACAAGAGCCTGAGAGACCCCGAGAGCAAAAAGGGGCATCTGTGCTCCAGCAATAAGAGCACCAAAGGTGCCTATCACCCCATAATACCAGTCTGGACCAACCATGGAATACAGTCTCCCTGCTGAAACATGTTTTGACTTTACAGTCTCCATTCCATCAGCACCAGTACGGCCAACAGATTCTCTATCAGAACGGAAGCTGGCTCCAAAACTTGTTGTAGTGCGGGATAATTCTCGTGAATACCTTACACTAGAAAAGAAAAATCGATATTACTAAAACATGAATGTCATTCCCAGTTAACAAATTAAAATGGATCATAGTAGTATGTTTACAGTCTAGCCGAGAGTATGTCACTGCGGAATTAATTGCATCCATATTCTGTTTTTGTTTCTTAATGACTAGAGCCAAATTCACAAGCTAAACACATATTGCAAGGTTTCCAATTATCCTAACCCGTGTTTGCAAGGAGAGAATAATATTTCAAAGAAAAACGATCTCTTTAATGATTCATATAAAGTTTCCAAGATGTAACAGTTTCAAACAAGTACCTTAGTGGCCTTCCCAAGTTACCAATTGAGGGGTGGCGTTGCAAAGAAGCGGTCTCTTGTAGTTGAACCAGTGCTGCATAGACACTGTTGGGATTAGAAATGAGCTCCTCATGGCTCCCTGTTTCCACTATCTTCCCCTCTTGAACAACGGCAATTACATCTGCATTCCTCACCGTAGAAAGACGATGGGCCACCACTACTGTCGTTCGTCCCACCATGGCACGATCAAGTGCTTCCTGCACACTCTTCTCAGACTCTGCGTCCAGTGCGCTTGTTGCTTCATCCAATAGAAGAACTGACGGATTCTTCACTATTGCACGTGCTATTGCAATCCTTTGCTTTTGTCCTCCTGAGAGTTGTATTCCTCTCTCACCAACCTGCAGGAAAATAACATCTGAACATCAAGCCATGGAAAAGGAAAAAATATAAAACATTTCTCTAAGGTAAGGGCGGAGCATTCTCTTGCAAAATTAGAGTTGTGTGCAAAAGGCCATTATTTATTCCCTTATATTTATTTCCTCAAGCTATTTGTTTCCTCAAAAATGACAGATGCACTATATGAAACATTTTGATAAATTAAGGTCACAATGAGAAGCTAACATATCCATACCTGAGTTTCGAATCTCTCTGGGAGATTATTTACGAAAGAGAGAGCTTCTGAAAGTTTAGCTGCACGAGTGATCTCGTCAAATGTAGCATCATATTTTCCATAGAGAATATTTTCCTTAATGCTTGTTGCAAAAAGGGCAGGCTCCTGGTTGACCAGCCCAATTTGCTGCCTAAGCCACTTGATGTCAAGCTCTTTAATATTATGTCCATCTAATAATATATGCCCAGTAAGTGGCTCATAGAAGCGTTCGATCAAAGATATAACCGTACTCTTTCCCGATCCACTTCCTCCCACAAGGGCTACAATCTTGCCGGCAGGGATATCAAGATTGAACTTGTTGAAGATGCTAACATCAGAGCGAGACGGGTAACTAAAACATACGTCCTTAAATTGAATATGACCCTCAATTTTGTTCAGTTTGTGGCCATTATTGCTGCTAGATTGGCTCATTGTGTTCCTCTCTATCATTTCAAATATGGGATACGCGGCTGCCTTGGCTCGAATGAATGCAGTGATGTCTGGTGCTGCCTGCCCTAGTGACCTTCAAATTAAATAAAGAACAAATACTATAAATACGAACGAATGCATACAGATTGAATTCAGTATAAAACAAAGGCAATGCAACACCATTTAAGATTATTGAACCACTTACAGGCCAGCAATAACAACATTAAGCATGGTGGTGAAGGATTCGCCGCCATTGGCGATACTCTTGTGAACAACAATGCTAGTGAACCAAACAAGCAAAGACCACGAAAGGAAAAGGGAGCAGTGCATGGAGCCAAGGCCAAGACCCTTGGCTAGTCCTGCTTTTTTCCCATACCTGTACGTGTTTAAGAGTGCCGCCTTATACTCTCTTACCGCCTTTTCTTCTGCGGCAAATGCTTGCACCGTCCTCACATTTCCGATCACCTCCTCAGCAATTTCACCAGCCTTGACGTAGGATTTGCGAACCCTAGCAATGAGGCCAATTGTGACGTAGGCATAGACGCCACCAGCAAGGGCAATTAATGGAACAATTGAGAGTGTGACCAGACTGATTTGCCATACCCTAACAAACCCAATTGTGAAACCTGCTAGAAACCGGCTTATGTAGTGCATGAAGTTCCCAACCTGCACCATCATCCACCCTTCATCATTCATTCAAAACATGCATCTTACTCTACCTGTATTTTACTATTTAGTAGCTAAAATTATATTTACATCTCATTAACATTTTTCATAAATATAAATGTGAGACTTCTACTTCTACTTCTACTTCTACGAGGTAGATGTAAATTTGTGATTTACCTTTTTCACTTTAAATGGAGGTGCCCACCTCCTAAATATGTAAAATGTATATTCCAAAACAGTTTACGTCTCCCATTAATTTTTTCCATTAAAAAGTTTTCTGGCCAATAAAAAACATAAATTGCCCATTCCAAAACTTTTTACATCACCCATTAAAAATGCTCTAATATAAGTTTACGTACGGTATTAAACATTTTAATAGAAAAAAGGCTATAAATTCGATGATTTTACTTATTTTGAACTTGGGTTAATTGGTAAACTGTCACTTTTTAATTACTCTTCTTATTCTCGATTTCCTTTGTTTCTTGGAAATAACATTTTCACATGTTACATGTTGGCAGAATTAGAATTATTGGATCGGTTATTAATTATTAATAAATTATCATAAATCTATGTAATCAAAAGATAAATAATGATGTTCTAGATGCCCTAAATACTTTTGTCCTCAATTATTTCCATAATAAACCCATTCAACCACCTCAACTGACTTATAAATGCTGATAGCTCTTTGCATTTACTCCTGCACCGTCTCCGACTCCCATTAAACCCTAGACAACAACTATTTTGACCCTCATCAAATTTCACTTCTTTCATTAATTAATCAACCTTTCATCTGGGGTAATAAATTATAATCATGATAATTAAATAAGTGATTAGGTTTGGTAGAATCCAATTAATTAGTAGAATTACTGTATGTACCTTCTCAGAAAGTGCATCTTGAACAACAATTATGTCACTTGTGATGGCAGAGATGACCTCTCCTGTGGAAGCTTCAGTATCAAAGAGACTTATGTCTTGATTCAGCATCGCCCTCAAATATGCCATCCTCATTTTTGCCGCTTGTCTTTCCCCAGTGTGCATCCAGCAAGCCACCTCTAATTAATTTATTGGATTTTGAATCAGAAAATTAAAAAAGAAAGATCAAAATTAATCTAACCATATATATAGGTACGTACCCGTCCATGAAGAAAATAATATAGCCACACTCAGGTATACAAAATCCAACGAGTACTGCAACAGCAATAATATAAGATTAATAAGTCATATGCATAAACTAATAAGGTCAGCTCAATCTCAACTCAGAAAGAAATTACAATTAAGCGCCCGTTTGACAATCATTTCAGTTTTTAACTGAAAATAAAAAACTAAATAATTTTAAGTTTTTAAATAAAAACTGAAAAATGAAAGTTAAATTTTGAAAATTCAAAACAATAAAGTGAAAATAAAATTTAAACAATGGTTATCAAACAACCGAAATGATTTGGTTTCTCATAATAGAATAGGATGCAGAGTCCATGTCCATCTAAGTTAAGTACAATAGAAACCCAAATATAGCTAGGCTCTCTGAATTAAAAAGAAAAAGAAAATTAGTGCTTGAATGGCCAGTATTGTATTTTTAGCAGTTCGTACGCAAGTTTCTTATAATTAATTAAAAGTTGTGTTATCCACGCACTCTTTTTTACTTGTCACAAACTCCTTGTTAATTTCTGGCCTTAGATCTTCTTTAATTTATTCGATCCGACGGTCGGAATTGAATAGGATGTGTGGGAAGTAAAAAAATGTGTGTGAATAGCACAACCCTTAATTAAACCAATACTTAAATTTGCATATAATATATATATATAAAATATGAAGCAACAGTGTAAATCACCTTAGCAACTTTGGAAGAAGCTTCTTTGGGAAAGAGATAAGCCATGCCAATAATATTGATCAACTTGCCAAAGAAGATAAAGAAGATAGGGACTGAAGCTCCATGAACGCATGCCCCGACGGATCCGACTGCCATTAGCAAGTAGTCATACGAATCGGCGAACGAGAAGAGCTTCAACAACGAAACCTTCCGCTGCTGCTTTCCTTTATCTTCTTCTTCTTCTTTCTTCGTCTTCTTCTTCGCCTCGCCATAATTGGTAGCGTTGCCATTGCCATTGCGGTTGCCGTTGCCGCCGGAAAATGTGTCCGGCTGTGTCATTGTGGCTGCCTTCAACTCGATTGGTCTCAAAGTGTCAAAGGATGATGATAAGACTATTATTAATGAACGAACACAAGAAAGAAAGAACAAGTAGCTAGCAAGTGGGGGTTGGTTGTTGTGAACAATGTGAATGTGTTTCTCAGATTTACAATTATATGGATGGGAGGAGAGGAGGTGTATAATTAATGGGGTCACTTCACTACTGCTCAACTATAAAAAATAAAAATAAAAAAAAACTTATTATTATGTTTTTTTGAAAAACAGAGAGAAAAAAAATGGAAGAAGAAAAAGTTAGATGGTGTCATTAATTAAGAGAGAGCTAGTCATAAGCAGCAGCTTGGGTGGTTGACTTAGGTTACGGAAGTATAGTGTGAGTGAGTGATGACTTGGTGACAGGCAGTTGTGGTTATTACGCACCTTTCTCCTCCACCCATATTAACTGCGCTCTTCAGAGGCTACTTATAATTACTTATGACTTCTGTAATTATAATGCTAGATTCAGTCATGCATGCAAGCGGATTCTTGTTGTTTCTGTTTTGAGGACTTCACAAGCATGAACGGTCAGATCAACTCAAACGCTACAGCTCGTGTGTGACGATTGATCATCTCCCTTGGCAGATAGAGACATGGTATGAGACTAGAGAGACTTCAACCACTCTCTCTTTCTTTTTGTTTTTTTTCTTTCTTTTTGCGTCAAAAAACTAGATCAATATGCCTCTTAAGGGATATATTGGCGATTGCCTTCTGAGATTTTGCCGTGCCTTACTCTCTCTCTCACTGAAACTTTAATGTCGATGAGGTGGCTGGATGTACATATGTAACATGCTATATGGTTCAATTAATGGTTCATGTTCTATGTAAGAAGGCTTCGGCAGGATCGTTTAAGGATAGTAATTTACGTGAAACGAGTTCACCGCTTATATGACGTCATAATCTAATAATGCATTATCATTAGTATAAATACAAGCTATAGCATCAATTGTTGATAATTACAAAAAACACATGAGGTTGATTGGAGAAGCTAGCGAAGTGAGCAAGTGTGTATCATGCATATATATATATATATATATATATATATGAATATATTGGTAAATTCTCTACTCTCCCATACTTTTCCATTGCCATATATAACATCTATCTTTTGGCCCACATTGATCTGTGTATTAAATTAAGGGGTGGCGCTCCTCTTCTCAACCGCTAAAGTTGTAATTATTGGTTGATAGGGTACCACTCCTCGATTAAACCCTAATTATAAAGCTTGTATATAATGTGAGCTCTTTTTATATGATTTATATGTAAATCCCATCTGAAATTTCCTCATTAGCATTGAATGATATAGAAATGAATGGCTAAGATTGAAAATAAAAAATGTAAACAATTGTGAAAATCAAATATAAAGGTTAAAACACTAGTAGTTGAAGCTTCTTCAATTAACGTATGTTACTATTCTCCTCATCTTTGATTGTCTCCAATCCCATATTTGACACTAACGATTTTAAAATTTCAAACTTAATTTCCTTTTTGGTAGCGCCACTCATGCACATATTTTGAAAATCTTGATTAACTACTCTTGGGCCATGAACAAATCTAGAGCCGTAAGTAGGCGAGTTGGGTCTACTCAAGCAAACTTGTTTATTAAGAAAAGTAAGTGAGCTCGTTCGACCTCGACTTCACGAGTGAGCTCGTCCGACCGCGGCTCACAATAAGTGAGCTCGTCCGAATTTAACTAACAAGGTGAGCTCATCCGACTCAGACGAAGCAACTTGGGGATAATAATCTAGGTCCAAACAACATTGGAATTTTCTCTTCGCCTCCTTCCCACGTTCGTGGCCAGTCCCTCCTTGGATTTCACATTAGGTTAGTTTTTCTTTTCTTGTAGAAATAATAGTTCCTCGATCCTAACTTATATATATATATATATATATATATATATATATATATATATATATTTGAGAGAGAGAAATAAAGAGAGAGAGAGAGTGTGTGTTTCGATCCCTAAACTTAATCTACTCCTACCTATAAAACTGCCCTTAAAAATGGGACAGAGCTAGAAATTTTATATAGGGGGTAAACTTCTGAAAACAAAATGAAACACAAAATCCATAGATGCTTTATACCTTATATCTATTGTCCAACAAAACGATATAAGTGATCAAATAATGATGTGTCACAGTTATTGTTACAAAGATTTAGATTTGGGGTAGATGAAGTTTATTAGAAGGATAATACTTGCATTCCTCGGGATGCACATATCTCCTCATTTGTGAATACCATATCTTAACCGAATAAAATCAACAATCGAAATTGTTCAATTTATTAATCTTCATTTAAAGATCACTTCTACAAAAAAATCATTCAAATTGGAGATTGTTTAATCATCCAAACGCATCAAATAAATGGACGGTTCATCATAAATATGTTATTTGATACCTACACCGTTGATTTATTCTATACATTTAGATGACTAAATGATCTCCGATTGAAATGATTTTTTGTAGGGGTGATCTTCAAATGAAGATTAAGAATTTGAACGGTTCCGATTATGAAATTTGTACGGCCTTAAGGTTAAGGTTAAGGAGGAGAATGCAAGTATTATCCTTATTAGAAAGAGAAAAGCTTGGCTTCGAAGAGAAGAGCTTGGCTTCTTAAGGTTAAGGAGGAGTTCTTCCTAAAAAAACCTTCGTGGCCTATTCACATAACTTCGTACTTATGATCGGAATCGTTTATATTATAAATCACTCTGCAAAGATCATCTTTACAAAAAATCAATTAAAACTAAGATCGTTTAGTCAATCAATGGTAGCAAATAGATAGACGGTTCACAATGCTTTTACCGAATTCATCCATATGTTTTTATACAATTCAATGACTAAACGATCTTAGTTTTAATTGATTTTCTATAGAGATGATCTTTACATAATGGTTAATAATATGAATGGTTCCGATCATAAACACGAAGTTATATGAATAGGTCACGAAGTATTTTAAGGAGGAGTTCCTCATCAGAGTTCCTCATCAATCCTTGAGGAGCCAAGTCTTTCCCTATTAGAAATTTAGAATAGAAAGGTAAAGCGGTGAAGGAATGAAGAAGTGGGAGCTAAAGAGAGAGAAATTGTATAGGACAAAAACCTATTTCCTTGCTAGTTCTAGTAGAACCTGGCAATTTCATGCACAACCCGTTAACCCCGACACAAAACAACACAGAAAAATAAGGTTTCGGGTCGGGGCTTAACGGGTTAGGTTGTTATTGGGTAAACCCGTTAAGATAACGGGTTGGTCTAGGTCTACATGCGGGTAATCTATTTCAACCTGTTAAGAGAAATGTTGATGAAACTAGTGAAGTCTCATAGCCGTTTAGGTTAGGTTTTAGGGTTCCTGTTTTTTTAGGTTTGTTTCTGTTATGTTGAATAAGTCCTCCTTGACTTGAGGAACAAGTTCATGTTTTCTGTTTTTTAAATATAGTCCTGCACCACGATTATAGGACCTGTAAAATCGTGGGTTGTTATTTCCCTTTCATCACAGTGTAAAGCTATTTATTAGCCATGACGTTTGTCAAACTTGAAGATAGAATTTTCCCAGCTTTGAGCATTCATACCTTGCAAAGCTTTCTACTATTTATAGTTCTAACATCTGGTATCAGAGCCCCGTCACAGGGGCCTGATTAAAACCTGAAACTCAGGTACTAGAGTAAAGAGGCAAATATATGGCGTCCGAGAACGGCTTCGTGCAAGCTGCGATTCCAAGGTTCGATGGTCACTATGACCATTGGAGTATGTTGATGGAGAACTTTATGCGTTCCAAGGAGTATTGGAACTTGGTGGAGACGGGGATCACTGCTGCAGCAAGTGGATCTGATCCTAGTGCGACACAGAAGAAGACCTATGAGGAACAATAGTTAAAAGATCTTAAAGTTAAGAACTATTTGTTCCAAGCCATTGATCGCTCTATCCTAGAGACCATCTTGAAGAAAGACACGACAAAGGACATATGGGACTCCTTGAAGCAGAAATATCAAGGAACAGCACGAGTCAAGCGTGCTCAATTACAGGCCATTCGCAAGGAGTTCGAGGTGCTGCACATGAAGGCTGGGGAGTCAGTTAATGACTACTTCGGTAGAACTCTCATCGTAGCTAATAAGATGAGAATACATGGGGAGCGAATGGATGATGTTGTAATTATTGAAAAGATTTTACGGTCTATGACCATAAAATATGATTATGTTGTTTGCTCCATTGAGGAATCCAATGACTTGGACACAATGTCCATAGATGAACTCCAGAGTAGCCTCTTGGTGCATGAGTAACGAATCAGCCGACATGTGGATGAAGAACAAGCTCTTCAGATCACTCATGGATCCCAGCAAGGAGGAAGAAGTGGAGGCTGAGGCACTTATCGAGGAAGAGGAAGAGGAAGGGGTCAGTTTGGGTTCGACAAGTCCACCCTGGAGTGTTACAATTGTCACGAATTAGGGCACTTTCAATGGGAATGCCCTAAGCAAGCCAAGGAACAGAAGGCGAATTATGCAGAAACAAAAGAGGAGGTGTTGTTGATGGCTTTGGTGAATTCCAACGAGGCTGTGATGGAACACACTTGGTTTCTTGACTCTGGATGTAGCAACCATATGTGTGGGAACAAAGACATGTTTCATGATCTCGATAACAGTTTTCGAGAATCGGTGAAGCTTGGGAATGACTCAAGTCTTACTGTACAGGGCAAAGGTAAGATTCGAATGGAAGTAAATGGGTTTGTGCATGTCATCACAGAAGTCTTCTATGTACCCGATCTGAAAAACAACTTGCTGAGCATCGGGCAATTGCAAGAAAAGGGACTGACACTGCTTATTCAACGTGGAAAATGCAAAATCTTCCACTATGAGAAAGGTCTAATTATAGAAACTGGGATGACACATAACCGCATGTTTGCCGTGGTTGGTCGTTGCATACCAAAAGAACAACAGTGCTTCTCATTGACCACTGATCAAACAAACTTATGGCACTGTCGATACGGACACCTCAGTTGGAATGGGCTCAAAATACTTCAACAGAAGAACATGGTGGTAGGGTTACCTCAATTTAAAGCTCCACAAAAGGTATGTGAAAACTGTTTGGTTGGCAGACAACATCGTGATCCATTTCCGAAAGAAAGCATAAGGAGAGCCTCCAACATTCTCCAACTGGTGCATGCTGATATATGTGGGCCAATCAACCCGATCTCTAACAGCAAGAAACGGTACCTCATCACATTCATTGATGACCTGAGCAGAAAAACTTGGGTCTACTTCTTGGTGGAGAAGTCAAAAGCATTCACTACTTTCAAGTCATTCAAAGCAAAAGTTGAGAAGGAAACTGGGCAATGCATACGGAGTCTTAGAACAGATTGTGGGGGAGAGTTCACATCCCAGGCATTCACCAACTTCTGTATCGAGAATGGAATTCATAGACAGTTGACAGCTGCCTATTCACCCCAGCAAAACGGTGTCACAGAAAGGAAGAATCGCACCATTATGAATATGGTACGAAGTATGTTGTCAGCAAAGCAGATTCCAAAGAACTTCTGGCCTGAAGCGGTAAATTGGACGATGCATGTTCTTAACAGATGTCCTACTCTTGCCGTGAAGAACAAAACACCTGAGGAGGCATGGAGCGGGCAAAAATCATCAATAGACCACTTTCGAGTGTTTGGAAGCATTTCTCACGTGCATGTACCTGATAATCAACGGGTAAAACTTGATGCCAAGAGTTTCAAATGCATTTTATTGGGGGTAAGTGAGGAGTCTAAGGCTTATAGATTATTTGATCCTCTTTCAAATAGAATAATTGTTAGTCGTGATGTGGTATTTGAAGAAGATAAACAATGGAGTTGGGATGATGATCATACACAAGCCATACTGGCTGATCTCGAGTGGCAGACCGAAGAAGAAACAGAAGAGGAAGATGAGGGAGATAGAGAAGAATCTGAAGGAACTGAACTTGAGTCTGATGGAGGGAACAGTTCAAACTCCATTGATGAAAATCCACCTTGTGAAAGGAGAGCTCAAAGACCACCGGTGTGGATGAGAGACTACGAAAGTGGACAAGGATTTTCTGATGAAGAGAGTACAAATCTGGCACATCAAGCTTTGTTCATTGATGGGGATTCCATTACATTCGAAGAAACTGTGAAGTCTGAGAAATGGAGGAAAGCCATGGATGCAGAAATACAAGCCATTGAAAAGAATGACACATGGGAATTAACAGTGCTGCCATCAGAAGGAAAAACCATAGGAGTGAAGTGGATCTTCAAGACGAAGTTCAATGAAAATGGAGAACTGGACAAGTACAAGGCACGGTTGGTAGCCAAGGGGTATTGTCAACAACATGGAATTGATTATGTTGAAGTATTTGCTCCAGTAGCACGGCTGGATACTATTCGAATAGTTATATCTCTTGCTGCTCAGAAAGCTTGGGTGGTTTATCAACTCGACGTCAAGTCAGCATTTTTGCATGGGGAAATCAATGAGGAAGTCTACGTAGAACAGCCTCCAGGTTATGAACAGAAGGGACATGAATCGAAGGTTTACAGACTTAAAAAGGCTTTGTATGGACTCAAGCAGGCTCCCCGAGCCTGGTACAGTCGTATTGTGGCATATTTCATCAGGGAAGGCTTCACCAAATGTCCTTATGAGCACACTCTATTCATTAAAACAGCTGGTGGAGGTAAAATCTTAATCTTATGCCTTTATGTAGATGATCTTATTTTCACTGGAAATGATGAAGTCATGTTTGAACAATTTAAAAAATCCATGATGTCTGAGTTTGATATAACTGATCTTGGAAGGATGAGATATTTCCTTGGTATTGAGGTTTTACAAAGGACAGATGGTATTTTCATCTGTCAGAGGAAATATGCTCAAGAGATTTTGAAAAGGTTCAATATGGATCAGTGTAACTCAGTACATAATCCAGTGGTTCCTGGCTTTAAGCTCAAGAAAGATGAAGAGGGAGTTGAAGTTGACAGCACTGTCTATAAGCAAATGGTGAGAAGTCTCATGTATTTGACTGCTACACGCCCCGATTTGATGTTTATTGTGAGTCTGATAAGTAGGTATATGGAGCGCCCTACTGAGGCTCACTTACTTGCAGCAAAAAGAGCCTTGAGGTATGTAAAGGGCACGGTTGGTTATGGGATGTTCTACAAGAAGGGAGGAAATGATAAGCTTATAGGGTACACAGACAGCGACTATGCTGGAGATCAAGACGACAGGAAAAACACCTCGGGTTATGTCTTTCTTATGAGTTCAGGAGCCGTCTCTTGGTCTTCAAAGAAACAACCAGCGGTTACTCTTGTTGGAAGTATGCCCACAAAGCCACTCATTTGATGTAATAGCTTTTGGAATACTTTTTGTATTAAACTATTATTTGTTTAATAAAGGGCAAAGCTTATTGTTAATCACTATTTATTGTATCATGTGTTTAAACAATAAGAGAATCCAAGGAATGTATTTGATCTAAGAGAGAGAATGAGACCTCTCACTTATGTTCATTCCTAAAACGTTCCTAGCCATAGGATTGTCAATTGGGCATTGACAATCCGCTAAGGTTAGTATGTGTTATGTTGACTCAATCGTTGAGTATGACTAGTCTCAAGTCATTTAGTGTTGGACACTAAGACAAACACATAGGTGCTCAAAAGGTAATTGAGTACACTGAACGACGATCAATAGGAGTTCGTACATACATGTCATGTAAGAACTTCTAGGTTGCAATATGCAAAGTAGTCCTTTGACCTGAGGCACCATCGATGTCTAATGATTGGATCCTTGATCTTTGATCATGTCAAAGGCATTCCATTGCGAGTGTCCACGGCATTGTTGGGGTCAAGCTATCTAGTCATGTAGGCATATGAGTGCACAACAAGGGATCTCTAACCTTCCATGGTGGAAGGAGAATACTCTGAGATATGGTTCGAAAGTCTTTGGCCAAAGCACATGAATATGACTTAGGAAATTTTATTTCAAAGCATATTCAATTGAATCATATAGAAGAGAATCACATTGGATAGTAGACATGAAAATAACTATCCAGCACCGAACAATGTGATTGGGAGTATTGTATTAGAGAAGGATCGTATTGCATTGCGAATTTGCAAGTGGATGGGTTCTCCCGACCACTTTCTGCTTAGCTTAGGTAGCCATGACACATGCGCACAGAATTGTGTCACTCATGGTTGTGGAAGCGGAGGATTGTAAACATAATCTTCAACAAAGGGAGAATTGAAATGTGGTTTCAATTCCCTGATCGATAGTTAAGAGTAACAATCGCCTTTGCCTCGCTAATTGGAACCTAATGGATCGCACGCCGGAATAAGGATGAATGTGAAGACATGAAGGAATGGATAAGCAATTAAATTGTTTAATTGAGAATGGTCAAGATTAATTAATTAGTTAATTAATTATACGAAAGGTTCGTATTGGGCTTTTATGTTGGTTTTGAGTTACGGGCCCAAAGGGTTTTGGTCCACAAAGGCCCATTGAGTTTTAGGTTGTATGACAACTAAACTAAATGAAGTAACCCAAAATAAAAGCCAAAAAACCGGCCTAGAGTAGTGGAGGCAAACTTGGCTTATTCACAAGTTTGCCGCCACTGTGATGAAGGCATAAAGGGAACTTTATGGCCATATTCAGCAGGGGTTTTTCTTGGTGAAATTGAGTTGAGATTCTTCCTCAATTTCTTCAGGAGCCGACCACTTAGAGTGCAAAGGGGCTGTAATCTCTTGCACCTAAGTCATCCATTTCTCTTCACACCACATCCTTGGTGAAGAGACTTAGAGACAAGTTAAATTTTTGGTGTTCAAGGAGAGCCAGTCCCTCCCGAAATCACAAGGAGATTACATGGAGCAAGGAGGTGACTTGAAGGCCCTCCACATGGGTAGATCTCTTGTGCAAACAAGAATGAGCTTCAAGGGTAATGAATCTCAAATCTCCCCTCTCTTTAATTTTTGTTAAAGAGTCATTTGATTCACCGTAATGTTACAGGCTTTGAAAGTCGTAGGTTTTATGGGTATTTTGAATGCATGCCTACTTTAATTGTTATTAGTTTGCATGAGTATTCAAATGTTCTTGAATTGTTCTTAGCTAGGACAAAATTTTTCCTTCAAGTGGTATCAGAGCCTAGGTCTAGAGTATGGTGAATCCTTTTGGTTTGTGTTATTCATGATTTGTGATTTAAATGTTGTAAATGTTACAAGCTTTGTTCTTGCCATTGTAGGCCCTAAATTTTGCTTGAAAATTTAGCATCTCAAATGTTGTAGATGTAGTTCATTTAAGCATGAATATTGGAACTAAAAAATTTGGTGCCATGTATGTGGGGAAATTCGGCCAAATCCAAAGGGTGGATTTTGGGTTCATGTTTGTCTTGTTAAAAGTGTTTAAAGTGACTTTTGGAACTAAGTACCCTAGGATGTTAACCACTCTTTTGTGTAGTGAAAATTTGGTTTTATTGAGTGAAAACATTCATGGAGCTATTATGAGTTTTCATGAGTGTTCTTCATATGTTCTTGATGTTCTTCCCAAGAACAAAAGGTTGGGTGTTTTGATCCAAATTGTTTGTTGTTTAAAATAAAGTTTTGGTTTGCTGATTGTTGTTGGATGATTGTGTTTTAAAATGCAACACCTTACCTATATGTTTTTAAACCCATGCCAATCATCCTACAACCTTACCAATCAACCTTACAAACCATGCCTTCAACTATTCCTGACCCCGGACCTTGTATGCTCCTGACCATTTTCCACTCGATTATCCTCAGAAACAGGCCACCCCAAAAGTAGGGTACTTTTGGGGCTTTTATGCAATTACATAAAGTTTTGATACTTTTGTGTATTTACTTGTTTGGCGTTTGCGTTTTTTACGTATAGGCCCAAAATCACTAAAGGACAAATTGTTTTGCTCACTTTAATGAAGTGCATTTTGTTAAGTGACCTAATTGTTATGGTCATTGTTTTCGGCCCAAAATTATGAAGAGAACAAAATGGTTTTGTCTCTTTAAATGAGAATTGGATTTTCATTTGTTTAGTTCCATTTAAATCAATTCTATGAATCCGAAAACCAATTGTTTAAATTGCTTTCTTAATTAATGCGATTAATTGAGTCGAAAGGGGTGATTATGAACCATAGGCCACGATAATTGAGCTATGTGATTGGCCGCTTTACATTATGAATGTTTGGGTTAAGTAGATTAGATTTGAATGTAATTTGATTAGTTCAAATGTGTTGTAAAGGGCATAAGCCCTTCTCTTTATTTCATGTATTCCTTTGTTTAATTGTATGCAAATTGGAATAGTTGGGTCCAACGCCCAATAGGGAAATAACTGGTTTAATTAGATTAAACGCGTAATTAAAATCAACAACTATCTACCTTAAACCCAAGGTCCAACACAAGGCTCGTGTTGGATCAAGTTAAGCGGTTCATAATCATCTAAGTCCTTTTAATATGATTAAATAGGGAAATTGAGATGTAATGACAACACTCCTCGGCTTAAAATGAATATTAAGTTGATAGCGAGAGATGCTTTGAACATCTCTGCGTTGGCCTTCACCGTGATGGGCTCCAGCGTTTGTGACTCATGCAGCCACTATCATGGGAAGTTCAAAGTATGTGCTTGCCTAAAGGAGGAGTCCATTTGAACATACATGATGTGGTGAGGTAGGCAACGAGATGACGACATCATATCATTGTGAGGCTATTCTTGAAACCCTACACGAACTAGCATGGTGGGAATAACTTAACTAAGTGCAATGGTGCCAACATCATATCATTGTGAGGCATCATTCTCTGAGGCCAAAGCATGGGTAATTACAAAAGTTGTAAAAAGAATAAAGCGTTATTCTGCATCATTATTGTTGCTAACCAACATCATATCATTGTGAGGTAGGCTTGGTAATGGTGAGTCTCCATGCCTCACTAAGAGTTCAAGACTCTCGGATTCCATTGAGGGATGTGGAATTTGCCAAAAATAGTGGGGGCACTATTTGATTTAAGACCCAATCAAGTAGTTTCTTAAAATCGACAATCTAATACGATTTACATTTTTGTTATGTAGTTAACGACATTACACTACCATTGTACTTGACAAAAATGGCCTAAAGAGTTAGCGTTTGCTGCTTGGTATCGCCACATTGAGAATGTCTCAAGGCGAATGAGACATGTGCTCAAGCAATCCCCTCCTCATGTACCTCCTAAGAATTAGTTTGAAAGGAAGAGTATAAAAGTTATACTAGGTAACATGAGGATGACTTACAAGCTGAGAATGCTTAATCCTCACTTCACTTAGTGAGGAGCTTAAGAAGCTACACATAAGCACATGGACACTTCTTGTGCCATGGTTGAGCTGCATAAGATGCATGACGATGAGACAAATTAACGTACGATTCTCAAATGTTTGTAGTCCTAATGAATGCCAAAATGGCAAAGGGGGCATCGGTCCAAAAACATGGACAAAGATGGAAAGGATCTTTAAAGATCTTGAAAGTTTAGGAACTTCCATCGATGGGAAAATGGCTAAGACTTTTTCCTTGCATCTCTCTCGGTTGATTTCACTAAGTTTATAGTAAACTATAAAGTGAATGAGTCGATCATACTTTAACCAAGATGATTGACATGTGCTGTAAATTTGAAAGACAAGGTTTCAAAAGGGCGGTGGGAGTGAGAATGCAATCCTGAGGAAAGGTTGCTAAGAAGAGAAGGCAAAATCCAAAGGAACATGCTTTCATTGTGGAAAGGATGAACGTTGGAAGAAATACGGAGTGCGCATTGCGAGCCTTATGACACGAACTTTTGAAGGGACTATTCGGTCATAGAGAGTACTTTTTACGGTGAGCTCCAATTCTCACGGATATTTGGATTAGTGCTAGTCAACATATCTGCAATTCGTTGCAAGGATACTTGATGAGCAAAACAACTGCGCAATGGGGAGATAATTGTGCGCGTTGGGAACGGCACTAAGATCTCACACAAAAGCAATAGGCGCTACATGCTTAACCTACCTGCAGGGAAGTCTTGGAACTTAAAAATTGTTTATATTTTCCTTCATGTATAAGAATTTGATTTCCCATCTCTATGCTTTTACTGAGATGGGCACTCGGTTGTTTGACAAATTAGGTTGCACTTTATACTTAGGCAGTTGTATTATCTCTCATGGTAATATGATAGAGGGACTTTTTCACCTAGAGACAAGTAGTGGAATGCACTTTATTGAAACGGAAATACCTCAAAACCCAAAGGGCTACTGAAGAAGTTAACCAAGAAAAGATGTGGCATCTTAAACTTGGACATGTGTGAACCTTGATAAGATTAGCAAGATGTGTCGAAGCGGACATTTCCACCCATTGAGTAATGACCAAATGGGTACTTGTGAAATGTTGCTTGAAAGGGAAGATGACCAAATCTCCATTCTACGCGTAAGGGAGAGCGTGCCAACGAGATTCTGAGGTTAATCCCTGTGATATGTGGACCTATGTCTACTACGTCGAGAGGAAGGCTTCTCCTACTATATCACCGGCTTGATCACTGGTTTGGCACTATGTGTATCTTATGAAGTACAAGTCGAGAATCTTTTGAAAAGTTCAAAGAATTCAAGAATGATGAAAGCAAAAGCGGAAGCAGACAAAGATCCTAAGATCAGATCGAGGGGGAGAGTATCTAAGTAATGAGTTCCTAGATTACCTCAGGGAAGTGTGGAATAATATCACAGTGGACTCCCAGGGAACTCATGACCAATGGAGTTTCCGTAGGAGAAAGCCGAACCTTGATGAACATGGTTCGTTCTATGATGAGTTCCGCGAGATTTACCGATCTCATTAGGGATCGCTCACATATACGGAGCTTGCACTTAATAGAGTACCTTCAAATCGGTTTCACAAGCACCTTATGAGATATAGCATGGAAAGAAAGCCAAGTCTTAATCACGTTAAGATTTGGGGTTGTAGAAGCATATGTCCAAGGCAGCTTCAAGCTATAGCTTGAAGCAAGATTTCTGGTAAGTGCTATTTTGTAAGGATATCCCAAAGAAACTATGGGATATGAGTTACACCATCGACGACGGGAAAGTCTTTGTCGGCAAGGCGCTGGATTTACAGGGGCGATTTTGTTCTGAAAGACTCTGGTAGAGCGATGAAGTGTGAGATTGTGATGAACACAAAGCGAGCACTTCGACAAGTGACAACCTGGTTCACGAACCCCGAGAAGCTCGCGTGAATGCGAAGGCGGGTCGGCAAACCACCTATGAGGTATGGCTTGGATAATGACTTTGGGAATTGCACTTTCTTGGTGACAATGACACAAGGAAGACCACAAAGACTTCTGAAAAGAAGCAATGTCGACATTGATTCGAAGGCAAGCAGAGAGCCATGAAATCGAGATGGATTCCATGTATCAAAAGTGGTGCGGACTCTGTCCAGACCCTCAGGAAGGTATAGTACCTATTGGAAACAAATGGGTCTTCAAAGAGAAATAGGCGGCGGTAGGAACGTGGAGACTTATAAGGCTAGATTAGTAGCCAAGGTTACAGGCAAAAGGAAGGGATTGACTATGAAGAAACCTTCTCTGGCCATGATTAAGTCCATTGGTTTTCCTTGCTATGGCTTTGCATACCACGATTATGAGATATGGCAAATGGATGTAAGAGCGGCCTTTACGAATGGCTACACCTAAGAGGAAGGAGCTCTATATGACTCGGCTTTGAGGGTTTTATGTCCAAGTGTTTGAAAAGACTAAGGTATGCAAGCTTCCAAAGGTCCATTTATGGACTTAAGCAAACCTCCGGGGAGCTGGAATATCGTTTGACAAAAATCAAAGCGTTTGGTTTCTACTCAAAACGAAGACGACAATTGTGTTTATCAAAAAGTCGTTGGGGAAGCGGTTGTATTCCTAGTGTTATATGTAGTGACATATTACTTTTGGGAATGACATTGCGGTACTTTCTTATTAAGTGTGGTTGTCCAAAACCTTCCTTGAAAGATTTGGGAGATGCATCTTATGTACTTGGGATAAAGCTCATCGTGATAGATCCGAGGAAAATTAATTGGATTATCCCGATCTATGTACATTGATAAAGTGCTAAGTAGGTTCCCGGATGGAACAATCTAAGAAAGGCTTTCTTCACGCGGGACTGGAGATGCCTTTCTAAATCCATGGGACTAAGACTCACGAAGAGTGCGGCAAATGAGTTGTTCCCTTATGCTTCACATATAGGAAGTCTCATGTATGCCATGATTTGCACAAGGCTGATATCGCATATCTTTGTAGGCATTACTAGTCGATATCAGTCTTTGGCCAAAGCATGAATATGACTTAGGAAATTTGTTTCAAAGCATATTCAATTGAATCATATAGAAGAGAATCACATTGGATAGTAGACATGAAAATAACTATACTCAAACAATGTGATTAGGAGTATTGTATTAGAAGGATCGTATTGCATTGTAATTGCAATGGATAGGTTCTCCAACCACTTCTGTAGCAGGTAGCCATGACATGTTTTGCTAGGTGTCACTCATGGTTTTGTGGAAGCCCGAGAGGATTAGCAAACACTAATCTTGACAAAGGGAGAATTGAAATGTGGTTTCAATTCACAATCGATAGATTAAGAGTAACAATCGCCTTTGCCTCGCTAATTGGAACCTAATGGATCGCCCTTGTGAATAAGGATGAATGTGAAGACATGAAGGAATGGATAAGCAAATTAAATTGTTTAATTGAGAATGGTCAAGATTAATTAATTAGTTATTAATTATACGAGGATTCGTGGGCTTTTATGTTGGTTTTTGGGTTACGGGGCCCAAAGGTTTTTGGTCCACAAGGCCCATTGAGTTTAGGTTGTATGACAACTAAAACTAAATGGAAATTAACCCAAAATAAAAGCCAAAACCGGCCTAGAGTGAGTGGAGGCAAACTTGGCTTATTCACAAGTTTGCCACTCACTGTGATGAGGCATAAAGGGAACTTTATGGCCATATTCACTTAAGGGTTTTTCTTGGTGAAATTGAGTTGAGATTCTTCCTCAATTTCTTCCAAGGGGAGAGCCCGACCACTTAGAGTGCAAAGGGCTAGCAATCTCTGCACCTAAGTCATCCATTTCTCTTCACACCACATCCTTTGAGTGAAGAGACTTAGAATTCTTAAATTTTGGTGTTCAAGGAGAGCTAGAGTCCTCCCAAAATCGCAAGGAGATTACATGGAGCAAGGAGGTGACTTGAAGGCCCTCCACATGGGTGAATCTCTTGTGCAAACAAGAATGAGCTTCAAGGGTAATGAATCTCAAATCTCCTACTCTTTAATTTTGTTAAAGGAGTCATTTTGATTCTGTCTTCTAGGCTTTTTTTTGAAAGTCATGGGTTTTATGAATTGTTTTGAATGCATGCCTACTTTAATTGTTATTAGTCAAATGTTCTTGAATTGTTCTTAGCTAGGACAAAATTTTTCCTTCAACTCTCTCCACTACTGAAGCTGAATTCATAACTGCAGCATCAAGTGCTTGTCAAGCTGTGTGGTTAAGAAGGATACTGAAGAGCCTGAATCAAGTGCAAAGCAGCCCAACCATGGTATTCTGTGATAATATCTCAGCGATCAAACTCTCAAAAAATCTTGTGATGCATGGTCGTAGCAAGCACATAGACATAAGATTTCATTTCGTCCGAGATCTTGTCCAGGATGAAGTTTTAGAGCTAATTCACTGTTTTACACAAGAACAAATTGCAGATGTTCTGACAAAGCCATTAAAGCTCGACATATTTCTGAAGATGCGGGGGTTGCTGGGTGTGTGTGAATATCCAGGTGTAAACTGAATGACAATGGCATTCAATTTAAGGGAGGATGATGAAACTAGTGAAGTCTCCTAGCCGTTTAGGTTAGGTTTTAGGGTTCCTGTTTTTTAGGTTTGTTTCTGTTATGTTGAATAAGTCCTCCTTGACTTGAGGAACAAGTTCATGTTTTTTGTTTTTTAAATATAGTCCTGCACCGCGATTATAGGACCTGTAAAATCGTGGGTTGTTATTTCCCTTTCATCACAGTGTAAGGCTATTTATTAGCCATGACGTTTGTCAAACTTGAAGATAGAATTCTCCCAGCTTTGAGCATTCATACCTTGCAAAGCTTTTTGCTATTTCTGGTTCTAACAAAGGTTATATCGGTAATTTAAAATAGTAAAAGAAAATCCTAGGTAGCTATCCAATGTTCTAATACAATTTTCCTTGATGATTGATGAAAATGGAAAGGTTTTGCTGTCAAACAAACAACATGCAAGCTTTGAATATGATCTCGAAGTTCTTACTTTTGAGAAAGACTCCACAAGATTTATTTTGAAGTAACATATTAATGTGTTTTCATTAAGTTCGTTTAGGGTATGTAATATTTGAAAGACAAATGTATTTTGATGTAATATATATATTGCATGTAGATGTAGTACTTAACGAAATTCTAATATTGTTATTAATTTAGTATGAATTATTTTCATTTCATTATTTATTGGAAAAAATACATTGTTTTTAATGGATGAAACGGGTTGGGTTGGGTAACCCGTTAATTTTAACGGGTCGGATTTGGGTTTGAGTTTTTAAACCCGTTAAGATAACGGGCCTAACACAACAAGATCCGTTAAGATAACGGATATGATATGAAAACAACATAAATAGGACAAACACGACCCGTTTGCTAGATCTAGGTTCTAGCATCTCTTAGCGTTGATCCAGCAGCAAGGGTAGAGCCTAATTGTCAATTCCATTGATCGTGTTCGCTACGCCATAGGACATTTTGCATTTCCAATAGCTTTTAAATTCTAGACATTTTGCATTTCTCATTAGATATACTCTTATAAAACTTAAAGACAAAACAAAGTAATGAAACTTCATGAAAGTACTATGCATTCCCTTGTATATAACATAAATGATGACGATGTTGGTAAAAATAATGATAATAATAGTAATGATAATGATAAATAATAGTGATTTTAAACATACATATTAAGTGAGAAGTTATAGGTCGATCCTCGCTCTTGCTATAAAATATCTTTGTACGAAAGAAAAAAAAAAAACTTATATCAAGTTTGAAATACACAATGAAACAACATTAATGAAGTTGGATAGTTGATTTTTCATAATAATAAATTAATAAAAAAAATGTCAAATTGCTTTTATGATGTTTAGTTGTACATTAATTAGACATGGCTCCCTACCATTTATCTTTTTGTAATACGGGAGGACAATTGGAACCCTAGGGGTTGAAGGTCTTTATCTCTCCACAATTAAATAAGTTTGAAGATGATTACAAATAACTATTGTCATGATCCTCAGAATAGTGACACGATCAGGACTACGTGTACTTGGAACTATATCTGTAATTATGTACGTCTCTACGACTTTCTTCTTTCGTTTAGTTGGAGAATGACTTATTATTGAAAACAAACAATCAGAATGAAACCTTTACTGATAATGAATAATAATAACACAATTTAAATAATTATAATACAAGAATTTGTATAACAAAAATCGTAATTGAAAATTATAAACTTAAAAAGAAATAAGAAAGTAGTAAAACTGACTTGATCGATAGATAGAAGCCTGTAGATTTTGCAATGTCCTAAAGACAGAATTGTACTCCTACTCTGTAATTGTAGTTCAACATGCGTCCATCCCCCTATTCTATGCTTTCTCTTCCAAAACGATATGTATTATATATGTAGTAGATAATAATATTACTATTGGTGACTACATTTATGACCTATATGTGGTTATATAGGATACTAGTATCCTTTCCCAACAGGTATCAGGCAGTTAAAAAACTGCCTGCAAAAATCAAATTCAAAAATGAAGAGATATGTATGAAAGTTTGAATTTGACTTAAGCCAAAAAACCTGTTCGGTTTTATCGACATACCCCAAGTTCAAAGGCCCTATCTAATGACCCTTTAATTATAACGATATATGGCTGATTAAAGCCAACAGCCCAATAACCCATATTAATCACTCCAAATTATTATATAATTGGAGGATACAAAATAAAGTCTAATCGTAATCCATACACTACCGAAGAGGGACAAATTACATACAAACTCCAACAATATCCCACATTTGTATGAAATTTGTCACTAAAATGCATGCAGACTAGGAAGAGAAAAACGAAACAAAATATGTATCATAAGAGGTGTTTTTTGGACTTTGAATCTTTTTTAGTGAGTACTTATCGGGTCTACCTGATGACGCAATGGATATAGATGATCTTGAACTGATCATCCTTTTGTGATAAACCGAGACAATAAGTATCACACATATTTCATCTCTACATACTACGGTCCATACGTTTGTGTTTGTTTTGGTCCTGAACAAATCCCGATTTCATGAAAGCTTTAGAGAATTCAGCCATAAAATTCTCATAAATGTGACTCCACATTTACTCTTATATAGGTAACCATCAATTAAGAATATTCTGCTATATTCCTTTTATACAAAAATATCGGTGTCATTAAATGTAAAAATACATAACCTAAAAACTACTGCAACCAACACACATTCATCATAGGAATCGTCAATTATGTGTTCTACTTTTGAGTCTTTCCCAACTAGTTTGCTTATTGAACCTAGACCATGGGATCTCCAATCAACTAGGTTTGGTCTCCCCCCGGTTCGACTCATTATATTGGCTTTAGACCCATTCACCTCGATGAAAATTTAATTTGCTCACGTGGTAGGCCTTTTGTCAAAGGATCCACTATATTTTCCTTTGACTTCACATAATCAATGGATATAATTCCATTTTGAGCAATTGTCTAATTGTATTACGTCTATGTCTTATATGCCTCCACGTCCCATTGTATATCTTGTTTTTAGCTCTTGCAATTGCTGCCATACATTCACAATGTATACAAATGGTTCTTATAGGCTTTGGCATCAACGGAATATCTTTCATAAAATTTCGAAGCCACTCTACTTGATCATCGGTTATTTCTAATGATATAAACTATGATTCCATGATCGAACGTGCTATACACGTTTGCTTGGAAGATTTCCATGCCAGTGCTACTCCTTCAAATGTAAAAACATATTCACTTGTGGATTTAGTTTCCGAGCTATCCGAAATCCAATTTGAATCACTATATCCTTCAAGTACCGGTGGATATTTTGTGTAATGCAGTCTAAAATTCATTGTGCCTTTTAAATATTGTAGCACCCTAAGGCTATCTCCAATGCCGGGGGGGGAGGGGTTCCAAATCTTCTGCAAGGGAAGTATTTTGGGGGTGGGAAAAATAAGAATTTGGGATTGAGGGTGGGAATTTGGGATTGATTTGGAACTGGAGAGAGAAGTTTTGGGGGTAAAAGAGTTGAACAGCAAGCATGTGGGGGGGGGGGACATGCGGGCCCCAGGCCAGCAGAAAAGGCAGAGAGGTCAGCTTCAAAGGCAGGCCAGGGATCCAGTGCGGGCAGATCCACGGTAAGCCCATATTCAACGGTAGAGATGAGTTGTTCATTGAGATCCAATGGCCCACGCGCATTTGTGGGTTATAATCCAGTGTGGCGTGCCCACACTTTTACTTTTCTCAACAATTTTTTTTTTTGGATTTTGAATTTTTTTACATCGAAACGTTCATAAAAATAAAATAACATAGATTATACAAAAACTAATTCCAAAATTGTTTCAAAAAAAAAAATTTATCAAAGAAATACAAAAGTTTAACAAATTGTATTGTTGGGGGTGGGAATTATAGGTCCCTTGGGTTGGAGGAAAAAACTAACAAAATACGGGGCTAAATTTTAGGATTTAGAACCTTTGGGTTGGAGATAGCCTAACCAAAGCGTTCCAATGGTCTTGCCCTGGATTACTGGTATATCTACTAAGCCTACTAACGGAATAAGCCAAGTCATGCCTTGTAGAGTTCATTAAGTACATTAAACTTCCAATGACTCGTGAATATTCCAACTGAGAGATTGCATCTCCAGTATGCTTTTTTAACTTGCAGCTGGGATCAAATGGAGTTGCAGCAACTTTGTCATTATAATGACCAATTTTTTAAGTATTGATTCCACCTAATGAGATTGTGTCAGTGTGACATCCCACATCGACCAATGGAGAAGGGGTGATGTGTCTTATATGTACATGCCCACCTCCAATTACCACGAGGCCTTTCGGGAGCTCACTAGCTTCGGATTCCATCGGAACTCCGAAGTTAAGCGAGTTTGGGCTGGAGCAATCTCATGATGAGTGACCCACTGGGAAGTTGCTCGTGAATTCCCAGAAACAAAATCGTGAGGTCGTGGCCCAAAGTCAACAATATCGTGCTACAACGAAGCCGGACCGAAATGTACTACCGACTCCGAGATGTGACAGTCAGTACATAACCTTCATCAGTTCTTTTGATTCTAATTCCTAGTATGACATCTACAAGACCTAAGTCTTTCATGTCAAAACTAGAATTCAACATCTTCTTTGTGGAATTAATAACATCTTTATTAGTTCCTAAAATGAGCATGTCATCTACGTACAAGCATACAATGACACAAGAATTTTTATAATTCTTTACATACACACATTTATCACATTCATTTATTTTAAACCCGTGTGTAATCATTGTATGATCAAACTTTTCATGCCACAATTTTTGTGCTTGTTTTAGTCCATATAAGGACTCAACAAGTTTGCAAACTTTATTCTCTTGTCCTTTCAGTATGAAACATTCCGACTGTTCCATGTATATTTCTTCTTCGAGTTCTCCATTTAAGAATGTCGTCTTAATGTCAATTTGGTGTATTTCCAATTTATAAATGGCGGCAATAGAAATTAACATCCTAATCAATGCAATTCTTGATATAGGTGAATATGTATCAAAATAATTTAGCCCTTCTCTTTGTCGATAACCTTTAGCTACAAGACGTGCTTTATATTTATCTATAGAGCCGCCTGGTTTTAATTTATTTTTGAATATCCACTTATAGCCTATCGGTTTATTACCAGGTGGTAAATCAACCAATTCCCAAGTGTTATTTTGCATTATCGACTCCATTTCTCTACGTATTGCTTCCTTCCAAAAAAGGAGCCTCAGTAGAAGACATTGCTTCCTTAAATGTTTTCGGTTCGGCCTCCAACAAGAGAGCAATAAAGTCAAGTCCAAAGTTCTTAGGGATTTTCGTTCTAGTGACTCTTCTTGGTTCCAAGTCTGTAACTTGAACATCAGACGTTGGAGCATCATCATGAATTTGTTCATGTGATCTCTTTGTATGGAAATATCTCCTCAAAGAACTCCGCATCAACAGATTCCTAAATAGTGTTTACATGTATGTCAACAATTTTCGACTTTACAACTTAAAATTTGAATGCTGCACGCACTATTATTTGCATAGCCAATGAATGCACAATCGACAGTTTTGGGTCCTAGTTTAGTTCTCTTGGGCAAAGGAACTTGAACTTTGGCTAAACAACCCCACACTTTCAATGTTTAATATGTGGGTATCCTTCCATTCCATAATCCATAAGGAGATTGGTTGGTCTTCTTATGTGGAATTTGATTCAAAATTTTATTCGCAGTAAGTAGAGCTTCACCCCACATATTATGCGGAAGCTCGGAACTGTTGACCATGAAATTAATCATGTCTTTGAAAGTTCTATTTTTCCTTTCAGCAACACCATTTTGTTGTGGTGTATCCGGTGTCGTCGTCTGGTGTATAATTCCATGTTCATTATGAAAAATCAACAAAGGCAATAGATTCATACTCGCCTCCTCTATTTGATTGTAGTACTTTGAGTTTCTTATAAAGTTGATTTGCAACTTCTGCCTTATATGTCTTAATCATATTCAAGACTTCATCCTTGCTATGAATTAGATAAACATAGCAATACTTACTATTATCGTCAATGAAAGAAACATAATAATTATTTCCTCCTCAAATTGGTGTTGATATATCTCATTCAGTCATATTGGCTTCGTTGGTCTTGCCATCGTTGGTGTTTGAATTGGTAGAATTTAGATCCTTTAGGTGGCGATAGTCTTATGCCCTGTGCCCCAGTTTGCCACACACGTAGCAACCTCCCTTGATTTTCTTAAAGTCCTTTGTTGGTGCATGAGTAAAAGAGTTGTTCTTCTTTCCAGCATTTTTCCCTTTCTTTTTCTGGAAATTTTTTGGTCTGAGATTGCTCCACTCAACGAAGTTAGCCTTGGCTTCGATGGAAGACGCATCAACTTTGTCGCCCTTCTTGTGATCCTCCTCGACCCTTAGCCTGAGAATTAAATCTTCCAGAGACATCTCCCTCCGCTTATACTTCAGATAGATTTTGAAATCATTCCAAGATGAAGGCAATTTTTCAATGCTTGCTCCAACTTGGAAATGTTCATTGATATAACATCCCTCAACATGTACATGGATTATGCGCTGGAGCTCTTCAACTTGACCCGTGATAGGTTTGGAATCCACCATGTTGAATTTCATAAATTTACCGATGATAAACTTCTTCGATCCGGCATCTTCAGTGATATATTTCCTGATCAGTGAATCCCAAAGCTCCTTGACAGTCTTGCATGATGAATGTACATCATACAGAGAATCGTCCAACCCATTCAAAATACAGTTTCTGCAAAGAAACTCGGAGTGATTCCAAGCATCTATTGCAGACAACGTTTCCTTTTCTATTGGCAATTCAGTCGCCACAGGAGCATCCTCCTTCACCATATGCGCGAGGTTGAGAGTGGTCAAGCGGAACAACATATTTTGCTGCCATCGTTTGAAGTCCACGCCTTTGAATTTCTCTGGTTTCCCGGCGAAAGGATTCTTAACGCCTGTTGCATTCACTGATGTTTGATCCATTTTCTGTCTTTAGATTATTGGAAACAAAAAATTAGAATGCAACCTTTATTGATAATGAATAATAATAACACAATTTAAATCATAATAATACAAGAATTTGTATAACAACCAAACCGTAATTGAAAATTATAAACTTAAAAAGAAATAAGAAAGTAGTAAAACTAACTTGATCGATAGATAGAGGCCTGCAGATTTTGCAGAGTCCTAAACTTTGAATTCTAGCAAACGTTTGTATGCTTTCTCTTCCAAAATGATGTGTATAATATATGTAGTAGATAATAATATTATTATTGGTGTCTACGTTAATGACCTCTTTGTGATTATATAGGATACTAAGTATCCTTTCCCAACAGGTATCAGACAGTTAAAAAACTACCTGCAAAAATCAAATTCAAAAAGGGTAAACTGCCGTTTGACCCCCTGAACTATCACCCTAGTTGAAATTGACCCCCTGGACTATTTTTTTGGTAAATTAACCCCTTAAACTTTCCTAAATTAGTAGATTTACCCCCTACCGCTAGATTCCATCAAATTTGTTGTTAATTCGTTAGAATGTCAGCTAGATCTACCAATTAAAATACGACATGTGTTAGTATTTGACAGCAAAGTGGATGAAATTTCGTTGAATCTGACGGTGAGGGGTTAATTGGCTGATTTCAATTAGTTCAGGGGGTCAATTTACCAAAAAAATAGTTCAGGAGGTCAATTTCAACTGGAGTAATAGTTCAGGGGGTCAAACGGCAGTTTACCCATTCAAAAATGAAGAGATATGCATGAAAGTTTGAATTTGACTTAAGCCAAAAAACATGTTCGGTTTTATCGACATACCCCAAGGTCAAAGGCCCTATCTAATGACCCTTTAATTATAAAGCTATATGGCTGATTAAAGCCAACAGTCCAACAGCCTATATTAATCACTCCAAATTATTATATTGGAAGATACAATATAAAGTCTAATGGTATACTATCGGTGGGACAAAATACATACAAACTCCAACATTTATATAAAATGTGTTCACTGGTGACATTTCATTCAACAATGCAATGTCATTTATTCGAGTCTTAAGGCTATCTCCAACCTAAAGGTTCCAAATCCTAAAATTTAGCCCCGTATTTTGAACTATTTATCTATACGTATGAGGTTTGTTAGTTTTTTCCTCCAACCCAAAGGGACCTATAATTCCCACCCCTCAACTTTACAATTTGTTAAACTTTTGTATTTCCTTGATAATTTTTTTTTGGAAACAATTTTATAATTAGTTTTTGTATAATCTATGTTGTTTTATTTTTACGAACGTTTCGATGTAAAAAAATTCAAAATCCGAAAAAAAAAATTGTTGAGATATTTTTGACTTCGATTTCATTGGATTCCATATCACAATTATGTCTGACATACTGAGAAAAACTGTTTGGATGTCCTACATACTGAAAATCTAATCTTTGAAGATTTTTTCTCTTACTTTTCTGATTTCCTATCTGCTTTTATCTTATCTTCACTGATTGCCTACACAGTTGTTATCTTCAATTCCTTTTTATAAGCAGAAGGAGTTCCAGGCAAACACACACCTCCTTCTTAAATCTTATACTTTTGCAAAAACACTTTCCTTTTTCAATGGATTCAAGTCGTGACAAACGAATTCAGATGCTAGAAGCATTCGATGAGGCTGAAGACAGCCATCAACACGCCTTCGTTGTTGCTGCTGCTCGTCACCAAGCATTGTTGGAGGCTTGTGGTAAGCGTCCGAAACATGGAGGTTCGGTTGTTGGTCATGAAGTTATTAATCGTGGAAGAGAAAAATGGCATAAAAACCTCATGAAGGACTACTTCATCCCTCGGCCTACTTCATCCCTCGGCCTACTTTTGGAGATTCTAAATTCCGTAGGCAGTTCCGAATGAAGCGAGAACTCTTCGGCACCATCATGCAAGCTGTTGTCGCACACGACCGATACTTTGTCCAAAAGCGGGATGCTATAAGCCGTCTTGGTCTATCCCCAGAACAGAAGCTTACATGCGTCTTTAGACAGCTTGCATACGGGCTCCCAGCTGATTGCACCGATGAATATACTAGGTGTGGAGAATCTACAGCTATTGAGGCTCTCATGAAGTTCTGTAGGGCCATTGTAGAGATCTATGGACGATGGTACCTCCGACGCCCAAATGAAGCCGACATTCAAAGGCTACTAAGCAAGGGAGAGCGCCGGGGATTTCTAGGCATGATTGGGAGTCTTGATTGCATGCATTGGGAGTGGAGGAATTGCCCTTCCGGTTGGGGTGGGCAATTTACTGGGCACCATGGTCATCCAACTGTGGTTCTTGAGGCTGTGGCATCTTATGACACTTGGATATGGCATGCGTCTTTTGGATCACCTGGATCACTCAACGACATCAATGTGTTGGCTAGATCTTTTTTATTTGATGAGGTTGTCAATGGTGTTGCACCATAGGTAAACTATATGGTTAATGGTACAACTTACAATTTGGGTTATTACTTGGCAGATGGTATATACCCAAGGTGGGCTACACTTGTGAAAACTATTCCTTCACCTGATACCCACATGAAAAAATTCTTTGCCAAAAAACAATAATCATATAGGAAAGACGTGGAGAGAGCCTTCGGGATACTACAAGCTCGATGGGCAATTGTTAGAGGGCCTTGCCGCATGTGGGCACCAGCCGACCTACAATCAATCGTGATGACGTGCATAATATTGCACAATATGATTGTTGAGAATGAGTATGAGGAACCAGAAGATGAGCGTGAGTATGATATGGAGCCTGAAGTGGAGTACGGGTATGGACACGATAGGCATACATTGGCGGAATATATGAATCGGCATAATAGGATTCGAAACGTAGATATTCACCACACTCTTCAGAATGATTTGATTGAACACCTTTGGAATCATAGAGGAGATGTTGAATCGAATGGTGAAGCGAATGATAATGAGTAAAACCAAGTGCTTTTATTTACTTGTTTGTTTGTTTGTTTGTTTGTTTTTTAAATAATGTAAGGTGTGCTTTTATTTACTTGTTTGTTTGTTTATTTTTAAAATAATGTAAGGTGTGCTTTTATTTACTTGTTTGTTGTTTGTTTTTTAAATAATGTAAGGTGTGCTTTTATTTACTTGTGTTGTTTGTTTGTTTTTTCAATCATGTAAGGTGTGCTTTTATTTACTTGTTTGTTTGTTTGTTTTTTAATCAATAATGTAATGGTGTGCTTCAAAAATAATGTGATGGTGAACACAAATAAAATTGACATTACATAAAATTACTAACGTTACATGAATAACAAAAGGATTACACAAAAATACTAAAACCACATGAGTAAAATAAAGCATTACAAGCTAGACATAATATTGACAATACATGAATAAAATTACTAAAAACGACAATCAAATAATTGCATTAGAAGCTAGGATGGTAGGATTCAGTGTCCGAATCCGGGTCCGAATTTCGTGCAAGAATTGCATCTTGTTTAGCTTGCCAATACCTTCTTTTTTTGGGAGTATAGTCTTGTGGATTCTTCTCCATAATTTTATCCTCTTTTTCTTTTTTAAGCAATTGCATCCTTGCTCTCCTATCCTCCCTCATTTCTTCTCCTTGTTGAAGTAATTGACGCAAAAATTCACTAGACTATTCAATAGAAGAAGACTCATCAATTTTACCTTTCTTCTTTGCTTGCTTTTGTTTATCGCGTCCATCTGGACGTGAGAGTGGCGTTACAGGTGTCTCGTCGTCTTCCCCCAAATCCTCATAATTTGTGGAACTATGAGAAGACCTTCCGCTCGGTGTTGCATATTGTTCGACCCACTTTGGAGAATTTTTAACAATCTCCCAAGCATGTTGCAACTTGAATCTTGCGTGATTGCATGTAATATTTCCATATTCAAATATTCGGTGTGCTTTCCACTCCTACGTATATAGTAAAGGAAAATTAATAATAAGAAAAATATTAATACAACTAAAACTGTAACATTTAAAGATATGAACTTACCATATCTTCTACATTGGTACCACTTGGTGGATTACAATATGCGGCACATGAAGATGAACTCCATAGTTGACATTGTTGGTTGATATGCTTGAAGCGAGACTTAACTCCTCCAATTAATCGAGTTTTTCCCCTTGTAGTGCCCGGATTGTTGGTGAGAAACTTTTTGTAAATACGCACCCACATCGTATCCAGAGATTGAAAGCGACCAACAGTACCATCTTCAGAGATTGACACCCAAGCAGAGCATAAGGCGACATCTTCGCTAGGAAGCCAATTGCCATTTCTATTGCTCTCTTTGTCTCCCATTTGAGCCAAACTTGGAAGGAGAATGGAATGATTGAACAAATTTTGGTAATGAAATATGAGAATTAATTTTTTTATGTATTAGTTAACTAATGGGTGGGTATTTATAGAGTTTTGGATGGTTTTTGGAGTTGGATCTTATTTGATTTATTAAATAATATTATTTTGACCGTTGGATTTAAATTTCGGTCGTTGGATCTTTTTTATTACTGTTAAGATTGATTAAACATATATGGGCCATTAGATTAAAAATGTATACGTTGAAAAAAAATTCAAAACTAACCGTTGGATTCCAACGGTCACTAAATCTGGGCCACAAATTTTGTACCCGTTGGAAAAGAAAAAGTGTGGGCGCGCCATACTGGATTAAAACCCACAAATGCACGTGGGCCATTGGATCTCAACGGACAACTCATCTCTGCCGTTGAATATGGGCTTACCATGAACCTACCCACATTGGATTCATGCCCTGCCTTTTCTGCTGGCCCAAATTCCTATTTTTCCCACCCCCAAAACACTTCCCTTGGACAAGATTTGGACCCAAAATTTGGGATTTTTTTTTTCCGCCCCCCCCCCGGGGGGCGACCTAAGCATAAAAAATTAGAGGAATAACCTTAGGAAAAAAGTTCAACCAAGCAACTTTCATTTCAGTAGGTCGTGACTCTGATTTTGTGGACGCGAAGGGATTGCCTCTTGAAATAGCAATAGAGCTTTTCCATACATTTGTAACTCGTGGCAAGTCGAAAAAACAATGGTTGAATCAAAATAATTCTTTTAAAAGTTCTATATATGATTCAATTAAATTTTGAATAATTAGGAATAATATTTTCTTTTTTACCAGAAATATTCAAACGCCCCTTCATTCATTGGGTTGGAGGAATCCATGGGTCAAATTTCAGTGGTGCGTACCATTGAATGATACATACTGTTAAATGGTTAAGATTCATTTAGAGTCCACTGCAAATTAATCTGGACTATTCAATAGCCGTATCATTGAATGATACGTACCACTCAAGATTTTTCTGAAATCCATAGAGGGCCCGAAAAACTTCTATATGACATTTTTTTATTAAAACGAGACGTCATGTGGCGGTCTATTGTTGACAATAATGTATACGAGAGACTTGATCACATTGTCAATTCCTTCTTGTTCTTTCGGCATGTCCTGCTTTACGTCATACATTGTCTCCCTTCATTCAATTCTATCCAAAAGTAGGTGCCTGACTAGAGCACATATCCATCTTATTTATTATTTTTAACACATCAGATATTACTTTTTATAATCTTATGGAGCAACAACCATAACCCTAACAATATAAATAATTTTTTGATAGAAAAAACATAAAATTTCAGGAACATATAAAAGCAAACATTGCATCCATCATTTTAATTTATAAATCTGTACCATCCTAACGACGTTTGACATTTCATGAAATTAACAAACTAACAGTTTTTTTTTTTCGGGTGAAAAATAAATGCATTGATACTTAAACCTCTGCTACATCAGCACTTAGGAAAGGGGAGATCCATGATGGCTCCTCCTCCACCCAAGAGACAAAATCAACAAATTGTAAAGCAAATTTGGCCAGTTCATGAGCAACTACATTTGCTGCCCGACATTGCCAATTGCAAGAAACTTTTTGAAAATTGTCGCACAGCCACTTAACTTCATCAATTAAATCTCCTTCAGGCTCAAAGCACTCCTCGTCTCGATTAATACTACCCACCACAGTTTTCGCATCCATCTCCAAAATCACTTGTTGAAAGCACAAGTCACTGGCAAGTTGTAGACCAATCTTGGCAGCCCAGAATTCGGTTGCGGCAGAAAAGAAATATGGAGCATGTTGTTGTGATAATCGCAAGTGTACATTATCGCTCAAGTAATATAATGATAAGTAGAGTGTCGTTCTAATCACGATCAGATTAATTTAATTTACTATCGTAATAATTGCAAATTAAAACTAAATAAAGTAAGAATTATGATGACAAAAATAAAAATGTAAAGAAACTAAATGCAAATAAATATGAAAGATGAATGAAAATAAAGCAAATAAATAAAACACTAAGACGTCGACTTCACCTAGCCAATCCCACCCAAAATCGATAGCATATTAATCCTAATTACTACTCATGTTGACAGTTGATTTTCCCTAAATTAGCCAATGTTTTCTTTCAGAATATACTAACTATTATCCTAATTATTAACCTACGCTATGTCTAGCCACAAATTTAGATAATCAAAACCCTTTACGTCCTATAGAAAATTCACAAGAAAAACTACATGAATCATGTTAGTCCATGTCTAGCACTCATTCAAAACATGGCATTCATTACAAGAAGATATATATTAAATATCTTATGTTGGTCTCAACCTAATTCTTCTAACCAAACAATTAGTGGCCAATTAATTGCAAGAATTAAGAACAGTAACAAACACTCAACATAGAATACTAATAAGAAATTAATATAACCATAAACTTTGAGTATTCATGGCTAGGCTACATCTTAGCTCTAGCAAAAGGTATTTAGTTGATGATAAATTTAAATAAAAACATGATAGAATTCAAAAACATAAAAAGAATACACCTAAATTCCAACTCGGCTCACTTCCATGACAAAACTATGAACTCCAGTTTATTCCTTCTTGCTCTCGGATTCTCTCTCCCTCTCTATATGTGTGCGTGTAGGCTCTGGGAGGTCTCTCCTTTTTGTGCTGTGATTTCTTTATTTAGAGTGCTTCTTTTTCTTTCTTAATCCTCAAGCAACATGGAGACAAAAACCATTCCTAATAGGAAATCAAAATCAGCACCGCCTAACTTAATCGGCTTGACTTCAATAGCCCAATTTACAATTTGCACAAGCCCAACACGGCTCCTAATTATTCTAGGCCAACTTTCAGCCCAAGTCATCCAAATTTGCACCGGTCCAATTACAAATCGCGCAGCCCATCTCGCTAATTGTCGGGATTTCTCCAATTTAAGCCTTGGAATCCATGTTTTGTTCACAAACTATAATTTCTACAAAACTCGCACAAAACACATTAAATGCACCAATTTAATATAAAACCATGACTAAATAATAGATAAAAGATGTATAAAATATGCGTATAATACCAACCTAACACATGTGCAACACAGCCTGCCATGAAAGTACCATTTTCATTATGAACCACCACCTCCACCCCTCTCCGTACCCCCTCCTTATGCACAACCTCTATAATAGCCGAACTCTTTTGAGGCCCTAGTGTAATTTGCCTAACTGTTTTGGTGAAAAATGACATATATTAGCACTTCAAACTAGACACCATCTATAAAGTTAAGCTGTCTGTTTGCTTAAAGCAAACCCTCATGTAAAGTGAGCTGCCACCTCTTGACAAGTAAACCCATAGTTGAAGTAATCTCTCACCACTTGCTTAAAGAAAGCTGTATCCTTGTTATTGACGGTTTTTGCTTGTCTCAACCTATTTTTATATATTTCAGAACCAAAACAAAGATGTTAGTTTGTGAGAGAAGGATTTAAGCACCTGGAGCATCTGGAATTTATAGTTTGGAACATAGTGAATCATGTAAGTATCCTTGTGTTGTTAGCTTTGCTTTGCTTCCATGTTTCTGAATCTTTGAGCTACTTTGTTATTGAACTTTGATTCAGCCTTCACTTGGCTCTTTTGATATTTGAACCTTGTTTGATTGTTGATTTAGATACCATTGCCTTCGTTTCATTGCTCACAGTTTTTGTATTCGAAGATCGAATAGCATATGAACTTGTGGTTAATTCAGTTCATCTGAATCATAGTGTTTGTGTCTCTTTTGAAGGAGTGTGAACCTCTGATTAGTGGTAATAAGACCCATATAACCACCATGGGAATAAGGCCTCATTGGATTTTCTAATGAGGAATGACAGAAGCTATTTGTATTGTTATTGAGTCATTGAATTCTTGTGTTCATTGTGTTGCAGCCTTTGAATCCAACTCCCTTGATTGTGCATTTGAATCACTTTGTTTCATATATTGTATGCTTTCTGAGTTTTGTAGCTCACCCTTTTTCCCTTCCCTTTTAGATAAGCTTGGGTGAGAAGTTGACATGTTTTGGATGTATTTGAAGAGCTCTTGAAGATTTTGGTTCATTTTGAAAGACATTAGATGTTTTTGTAGCTGTTTTGACAACACTGTGTACATTAGATGTTTTGTACCTTTGTTATGGATTTTGGAGCTTTTGTAGTTCATTTTGAGGTTTATTGTAAGAAATGGTAATGAAATTGTTTATGTTCAGTTTTAAAAACTTTGAAGTAGTTATTTTTTGCTCTTAAAAGTAACGTGAAGTGTTACCTGCTCGAGTTTAGTTTTGGCCAAATCTAGGGCGTGACAGCCTCGTTGACATTGATTTTATACCAACCTTGAGGAGGAGGTCGCCAACGAACCACCCCATTTTCATGTGCCATCACCGTCGGCTTTGCACAAGCATCATGAAATTTCTGCAGCAATTGTAGAGCAGAAAAAGAAATACGATCAACATCGAAACCTTTTCCTTGAAAAATCGCAAGTTGATATAGTAAAGGTTGATGGTAAAGTGACAAATATAATAGTAAATAGTGACAAACAAAACGAAAATGTCAATTGTAGCAGATTCCAAGCTCATTAATTATTCCATTTATGAACAAGTGCAAAACGCTTTGGCTGTTGAAGACTATCATCGAAGACATCACATTACTTGTACGATCTTTTTCTTCTATATTTAGATCTCATGTTTTTTGGGAGGCGAATTTTGCTTTGGCCACTCCATTCAAGATACGTATATTTAGGATAAGTGTTTACCCACTGCTGCTAGAACCTAGAAATGCTTTCTTTTTTTTTATTGTACTGGAAATTTCTCTCTTTGAAAAATTTTTATTTTCCATTCAGAAAAAAAAAACAAACACCTAACCAAATCAGACTAATTACTGTTCAATTCAGTCTAATTGACACTTTTTTAGGGTTCAAACTTCAAACCAAAGCAAAATGATCGGATTGGTTTGGTTCAACCAACCAACCCAAAAGATACAAGGGCTAAACAAGTTACAGACATATTTCAGTGCAAATGGACATTTATGCTTACTGGCAAATCTAAGCAAATTTAGATTTTGGTCCCCTAAGACCATCTCCAATGGTTGGGATAAAGCTTAAAATTTAAGCTTTAAACCCCCCCAAAGTATTTCCAATGGTTGGCTAGTTTAAGCCATGGGGAGAAATTTTACCCCAAAAATTTTCTAGGCCAAATTCTGCCCAAAATTTAAGCCAAAATAAAAATGTGGACCCCGGTTTGCGCGTAGACGCGCCAAGAAAGAAGGGAAATTGCAGGTGAGCAACGCGCTCCCTACATTTCACGCGTCCAAACTTGAGCCCAAGGTGTGAAACCAATAGCAAACTGACATGTCAGACCCGAAGAAAAAGGGCTATGTCGGCCACCAAAACCTGAGCCCAACGGCTCTTTGGCAATCCAACGGTTGGCACGATGTGACTGTTGGTTCATCCAACGGTCACTATTCAATTTTATTTTTAAATGAAATTTATAAATACATTAAATCCAACGGTTGAGATCAATTGTGAGCTAATCTAACGGTAAAAAAAAAGATCTGGCCCAAAATCAAATCCAAAGGCTAAAACAATTAAAATTTTTTATTTAAATCAAAATTCACCCAAAAACTCTATAAATACCTATGTATTTGTTCAAACATCCACACATAATTCACTTCCCTCATACAATTCTTCCATTTTTTTTCCTCCCACTTCCAAAACTATTTCTTCCCATTTTCAATTTTTTCAAGATGCCAAAAGATCATGTTAGAGGACGTAATTGGTCAAATGATGAAGACGTTGCTTTGTGCTTGGCCTGAATTTCTATTAGCGAAGATGGTGCCGTCAGCACAAACCAAAGAAAATCATAATTGTGGGGTAAAATCCTTGAGAAGTTCAATTCCAACTCCAACACTAACCGAACCTACGAAGGTGTTTACGATAGGTGGAAGGCTATCAACAAAGCGTGCACCTTGTGGAAGGGAAGCTTGGAAAGAGCCGTGGTTGGTGCCACTAGTGGAAGGAGTCAAGAAGAAACGGTGAGTGCATATCTCCCTCATAGTTTTTTTTTTCATGTACACAATCTTATTTTGCAACTAATTGATCTTTATGTATTATTTCCATAGACTGAGAAAGCAATAGCGATTTACAAGACAAGGTCTCAACCCAAAAACTCATATTTTAGGTTGTTTCATGCTTGGGACATCCTCAAGGATTGTCCGAGGTGGCGAACCAATGCGGACGAATAATGGGCAAAATTAGTTGGTCATGAAGGCTCAAGCGTTAATGTTGGCGATGATGTTGATGAATCGGTGACCCCATTAACTACTAATACTAATAATATTTGTAGGGATTTGGTTGATTTGGTCCTTGACTTGGTGGTGGACTTGGGATATAGACACTTGGGATATAGACATTAGATGGGGCATCATCCTCAAAGACATTCCTTGCGGCATTCCTTCTTATAATTTCCGCTTGCTTTTCACGGAAGAACTTCTTCCTCTTTGGAGTGTATTTGTTGGGGTCCTCCCTCATTACATCAAAGTCAAATATTTCTTGCTCTAAACGGTCTCTTGCACCATCCTTTTCCATTTGCTTCTCCATGAGTAAGCGCATTCGAACCATTTCTTCCTTGGTCTCCCCTCGGCCTTCAATCATTTTTTCAACTCCGGAACAAAGCGCAGCACCAATTGGATCTTGCATCTTCCCTTTTTTCTTTGCTTCCTTTTGCTTATCTCGTTCTGGCAGCCTTGGCGTAGAAGACGGGGTCACCGATTCATCAACATCATCGCCAACATTAACGCTTGAGCCTTCATGACCAACTAATTTTGCCCATTATTCGTCCGCATTGGTTCGCCACCTCGGACAATCCTTGAGGATGTCCCAAGCATGAAACAACCTAAAAGAGGAGTTTTTGGGTTGAGACCTTGTCTTGTAAATCGCTATTGCTTTCTCAGTCTATGGAAATAATACATAAAGATCAATTAGTTGCAAAATAAGATTGTGTACATGAAAAAATAAACTATGAGGGAGACATGCACTCACCGTTTCTTCTTGACTCCTCCCACTAGCGGCACCAGCCACGGCTCTTTCCAAGCTTCCCTTCCACAAGGTGCACGCTTTGTTGATAGCCTTCCACCAATCGTAAACACCTTCGTAGGTTCAGTTGGTGTTGGAGTTGGAATTGAACTTCTCAAGGATTTTACCCCACAATTCCGATTTTCTTTGGTTTGTGCCGACGGCACCATCTTCGCTAATAGAAATCCACGCCAAGCACAAAGCAACATCTTCATCATTTAACCAATTAAGTCCTCTAACATGATCTTTTGGCATCTTGAAAAATTTGGAAATGGGAAGAAATAGTTTTGGAAGTGGGTAGAAAGAAAAAATAGAAGAATTGTATGAGGAAAGTGAATTGTGTGTGGATGTTTGAACAAATACATAGGTATTTATAGAGGTTTTTGGGTGAATTTTGATTTAAATAAAATTTTTAATTGTTTTTGCCGTTGGATTTAATTTTGGGCCGTCAGATCTTTTTTTTTTTTACCGTTAAATTAGCTCACAATCTATCTCAGCCGTTTGATTTAATGTATTTATAAATTTCATTTTAAAAAAAATTGAATCGTGACCGTTGGATGAACCAACGGTCAAATCATGATGGCCGTTCGATCGCCAAAGAGCCGTTGGGCTCTGAAGTAAAATTTCTCCCCATAGCTTAAACTAATACAACCATTGGAAAAACTTTGGGGGGGTTTTAAAGCTTAAATTTTAAGCTTTATCCTCACCATTTGGAGATGGTCTAAGAGAAAATTATATAAATTTGGAAAACTTTGCTATGCCTTCAAGAACTGGATAACATCTTTACATGGTTTACAATGCTGCACAGCATTGCATTTAAACACCCCGAGGCTGCGTTTGGTATGCGAAAAGTGAGCCTAGTACAATCGGTAAGCTCTGCGCCCCTCGGAGATATCTCGGTTGGAGTCGGAAACACACCAAGTAGTCAAGGCCAACATTAAGATATGAGCAAATGTTACAATTTAGCTACTCAGACACTAGTCACTGCACAATAACACTAGTCAAACAAGATTATTATGTATATCTATCTGTTCTTAATTAAATTATATTAAATATGATGCTTAAGAAAGACACACACTTAAACATAATTAAGCTCTGCTCAACCCCCATCCATAATTCCAACCACACAGACCCAATATTGCATATCAATTATCATCCTGAAAAGAAAAGAACCCCAGCCCCTGGGGGGAAAGGGGTTTCAATGAATAATCTAGTTACTTTTCTAAAATAATTACTCGCTGAGAAGGTTGCAGTGCGGCGCTTTTGGCCACCTGCTCCGAAGCATTGGCCAGCCCCTGTAACATTCTCAGAATCTCAGTTGTGTCTTCCAAGTAGTACTTGGCCTTACTGGGCTTCTGCCCGACAGTGCAAGCAAACACTTCAGCCACCGGAGAGAGAGAGTCCCTTGAACTCATTATCGCCTCAAACATGTCTTCGTCAGACCTGTCATCCCCAATACACAGAACGAAATCTGGAAGCATCGCTTTCTGTTTCATCGCTAAGAGGAGACGTTCTGCTACAAGGCCTTTGTTGACACCCTATGAAATGGTCATAGAACAAGAGAAACTTGTAAGATTGGGGCTAAGCTCCCGCTCTACACTACCGAAACCTCAAACAGGAGTTTGCAATATTTTTAATTTTTTTATTTTTCATGCTTCAAAATCTTAAAAACAAATATTGCAATGTAATATCTGAACTGAAAGGGTAAACTGCCGTTTGACCCCCTGAACTATCACCCTAGTTGAAACTGATCCCTTGAACTATTTTTTTGGTAAATTAACCCCTTAAACTTTCCTAAATTAGTAGATTTACCCCCTACCGCTAAATTTCATCCAATTTGCTGTTAGTTCGTTAGAATGTCAGCTAGATCTACCAATTAAAATACGACACGTGTTAGTATTTGACAGCAAAATGGATGAAATTTCGTTGAATTTGACGGTGAGGGGTTAATTGGCTGATTTCAAATAGTTCAGGGGGTCAATTTACCAAAAAAATAGTTCAGGGGGTCAATTTCAACTGGAGTAATAATTCAGGGGGTCAAACGACAGTTTACCCGAACTGAAATATATTGGCGAACCACTAAACGTGAACATACAATTCATGATCTATACAAAAGCAACTATTATGAGTCTAATAATAAGTTAGGTTACACTTATTAATGCATTTGAATCCTCCCGACTTCTACTAACTCAAAAGCATAAGGTTACTTGACGCTCTCTCCAATTTTCTGACCTGTTAAAGTTAAAACCCAGGTTGGAACTCATCTTTGAAATTTGTTTTCAAGGAAAGAGTTCCCGTCTGTTTCTTCCAGAAGGTGCCTGTTTGTTTATACATTGAGTAACCCAAAAGGTATGCAGAGGATGTGGGACAATGCTAACACTTTCTTCTGCACCAGGATTGCAGGGTTGCAGACACACTAGGTTCTCCCCCTCTACGTTGGCCAAGCAATATCAACTCGACCAATCCTTATGATACACCTACTCTGAAACCATACTAAACCCAGTTTTCCGGTCCTAACACTGGGAAAGAGAGTTAGCAAAGTTCCACATCACTTAAGTACGTTTTGGGATATGCAATGTACAAACATGTGAACACCCTTTCCTTGAAAGCCAATCTTTAAGGGTGAATTCTACCCTTCGGCTTAACATGGTATGATAATTCAGGTAATAATCCAAGGGTTTGGAGCAGGAGAGCCTGAGTGTTTCTAGTGATGGCACCGGTAGGGAGTGTAGCATGGTCCAATAATGCCCGGGCACCTTTGGTATGCCCAATACATAAAGTAAACAAAGGGCACCCTTTCCTTGTGAGCTAGTTCTCGAGAATGAGTCCTACTTATGGGTTTAACGCAATAATCAGGACATTAATTAATGGAATGTTCAATTCTTGCAGGTAATGCAGGTCCCTAAAGAATATAATCCTTTGCACATAGGGAATTTGGGATTTCTTTTAGGATGAGATATTTTTTGCACCTAATACTCCAATGTCATCTGTTGCTTTGGAATCTTCGTCCTCAGTATAGTGAGAACATATCAAAATTTAAAATGATAGTGATAAAATTAAAGCGCGTTCTCGATTACTTAGTACATGTTACTATGGAAGACATGATGACCACGGAAATGGATAGCAAGAACTCAAAATTTTCACATCTGTTCCTAGACTTGGGAATGACTATAAATTGACATTGGAAGGAGAAAAAAGAGCTACTAACCTGAGGTTTAACTTCTACAATGTGCTGACCACTCTTGACAGAAACTGGCTCATTGGCAAGAACACTTTCCAGGTGATCCAGAAGCTCCTTAGCCTGACAAAATCCAAAATCTGGATCTGCGTATTGATAGTTCCAAACAAGAGCACTTTCTTTGGCCTCTATGGTAGAACCATCAGTTGTTTCGGTGTATAACTGCATTACTGGCTCAGCAATCTGTTTCCAATCAAAATCTGGAATAGAGATACAAGTTTCCCAGTCGGCATTATGGTTTGACCTGAAAAAAGAGTATCGGTTAAGATTAAATACACCACAAACAAACAAAGAAATCTTCAGACATATTTCTCTTTCCGAAATTCCATGAATGGAAACCGCATGACTAGGTTAGAGACTGATATAGAGGTTGCACTTTAGTACACCTCACGTCCCCAGAATAAAAAAGGATACAAACGAGCACAACTCTATTTTTTTCTTTCTTATAAAGAGAGAATTTTATTAGGGAAAAAGAAGCAAACGGAGAGGGTGGTCTAGTAGACCAGCCCAAACACGGCTACCACAACAAGGACCACAAAACCAAGCAAACAAAAACTTTTCTTTTTTCAAAATTATTAGAGTTGTAGTCCAATTGTTTGGGAGAGAGTGGTCTAGTAGTCCAATTGTTTACCATGAAATGATCAAAAAATTATGTTACAGCAGATAACATGTGAGAGAGGTAGCGGTGTTTGTAGCAAACAAAAACTATTATTAAGAGTTGTAGCATTTGAATTTCAAAAAATTTCAGCATACAAATGGGCACAACTCTATTATTAAGCATATGACAGCCCGAAAACAAGTGAAAATTAATAAATTGAGCTCTACATTCCAGTTCTACACCACAAATAGTTATATCTGCTGTTTGAATTGAATACACAAGCTGTTAGCAAACTAGACAAGTGAGACTGCACAGTTCATCAGTTTTTCGTACAACTAGAAACACAAGCCACCCAACCTTCTCAGAAACAAACCTTGGCCAGATCTAAGCCTAGTTCAATATTACTACGCTTAAAGCTCATATTAATTCAATTTTGGGAACAGAAAGCTACGAAGGGTTACATACTGGGAAAACTATTCAATGATGTTTTAATATTTAATTATGCAAAATGACAACAAGAAAAGTTGAAGTTTATAGTTTCTGCTCCTCTTCTTTCCTGTCATTTTCTAACTTGTCCATGCGACATCTACAACCAGAACTTAGTTACTGATAAAAGACCACAAACTAAGATAAACCCTCAAGCCAAAAATAAATAAAAAAGATCCCAAAAGTGAGTTACATTAACAAGTTCTTTTTTGTTTCTCATCATATTTTCCTCTTCTTCTTCGCCTTCGTTTTTATACTGTGTATGTGATATCTATAACAATAACTTCATTATGACAGATCCAAAACCAAAAATCTCATGTTTAAGTTTATGGCCGGAAACTGCAGTTAGTGGGAACTGTAGAGCTGCAGCGGCCTTGAAAGAGAGGATGGCGTAGAAGACTTATAAAAAGGCAAATTAGCAAGCATGAGGATGAGGTTATATTCAACTGCAGGAAACTGAAATATACAGTAATTGAATTTGAATAATAGGAGCATGAAAAGTAAATAATAATATAAAGAAAAGTTATATGTAGCTTGTAGGAACAGCATGTACACAGACATAGACCCTTAATGGGGAAACAAGGAGTAGGGGGCTATAACAACAAGCAGGCACGTACCTCACATAATAGCCATGCTCTGCTGCAATCCCAAGCTTTTCACAAGAAGAAAACCACTCGGTTAAAGTCTTTCTGTCTTTCCCACTAACAAGAAAGACAACATTATTTGGATCATTGCACAAATTGTTCAAGATTCCAACAGCCTCTGTATTAGGAGTGGTAATAATTGAACCCGGCAGCATCATAGCACCATCGTAATCCAAAAGAATCACTCGATTCTTGGTCCTTTTATAAGCTGAAACAATATGTTCAACTGAAAGCTTTCTGAAATTTGGATCCAAAGCAATCACCCGGAACCCTAAGCCAAAACCAATTCCCCAGCACCTTCTCCTCATATGGTCCCTGCATGCCCTTTCAAGATCCTGCAAGAAGCTGCGCGCCCAATATGCAACATCATGTGTACTGACATACCTATAATGCTTCTCGTGCCGCAACTGTTTTTCTGCCTCAGGCACCATAAGGGCAGAATCCATAGCTTCAGCAACAGCATCAATGTTCCATGGGTTGACTCGGATTGCTCCACTTAGTGATGGAGAGCACCCGATAAACTCAGATACCACTAGCATGCTTTTCTTTGGGGTTGTTGGGTCTAGTCTTAAAGTCTCATCTAGCTCCTTATTTCCTTGGCGGCAGATTACATACTCATAGGGTATAAGATTCATCCCATCCCTCACCGCTGTAACAAGACAACACTCTGCAATTACGTAATAAGCAATTCGCTCATAAAACTGAAGCGGGGTATCAATCAAGACCACAGGATTGTATCCTTCCTTTCCAAATGTCTCGTTGATTCTCTTCACTGTGGCATCAGTTTCTACCTGGACCTCCCGGACATCTTTCCCCCGGCCTCTGGCAGGGTTAGCAACTTGAACCAAAACAACCTTATCCCTCTTATCAGGATGTTGAATAAGCAATTGTTCCATGGCCAAAAGTTTCAAGCTGATTCCTTTAAAGATGTCCATGTCATCAACCCCAAGCAAAACAGTTTTCCCCCTAAACTGATCTTGCAACTCAGAAACTTTAGATTGAGTCTCTGGAAGATTCAACACATATTGGAGCTGGCGTATGTGTATCCCAACAGGAAGAATCTTAATGCTTACAGTGCGACCATAATACTCAAGCCCGATGTATCCTCGCTTAGATTGATATGAGAGGCCAAGCATTCTACTACAACAAGAGAGGAAGTGCCTAGCATAATCAAAAGTATGGAAGCCAATAAGGTCAGAATTCAGAAGTGCTCTTAGAAGTTCATCTCTTACAGGAAGTGTCCTGTATATCTCAGATGAAGGGAACGGGCTGTGGAGAAAGAATCCAAGCTTCAATCTATTGAACCTCTTCCTCAAAAATGTTGGCAACACCATCAAATGGTAGTCATGAACCCACACAAAATCATCATCAGGGCTAATAACTTCCATGACTTTATCTGCAAATATCTTGTTCACGGAAACATAAGCTTGCCATAGAGACCGATCAAACCTACCACCAAGATCCGGTGAGAGAGGAAGCATGTAATGAAATAATGGCCACAAATGTTGTTTACAAAAACCATGATAAAATTTACTAAAAAGATCAGGAGGGATGAATGCAGGGACGCATTTGAAAGTATCGAGCAAAGTTTGGGCTACATCATCTTGCTCACTCGGGTCAATTTCTTCTTTAAGGCAACCAATATAGACTACTTCCACGTCTTCACCAAGGCCATCTTTGAGTTGCAAAAGAAGTGAATCCTCATCCCAGCTAAAGTACCATTCCCCATCGTCTCTCCGATGGGCCCGAAGTGGAAGCTGATTTCCCACAATGATCATCCGTTCTTGAGCAATGGACGACGGAGCATCAGAGCCAACACTATTACTGTTGTCATCATCAAACTCGGACAATACTCCAGCAACAGTTGCCACTCGGGGGAACCTCTTCTTCTCGCGACCAAACGTTGGGGAGTCACCAGAAGTAAGGTCAAGCAAGTTGGAATAAGACTTTGAAACCATTGTGAGGACGACTTGGGAACTTTTGGTCAGCTTGGAAGTGAAAGAGGACTATGCTGACTTCTACAAAGAATTAACAAGGAAATAAACACAATCGGAACACCAAATACAAGAAAAACGTGAAATCTCAACAGAAAATCAAACCATTATCTAAAGAAATCCAATACAGCTGCGCAGATTCTAGTACCAACAGTTAAGTTGTGACACAAGCCTCACTAGGATACAGAGATGCTTTTACAAACAAACAAAACATACTACAAAGCTCATTTAATCAGCTTTGCTCTCAGCAGAAATCCAAATTTTACAGAACTAGAGCAGTTAAATGCAATAAATAGCCAAAAAATAAAATCTGAAACTCACACACTTTATTTGAACAAAACCCAGAAAAATGAAGAATCTAGAAGCAGATTTGGAATTACCCAGAAGCCTAAATCCGAAGAAATCACATCCAAAGCTGAGAAATAATCACTTCCAGAGTGCAGTCATAGAGCAACCCAGAAATGCAAGAATCTTGAGGAGAGTCTCTGTCTGCCTATCTATCTATCTACCAGTAAAAATCCATCAAAGTAGCTTAAGAATGCATATTCAACCCATTTCTATTCACAAAAGGTAAAAATAATCGAGAGAGAGAGAGAGAGTCAACTAAACAAGTGGGAAAAAGTACCAAAAAAGTGGATTCCAACTTGAAAGAAGAGATAATAACCATCAAAAATAAAGCTTTAAAATAATCATTCCACACTTCACAGTGAGTGGGTGTGTGTGAGTGACAGAAGCTGCTCACCTTTTGGCTTTGAGGAAGACGACGGTGCTAACTGAAACACCAAAGATTCTCCCTTTTTACTCACTTTCTCTCCGTCCGTCCGTCACAATTGCATTTGGAGAAAATAAAAAGCCAATACTTTTGCTAAAATTTGGTGAAAAATTTCATTCAGACACTATTACCTTTTACGCTCGACAACAAAAACAAATGGGATGTCTTTATACAAAGAATTAGATTCCCTCTCTCTCCCCTCTCTGTCTCTCTCTCTGGTTTTGTTGTGGTTTTGTTGTGGGAGTGATAAGTGATGACATGCTGAACATAAAACAGTCCGCACCAACATTGGTTAACCATGGTTACTTTAACGCAGCAGTTCAGAATTTCGTAGTGTTAAACACTATCTATGAGAAGATTTCGTAGTGTTAAACACTATCTATGAGAAGATGAAAAAAATTTCGTGGTTAGATATATAGAGTAGAGACGAAAGTTACCTCATGAGACTGACTGACTCGGATATATAAATTATTGTTAGAATACAATGTACATAAAATTATAACTTCTGTCGTTTTCATATTAGTTTTTTATTTTTTTTATTTTTTTATTCTTTTAACAAACGAAAAATAATGGAACTGAAGCAGCAGCAGCAGCACCTACCACTTTTCTAGCCACCCTAAAATGCCATTTGAGGTGCATCAGTGTACTTCGTTTGGTTTTGTCTATTTCATGAGGCATTTAAAAATCAGTTAAAAAAGAAACAATTTTTTCTTATGGAATATACATGATTAAGAAACCACCATCCTAATATGTTATACGATATTCATTGATACCAACCCAATACCTAAAATATAAAATATTTTTTCTCAACCTTTTGCAATGAAGTAAAATCATCAATGGTCTAGAAGTATTACTCTTTCACTTGCAGGCGAGAGGCTTCAAGTTCAACTCATATAAATGATGATGACGTGTACATTATTAGTCTCATCCATCTTAAAATAGTATACCTCTTCCCTTATAGTAGAATTACCCCTCCACAAGTAGAATAATGTTATTTCAACAAAAAAATAATAATTAAGTTGAATTTGGTTCATATGGGTATCTAATAGGCTTAAAAGTATCATGATTCTTGAATTGTATACGAGTTACATTTTGGTCGCTCAACTCTAATAATTGATTTTCGACCGAAAAAAAAAAACTCTAATACCTGGTGTCCTTCAACTCTATCTAGTGTCGCACAGGTGGTTATTCTTTTAACTCTGTCAGTATTTTTGTCAGAAAAAGAGAGTAATTTCAATTAAAATTTTGACCCAAAAAAAAAAACAGGGGAAAAAAACAGGATAAAAGGAAGGGGGGAGATGGGATTATATGTCCCAATTAACTTGGATAAGGCCTTCCACACTTATTTAATTGAGTTTGATTCTTATATATAGGAATCATGCACCTTAAGTTTGATTCCTATAACATTATTGCTACAGTGGTATGAGTTTAATATAATTAAGTTCTATCTTTTAATGGTGGAACCCATCTAATTTCTACTCTATTACTAGTTATTCTATTTTATCTTTCTTAAAAAGTTTGTCATCTATTTGTTCGGGGGTTTCTTTACGCCTTTTGGGCATTCTCTCAACTTAAGTCACCAAATGATTTAATGTGGTCCAAGTGGACTTAAACCGCTATGATAATTAATTAAACTATTAATTAATTATTTCATCATTTCCTTTTCCTCCATAACGATTAATCACATTAATCGTTCTAACACTTTGTTAATCATCTCACACAAAGAATTTGGCGTGCTATCATTAGGTTCTGATCGACGAGGTCGTGAGACGATGCAAAACTCTTTTGATCGTTTTGACGGATTGAAAACCAACCTTTCAATCCACCTTGTTGTGAAGAGCCTATTTGCCTCTTCAAGGCTTCACTAACTATGAGTAACACCTACCCGTATATCATAGTCCCCAAGTTGATATAAAATGTATGAGGAGAACCTATTCAATTGCAACTTACAATGTAGTACAATCCTTCTGTACACAATACTCTCAATCACATTGTTAGGGTATGGATAGTCTATGTCAATCCCCTAATATGACTCTTTTATACATATATGATGCTACCCTTAAGCTATCAATAGTATATTCTTGATCATGCTTAATACCCCGGTTGAGGATTTCTTGATCATGTTGTAGAGTATTCAACTTTCATCCAGTGAAAGCTAGAGATTCCTTGTTGTACATTCACATGCCACTAAGGATAAGGGGATGACCTGAACGTAGCACATTTCTAGCCCTTGGGTATGATACATGTAACAAAGTCACCAGCCTACCTATATGACAATTATGATGTCTTAGGTGTAATGATTAATCTGCATAATTGTAATTCAGAGTTGATTGCTTGACATGTAAAACTCCATGCAACAACTCTGGATCGATCGAGTTCTGTTAACTTAAATCTTTATTTAAGCCCATACACACTTGTCCTAGCTCAACCCAGCTAGTGGCTTGAGACTGACCCTGCACCTTGTCTTCCTGACCTTATGCATACATAGTGTGTACCAGTGTTACTGGATTATAAGATATCCACTCAAATAATCCAATGACCAGGAACAGTATTTTGGATAACACATATGAAAAAGGTCTTTTTAATCTATATGCTCGAGAAGACTACTATCCTGAAGTTACCTCAATTCATATATATGTAAGTTATTCATGGACTCACTATCTAGAATACATATGCAGTAATTCCGTTGTTTAAAAATCAAGCGGTGGAAGAACGATGTGATTTAGGCCAAGACGTTAAAGGAAATCAAAGAGGATTTAGGCCGCAGCCTAGGCGCTCTAGGCTATGGTAGTCGGTTGTCTAGGAGGTCCAATATTTTTCTTAATTAACTAATTAAACTAAGTGGGTAACCTACCAAAAAAAACCCACATACTTCCTCTCGCACCGCAGCTTCTCTTTTGTCTTCCCCATGTCTCTGTGCAAACAGAAAATTCACGTCGTCGCTGCTGCACTTGTCGCCATCTCGATACAAATTGCAGGCATATATGCATCTCTCGTCGTCGTTGCATTGCCCAAACTTAAACTCTCTCTAGTTTTGCACTGTCTCTTCTCGTCTCGCGTGTCTCACGATCTTACCACACCATGTTTGCAATTTTTTTTCTTTTTAGTTCTCAAACTCTCTCTAGTTTGTTCCTATTTTTCTTACTTTTGGCTTTGGAATTAAATTTGATCTCGACAAAAAAAAATGGCTAGTCTCCTGCCTTGGTGCCGACTTTGTGTTGTCTGTTTGTGTTTGTTTATAGCCCTTGGTAATGAAATTAAAAATCTGAGGCTATATGGAAATAGAATGTATGCTAGTGTAGTGTGTATGATTAATGGACTAATCACGGTATCACCTTAAGCAATTCACTAATATTGATTGCTTTTAGGGCATACATCCAACACTATGCGCAACTGGCTTGGCCAAAGGGTCTACATGGAGCTTGTGGAAAGCTATCTTAGTGTCGATCCCTGGTAGATCCTAAGATGACCAGACAAAAACATCTTTGTTGAGGCAGAGGAAGGTTGTGAGTTCTTCCTTTTCTGGCGGACTGAGTCGGGAGCCTATGCGCACAATCCAGTTGGGAAGGTCAGGGTCGAGAATGATGAGTTCTGCGTCTTCTTCAGACTTCCACCGTTCTTCCTCACAGGAGGCATCGAGATGGAGCCCATCTGCCTGACCTTCGGGATGTGATTGTTATATGGAACTGGTTGAGGCGTGTCTTTTATCTGATGTAGATGCAGTGGTAAAGACATCGATGAATTCATTCTGCTTGGCCTCTTTCAGCCCTTTATGCATTACATCTCTGGGCCATGACTTGGTTGCCTCGGATTTCCCCTACTTCGCTCTCTAGGACAAGAAAGCGGACTTTGAGGCAGTTGTTGTTGAAAGATGTGTCGATCTTGTTCATCCAAGGTCTACTCAGAATTTTGTTGTAGGGAGATGGGTCATCGATAACCTTGAAGGTCTAAGCGTTGATGATAGGCGGATAGTAGACATCTAGAATAATGTTGCCGACAGTGGTTGACATGGATTCATTGAATCCAGAAAGTACTCTCGCATGTTTGATAATATCCTTCTTCAGCCTCATCTTTTGCACCGCGGAGAGTTGCAAGATGTTAGGGGCGCTGCCTTGGTCAATGTGGATATGGTCGACCTCGGCGTGACTGAGCAAGATACTCACGGCTATGGTGTCGTCATGGGGCATGTCGATCTCAATGTGATCCTTCTTGGAGGATCTAACGAAGGTGTTATCGGTTAACATCGAATTCTTGGATCTGCAAGACATGAAGGGTCTGTTGGATTTTCCTTTTTCTCTCCTCTGAAGTGTATTTAGGGTATTCTGATTCAGCGAAGATGGTATCAACTCGTATAACCTTCTTTAGGGGTGGTGACGTTGTCCCGCTTCTCGATCCTCTTTATCACGTTGCGAGCGATGAACTTGCCAACCTTTCCCTCCTTAGCAATTTTCTCGAGATAGGTTTTCCATTTCCAGCAAGTCTCTAGTGTGTGACCATACCCCCCATAATATGGGCAGTAGAGTGACTGGTGTTTTTTATGGGAATCGCCTTTCAAATGAAGTGGTCTTTCGAGCTAGTGTTCGTCTTTGATTGCTTCGTAAATTTGGTGGATTAGCACAGCGAACTTAGTGAAAGACTTGGTAGAGTCTTTAATTGCATAGCGCAACTTGCATTTACCGTCGTTCTTGGGTTTCACCAAGCCCTTCTGGTATGCGTCTTTGCAGAGGGTTTTCGAGTTCTTCTTGAAGGTGTCAGCAACCTTGTTGATGCTCTTCTCATCGTCACACAGGGTATGGTGTTCTGCAGAGGCAAAAATCTAAGAAAGAGATTGCCCGAGGTTCATAGTGATCTCCTCGTAGAAGGGGTGATTGATACGTAGGCCCCTTTTGAATGTCGTGGAGGCAATGGTCTCATCACAGCTAACTATGATGGCCTTCTCCATTTTAAACCTCTTGATGAAGTCACGAAATAACTTGTTAGGCTTCTTTTTTTATGCTAAAAAGGTGATCAGAAAGCTTCATTACCACTCAGTATAAGGAGTATTCCTTGGTAAAGAACCAACGACAACTCCTTAAAGTTGTGGATGGACCAAGTGCTAAAGTATGAAACCAATCTTGGGCCGCTCCTTGCAAGGTCAAAGCGAAGACCTCGCACATTAGGGGCATCATTCCCCTTGTGGAGTATCATGATGTTGTGGACTGCAGATCAGCTTTTTCCCTCATGTACGCGTTCTGCGCACCGATGTCTTTTGTGATACCGAGAGGTCTAAAAGTACAATGGGCCCAATCTTGGAGCCTTGCGTTGATTCTGCCATCGATGGTTGGCATGTGCGTTAATGCTTGGGGGTTGACGAGGCCTAGCGAGGATTGGCCCAAAACTCGTAGGGTTTCCAAATCAGATGGGCCAAAAGTTGTGTAACTTGTGAGAGGCAAAACATCACGAGCTAGGGCTTGGGGAACACTGAACGCTTTGTCAAGTTAAAGGGGAGCCGTCATCCTTAAGGGTTGGATTTGTCCAATCGTGACCTCGGTGGCCATGGTGAAGCTAGGTAGTGTCGCAACTGCACCTGGACTCATAGCCTGTGGAGCGTCGTGGTCATGCGCTGTTGTGGATGGAGGGGTTGAGGCGGCGTGGCTGCCACCTCGCTGTGGTGTGGCTCGGCCTCTCAGATTAATAACCATGATGGAGACCGTGGTGGCTAGTGGTGGAAAGGTAGTGGCTCGAGCCATGAGGAACAGCTCGAGGTCGGGGATAAACGGGGCCAAGGAGGCTTGTGGTGTTATGGCTTGGGTGTTGCGGCTTGAAGATCTCCGAGTCTCCACCATTTTCGTATGAACACGAAGAACAAAATCCAAAAAATGGATTTAGGGATTTGGAATTTGGCTCAAAGGAAGAGCAAATCGGGAGTATTTTCAAACTCTCAATGAAAGCACCAATTTGTTTGTGCAAATTTCCACCAGGGTTGAATTAACGAGAAATCTGTAGGAGAAAATCAAAGAGACAAACTGAGTTATGACTAACATCGGTGTGGTGTTTGCCAAAGATGAAGGATAAATTGTGGATTAACCGAGTTCATTAAGCAACATCATTAAGCATGCATTTAACAATTAAAGGCGGAAACATGCTTCTATGCACTTAAAACGAAACTTTACCCAAGAAAATTCAAAGCCTAGTAGATGTGGTGAACCATAACTCAAATCAAAACAAATTTTGAGTTGAGAAATCAAATACCTTTGTTGATTCCTCTTTGCATAAGCAAAGGCTAATTACCCATGGAGAAGGCCTTCATTCCTTGCTTGGATGAGGATGGATGAATAGGTTTCTCCAAGTTCCCAAAATAGAGAACCTCTAAGTCTCCACACCAAGGAGAGCCTTGATGAGAAGATGAGTGTCCTAGAGGAAATAGATTGCTAGCTAAATCCCTCTAGGGAGCCGGCCTCTTTGAGAGAAGAGAGCATTTTCATGCTCAACCATTCTCCCAAAAGAAAACCTCTATGTATGAAATGTTATAAACTTGTTTTATATCATTTCACAATGTAGTGGCAAACTTGCAATTAAAGCAAGTTCACTACATTGCCCTAAATGGCCGGCCATGTTGGGTTCATTGGGCTATTGGGCCCTAATCTATTATTAGCCATTAAGTTGTCATACAACTTAAGTCAATGGGCTTGACGTTCGAAGCCCATTGGGCCTTGAAGCCCAAAACCAACCCGAGGTCTTTAACGAACTTATTCGTTTGATTAGTTAACATATTAATTAATCCTTGCCACAAATAATTAAACCATTTAATTATTCTTACTCATCTCCATTGTTTCATCAAACTCTACCTTACTCGGTGTACGATCCATTAGGTTCCTTTTAGCGAGGCAGTGGAGGATTAGAACTCTTTCAAATCAATTCTGAATTGAAACATACTTTCAATTCTCCCTGAAGTGATTATACACTTATAGGGCATCCACAAACCATGAGTGACACCTAGCAGTATGTCATGGCTACCCAAGCTAATCAGAAGAGGTGGAGAACCTATTCAGTTAGGATTGCAATGCAATACGGTCCTTCTCTAATACAATACTCTCGACCACATTGTTTGAGATGATAGTTTATTCATGTCTACTATCCAATGTGATTCCTTTACTTATATGATTACCTTGAATATGATTTGGAACGACTTCCTAAATCTTATTCATACTCTGGCCAGAGATTCTTAATCATATCATAGAGTATTCTCCCTCAAACGGTTTGAAGGTTAGAGATCCCTTGTTGCGCATTCACTTGCCTCCATGGCTAAGTAGCTTAACCCCAACTATGCCGTGGACACCCTCGGATGTGGTGACTTTGACATAATCAAAGATCAAGGACCTCACCACAAGACAACTGTGATGCCTCAGGTCAAAGGACTAATTTGCATTATCCCAACTATGAGTTCTCATGTGACATGATCATGAAAACTCATCGTTGATCGTGTTCAGTGGACTCAGTCCATATTGAGCACCTACATGCTTGTCTTGGTGTCAGTTACACCAATGACTCGAGACTAGTCACTCTCCCTGAGAGAAGACATAACATGTACTGATCTTAACGGACTGTCAATGCCCAATTGGCAATCCTATGATCAGGAACGTTTAGGATATGTATATGAACGAGAATGGTCTCATGAACCTAACTTGTTTAGATTACATTCTCATAAGCACATATTCCTTGGACTTATTGTTTAAGCATATAACATTTATATGAGACTACTTTAAACAATAATCATTGCCCTTTATATTAAACTAAATTAGTTTAACATTTGAAATGTCCGTAAAGTATCATCATATGATTGGTTTTAGGGCACATTTCCAACAAAAGAGCCTTCGATGTCTGAGTCAGGAGAGAATTCTAGGTTTGTATAAGTGTGGCTAGAGAAGAATTAACCTAAAAAAAGGATGGAGGCTTGGCTATTTATAGGCAAACAAGGAGTAAACCCTAACGGCCAGGTTCGTTGGACCTTGGAGTAGAGTGGTACCTTGCATGTAACATCAATGTGGCAACATTCTAGAAGGTCATTGCAGATGATGCTTCCCCACATACGTCTGGAGTACGCTTCGGCTATTCCCGCCTAGAGTTGGGACTGACAGGTTGGCCGATAGTATATCAAGGTCGTCTGCGTTAAGGTCATTTGGCAGCAAGATGGGCCTCTGGCTCTAATGATTGTGGACTTCTTGGGCGCTCTGCGGAATAGAGGCTCATAAGCCTATTAAGGTATGACAAACGTCTACATAGTCTGTTAAGGGCATGATGGTCATATTGAGTTGATGATACACGCGGCATGCTGTAATAGGTCGGGATATTTTATGACCCAACAAGACTTGTAATAAATTGGATACAATCAAGGCTGAGGAAAACCATAACAGACTAATTGATGATGAGGAAAAGCTTTAACTAGTATAAATAAGACTCACTAGCTCATTGTTAGAGGTCCATGACCAACACATTCAACTTGTCTTCTACAGCTCACGTGCACTTATCTTTATTTTTTTTATTCAAAATGTAGCACTTCATATCTTGAACTTTTAATTTCTTAGTATAACTTGTTTATTCAAATTATAAAATGATTTTCATTCTCTCACACATTAATTAAATATGATTTTTGCACTCTAAATTTTTCATTTGAATTTCAAATTGGTTTTCAATTCCCACAAAATTTTTTCTCGCACCTAAGTAATTTTAATTTGGGGTACTTTGATCTAGGTCAAAAAATTTGAGATGTTATTGGATTTAGTCCAATTTCCTATTTTCTACTTTAATTAAATTTCTGAATTTATGCATCTTTACTCAAAATTTTAATTTTAATATTTAAATATGAAGATCTACCCACTTTCCTGGAAAATAGTTAAAAGAAAATTTATATGTCATCATATATGATACCTACACTATAGGTTGATAAAATACATTTAACATGTGATGGGGCTAGAATATATAAATATAAATAAAACTTAATCTACCTATTATCCATGAAAATAGTTTAAAGAAATTTCATTTGCATACATTTATAAATCCATACTAGTATATATGTTGACATATATAGTACATGCTGACATATATAGTACCTACAACAAAGATTAGTTAACGCAATTAACTTGTGATGGAGGTAGAAGAAAAAATTGAAATATAGATTAGGTGACACACTCCGACTCGGATATCCACGTGGACACCAGATTACGAGGCATGCTGACCATCACTCCGAAGGAGTGGCGAAGTCATGATGTGGAAAGTGTATAAGAATTTAATGAAAAAGTGTGAAATTAAAGTCTAAAAGCAAAATAAGAAAGTGACAAGTGCGCAGAGTGGGGCTAAACCCCTATTACAGGTTTATAGTGTCAGAACATAGAAAATGCAGTAAAGGAAAATAACATTCTCATCCTGAAGGATGGATATTAAAACAAGTAAGAAATTCTTCCTACATTCTCATAAGTACACGTCAGCTGGTGCCAACAATCCTCGTCTGCCAAATTTAGTCTTTAAGTCTTTGAGGGGCGCAAAAACATGAAAAAGGTGAGTAGGCAAAAAAAGTAAAGTTTTACGGAAACCTTTTATGAGTTTTCAAAATAATATCCTCTCATTGTAAAACCCGTAGTAATTTCCAAAACTCAATTTCGTAATAAGATAATAAGATAAACATCAAGTGTTGAGAACAACGCCCAAAAAAGATACGGGTACTCAAATAATCAGCAGCATAATATAAATAAGTTTACTTATCAGATAAATACAAGTACACGAGTTCATGTAGAAAGTAGCCACATGAACATGCTGAGTGTTATAATTACGCTCTAGTACTACATGCACGTGAAGCTGACGCTAAGCGCGTCACAACGTGTTCTAGATGCCAGGGCAACTAGAACAGACTGTCACCTACGATGGATCCAAAGTGAGAGTGTCGGTGCAATGTGAACATACACATGAAGCTAGTCCTGGCTCGGACAGTACTAACACCATGCAAGTATGCATGATAAGTAACAATCATAAATGCATAATCATGCCAATAATTAATTTCTAAAACTCAAGTAAAGACATTTGATAAAATCATTTCAATTTCTTAAAACATGGCATGCTATATGATAAATCATAAACACAATTTAAAACACATAGTATAATATAATTTAAATCAAACAAGCCCACTCACTGATAAGTTGCCCGATCGTAGCCGCCGTACCTAGCTTGGCCTCGCTATTCCTAGGGGTAGGTCTCACCTATAAGAGAAATTACTAAATTATTCATTAAACAAGTCAAATCCCAACTTTACTAAGGAAAATACTTGAAATCCCCTTTGTTTGCTCATTTCGGGAGTTAAAAGTGTCGGAAAAGTGACACAAGCGCTCGCACGCTTCGCCACACGGCCTCACGCGCCGCCACGGGGCTGCACGAAGCGTCACGCGCCTCCACGGAACTGCACGGAGCGTCACGCTCCTTCACGAGCCAGCTAAGGGTCGGTAACTTTAACGAAATATGCTAACAGCGTTACAGAATATTCCGTCGCTGTTAGAAAATATTCCATTACCGGCGTTAGTTAAAAAGGAATATACCTTTGGAATATTCCCAGTCCAATCGGATCTGGATCGAGTCTACTGACGTCAGGACCGGGTTGGCTGACCTCAGAGCTGGGTTTGCTGACGTCAGCACTCCAGTCACCTCTGCAATTTTCGGCCGCCGCTCGCTGCCACCGGCCGAAACTTCGCCGGAATCTGAAAAATTCGTTAGAAAATTTCAAAATCTGTAACTTCTTCAAAACTCAACCATTTTTCACACATAATACGTCAAAATGAAGCTATGGAAGAGTAGAGTTTGATTTTACCTAAAGGAACCTCAAAAGGTGGCCAGAGATGGCCGGAAAGTGGCTCGAAGCATCTCGCCCGAAAATGAGGGTTTGGTTCTTGTGGTTTCTAAGCCAAGAATTTTGCATGTAACCACTGGGTTGTGATCTACGACTCATAAGGAGTTGGTTGGTGACAAAAACAAAGTTGATCGAGGTCCAAGTCCATTGAAACTTCACTGGGAAAGTTTTTGAAGTCATCGTAGTTTATGTGCAACGAGTTTGTGATTTTGGAGCTTGAGGTGCAGGGCTTGTTTTGGGTGTGGTGGTGGTGTGTTAAGGGCATTTAAGGTGGTGGTTTGTCGAAAGGAAAAATCGAGGTGGTGGTGATAGTGTCCTCGACAACAAGGGTGTGGGATGTGTAGGTGTGTGGGTGTGTGTGTTTGCTGGGCACGGAAAAAAGAGTAAAAGAAACAGAATGGGTGGAGGACTGAGCAGATAAGAGAAAATATCATATTGGTTTGGTGAAGTCCCTCAACGGACTACACCCACATTTAAAGAATAGGAAAAACTTAAACAATTGCATGCAACTTTGTCTCAAAGCAAACTTGGAAACTGGTTTTCAAAGTGTGCAGAGGACTTTGGTTTGCATGCAACCCACGGAAAACAGCCCACAGGAAAACAATACTGAGAATGACAACCATTTTTGCCCTTACACATAACTTGTTCGTTACAAGTCCGAATGACTTCTTGTGACATCCCACATCGACCAACGGAGAGGGGGTGATGTGCTTTATATGTACATGCCTACCTCCACTTAGCACGAGGCCTTTTGGGAGCTCATTGGCATCGGATTCCATCAGAACTCCGAAGTTAAGCGAGTTTGGACTAAAGCAATTGTGACATCCCACATCGACTAACGGAGAGGGGGTGATATGCCTTATATGTACATGCCCACCTCCACTTAGCACAAGGCCTTTTGGGAGCTCACTGGCTTCAGATTCCATCGGAATTCTGAAGTTAAGCGAGTTTGCGCTAGAGCAATCCCAAGATGGGTGACCTACTGGGAAGTTGCTCCCAAAAACAAAACTGTAAGGGCGTGGCCCAAAGCGGACAATATCGTGCTACAGTGAAGCCGGTTCGGGATGTGACAGAATGGTATCAGAGCCACTCTGCCGTTCAGTACGGATGTGCCGACGAGGATGCCGAGTTCCCCTTAAGTGGGGTGGATTGTGACATTCCACATCGACCAATGGAGAGGAGGTGATGTGCCTTATATGTATATGCCCACCTTCACTTAGCACAAGGCCTTTTGGGAGCTTACTGACTTCGGATTCCATCGAAACTCCGAAGTTAAGCGAGTTTGTGCTAGAGCAATCCCAAGATGAGTGACCTACTGGAAAGTTGCTCGTGAGTTCCCAGAAACAAAACTGTGAGGGCGTGGCCCAAAGTGGACAATATCGTACTACGGCGAAGCCTGTCCGGGATGTGACACGTCTCGTTTGTGCTCACGAGTTTGTAGCGAAGAGTACTAGACAACGATCACAAGAAAAGTACGAAATTACGACAAGAAAGTCAAAAGTCTATGTGGGTTTCACTTGGCCCACTAGAGGCATTTTTGTAAATTTATACTTCGGAGAATGAAATACAATAAAATTAGGGACGGGATGTAACATTGGGAGTAGGAAGAAGGAGAAACAATGGGTTAATTACACTAACACCCCCAGAGGTTATCGTGTTTTCACAAAATCCCCTCACATTTGAGAAATAACACTAACACCCCCTGATGTTTTATTTTACTTTCACATCACCCGCTTAAAAATGACTTTACCCTTATAGTTAATTACTTAAAATGAAAAAAAAATCATTAAAATAATTTTTTTTTAAAAGTCTAGAAAGAATGCAAATTAAAAAATTACTTGAAAAACCATTAAATAAAACAAAAGAAACCCCATCAAGCCATCAACTTATCAAGTTTTCAAAAGTATGACTTCCTGATCGGCATTCTTCCTAAAGGATGTGGTCACTGACCTTCCACTAAGTCGTCATCACCAATGGATCGCAAGAACAGCCCAAAAACTCAACAATGACGCTGCACAGATCGATCGCAGCCTGACACGATTTGAACGACGGTGAGCTAGAAAATCCTTCTGTTCCTTAGCAGCGATTTAATCAAAACCCTTTTTATACTAATAAACCCTTCAACTCGTTGTTCGTCGTCATGGTAAATTTCCCTCACCAGCCTCTGCAAGCTGCTTTAACACTGCCGCCACATATATCAGAATCGAAAACGCCCGTCTATGCAATTCTGAGTGATTTTGGTGCATTTTTTTATTCCTTGGAATTGGAAATGATCAAATGAAATCTTTGTTTATGATAAATCGTAAAACATAGGAGGAGAATTAATTGTTCATTGCAGTTTGTTCTTCTTCCTTCTTCTTTCATTCTCAAAAAGCAAAGAGAGTGAAAAAAAAATATAAGAGAATAAGTACGAAACTTGGAAAAATTGAAGGAAGCCACCAACAATCAAATACCAAAACCAATAACACAACACACACGCATCCCATAATTCAAAGCCCATAATTTTTAATGTTTAATGTGATTTTTTTTTAATTTGATTTCTTTTTTAACTTAATTAAAAATATTTTTTTTATAAAGTAATTAATTACAAGGGTAACTTCATCTTCAAGGGGTGATGTGAAAGTGAATTCAAAACCTCAAAGGGTGTTAGTGTTATTTGTAAAACGTGAATGAGTTTTGTAAAAACACAATAAACTTAAGAGAGTGTTAGTGTAATTAACTCAAAAAATAATATTTAATTCTTATATTTAATCCTAAAGTTAAGTAAACAATATTCCTATAAATAAGGGATAGCATTGATCACAATTTAATAAAAAAAAAGTTTTTCTATTTAAACCTATACCCTATTTAAGTTCACCCCATAAATATTTTTGACATCTTATAATACCACACGCACCCTAAGTCCACACGCACCCTAACTATAGAATAACTTATCCCACACGCCAATACCACACGCACCCTAATACCACACGCACCCTAACTATAGAATAACTTATCCCACACGCACCCTAAATTCTTAGCCTAATAAAAAATTTAGCCCGAGATTACTAAAGAATAACTTAGCCTAATTTAACCTAAAAAAAAAATAATTCCGATAAATAATAAAAATCACTAAATTATGTAACAATTAGGTGCAACTAAAGTGTGCTAGTGTGTTGGTCTTTCTTTGTAATAAAATGAAGTTATTACATGAAAAAAAAAACACTACTAAACGAGTCACTCACCACTTCTTCCATACTTCTTCCACTAGCCATGCCAACTACGGCTCTATCCAAGCTTCCCTTCCACAAAGTGCACGCTTTGTTGATCATCTTCCACCGCTCGTAAATGCCGTTTGCCTCCCTTCGGTTTGCATTGGAGTTGGAATGGAACTTGTCAAGGATTTTACCCCACAAGACCATTTTTTTTTTGGTTTGTGCCAACGGCACCATCTTCGCTAATTGACACCCATGCCAAACACAAAGCAACATCTTCATCATTTGACCAATTAGGTCCTCTAACATGAGGAGTTGCCATCTAACAATTTGAAAATAGGAAGAAATTATTTTGGAAGTGGGTAGGAAAAAAAATTTGAAGAATTGTATGAGGAAAGTGAATTTTGTGTGGATGATTGAACAAATACATAGGTATTTATAGACTTTTTTTTGGTGAATTTTGATTTAAATTTTTTTTTAAAAATATTTTAGCCGTTGGATTTAATTTTGGGCCGTTAGATTTTTTTTTTACCGTTAGATTTGATCACATTCGATCTCAGTCGTTAGATTTAATAAATTTATAAATTACATTTTTTTGAAGGATTGCATCTGGACCGTTGGATATCCAACGGCCCAGCAATCTTGACCGTTGATTAAAGAGCCATTTATTTGGCTTTTGTGCAATCAGTGGCCGACCAGCTGCAGGTGGTCTGGCCCACTGCATGCAGCCCGCGTGGGTTAGCTGCCCAAAGCAACATGGCGCGTCAAATCAGCTGCAAGTGGGAGAAATTAGGCGCGTTCACGCGCAAATTTGGTGGGAATTTTGTCCCCGAGTGGGAATTCTGGTCTAAATTTGACCCAATTTTAGAATTTATCCCAAACCCAAAATTTATCCCAGCTATTGGAAGAGGTTTGGGGGGGTTTAAGTTCTAAATTTTAGACTTTATCTCCACCATTGGAGATGATCTTAGGAGAGTTGATAGGGCAGCCGCAACGAGTTAACCCGCATCCTTGCTCCATCAACAGAAGCCCTTGAAACTCCAATTCAATTCCATATTTCACGTGAGGCTAACATCCATTTTGATTCCTCTATGTTTAGTATACACAAAATAATTCAGCCTCCTAGTTTTGATGATGAATTGATATTAATAAACACAACACTAAAACAAATATTGATAGAGTTGAGAGACCAAACCGTAACTTGTGTAATAGTTTAGAGACCATTATGACAATTAAGCAAAATATAATAAAACAATCTCAAGCTAGGATGTTATTCTTGTCTCATGTTATGATATAGACAGTATTTTGTCTCCCACCAAAAATTCATCATAAGCTTTCTATTTTTCCTAGTCGAATGACTTATGGGCTCATTTGGTGGGCTGACTAGGACAAGCTATTGTATTTTGGATTTGTTAGGCTAAGATGGATAGGTTGGGATACTTGTCTACTGTTTGGTGTCGACGACTTAATTAGAATAGGTTGAGAACTTGGGATTGAAAAAACTAATAGCTTATCACCAAATGTTTTTTTAAAAAAAAAAAAAAAAAAAAACCCTTATCTCTCCTAACTTCCTGATGCCCTCCAACCTCTGACTTCTCTCTCTGGAATAATTTTAGTTTGTTATCAAATCATAAGCAACAACATAAATTCGCAACAACATAAACTCCTTGTGACCCACCCACGGAGCAAGCATCAACCTGCGACATGCCGTACCTCGCGACGACCCGGCTGCATTGTCCGCGACGATATCTGAAGAAAGAGAGAGAGAGAGATAGATGATGACATAGAGAGGAGAGGAAAGCGATCACGAGATCGAGGGGGCACCTCGCCTCGTGCATATGGCATATGACCTGTAGCCAATTCAATTTGTGTAACCATTTTTATCATCAAACATGGGTTACAAGTCCAATTTAATTGGATACTATCCATCCCATCCGGCTCACCAAACAGGCCTAGGTATTCATAAATGAAGATACAAATCAATTGGATTCGATTTGTGTTTGGGCAGTTATGGCCTAAATCAAACTTAAAAGTTTTGACTATAAACTTCCAAATCTACCTGTAATTTAAAAAGATTAAAAAGAGAAAAGAAAATACAAGTCGTAAATTACCTTGATAGATATCTTTTCTGCCAAGTCATTGTGTTCCGGTTCAAACCATGCCCTCTCTTTATATATATAAAAGAAGTACTCTAAAATGGTAAAACATTCAAAATATCATAAATTGGCCTTTATGAATTCAAAAAATTACAATTAAATTTAAATTTTAAAAGTTAAAAAAAAAAATAATTAACACAAACAAAACCGCCCATGTTAGTTGGTTGTTTATGATTCACTTCTATTTTCTTTTAGAATAATTTTTTGATAACAAAATATAAATAAATAATTAATTAATTCCTAAATCATTTTCTTTTTTGTAAAAAACCAGTAAGAAAAGTTAATACATATGTGGCAGAGGTTAGTATAAAGATAGCACAGAAACCCACACCTCAATTTCATACGACACCTTTGTCCTCCTTTTCATACGACACCTCCGCAGTTCCCCTCTCTCCTCGCCTGTGTGTGTTTCTCTCCTCTTCTTTCTCCTTCTCCCTCTTCCTCCCCACATCAGACTCCTAGGACCACCGCAAGTCCGTCGTGAAGCAAGCTAATGACTATAGACTACACAATCAATTAGAGAATGAGAGATAGGAGGGGGCGGGCGTCGCTTGTTTATACTCAAAATTATTATGATTACCCCTATTTTGGTCTAAAGCCAAATTATGGTATTATGTGGGGGATTATTGTGAAATTAGGCCAAACTTACACCAAGATATTTTGGGTATCTGCAAATAGATAGTTAATTAATGTTATCTATCTTTGTGCAAGTGGAATTAGGTTGAGGTGTGTGCATCAAGTTGGGTTGCTTTCACATTGGTTTTGCTCTCTATATATTAGAAGCAAAGGCAGACAGCAGGGGACACTCAACCAATCAACAAAATTCAGAACATACATGTTCTAAGAAAAGCCAACCTTTCAAACACCAAAGAGGAAAACCGCTCTCTTGAAAGCCAAGAAGTGGCATTCATCAGTTCATACAACCCAGCAACAAGCTTTCATAAGCCTACACAAGGCTTTAAGCAACCATTCACAAAGCTTTGACAACTTGTGTTAAATCTTTTAAATCAGGAAACCCCTGATCTTAGAGTTAGCTCTGCCACTTCTCTCTGTGGTATCGATTAAACCTGAGAAAGAATCTCCTTTAGGCTATTCTCTTCTTCTTAAAGAGTCGATAGGCATAAAAGCCAATTCGATGGCTTTGTCTTCAATCCGATGGGCATAAAAGCCAATCCGATGGCTTTGTTGATGGCTTTGTTTCCAATCCGATGGGCATAAAAGCCAATCTGATGGCTTTGTCGATGACTTTGTCTCCAATCCGATGGGCATAAAAGCCAATCCGATGACTTTATGTGCAATCCAACCACACTTTGGTTGATGTTTACAACTTTGTTTACTTATTGTATTTACTTATTCGTAAACTTTCAATTCAGTTTATATATGTTTACTTTGATGCAAATTGTATTTTTTTTATTTACTGTTTAGTGTCTTTACTACTAAAGCATTCAGATTGAATATAATTAGTTTATATCCAATATATATTTCAAACATACAAGCCTTATTATATATATCTACATAACAATTAAAATCATTAACAGACAAGAAAAATAAAGAACCCACTTAAACACACAATCTTTTGGTCATAAATTAAATACCGCAATCTCAAATCACACATATACCGTCTGCTAGTGGTACCCATTAGTTTGACGCTCGCAATCTCCCAATCAGTGTTCATATATATAAATCACGCCTGCAATTAAGCGGTACCCAGTAGTTTGACGCTCGCAATCTCCCAATCAGTGTTCATATAAATCACGCCTGCAATTAAGCGCAGTGTGAATTTATTTGTCGAACATCGCTGAGGCGTCGGCGATCCCCGCAGACGCATTGCGAATCCGCCATGAGAAGGAACAGGGGAGCAGGGGGAAGAGGGGGAAGAGGAGGAGGAAAACAAGAGCTCCGACCTCCGAACAGTCCTAACACACCTTCACTCCCTTCCTCCTCTTCTCAACCGCATAGTATTGAACCCGCCGCCACCACAAGCTACTCAAAACCCCCAACTTTGATCCCAAAAACCCGAAAGAATTCCAAAAATCCCAATTGGGTTTCACGGAATCGGCATGGCCCGCTGGTCAAACAGCAGTTTGTGAAGAAATCTGAGGTGGGTTCTTCCAATGATCAAGTGGGGTCTGTGCGTATCGCCGAAACAGAAAACGGGCAGCAACAAGACCATGAAGAAGAAGAAGAAGAAGAAGAAGAAGAGAGAATTGCTGTTGGTGTTGGTGTTGCGAGGGAAGACGTTGGGGCGTCGGAGTCCAGCAACGGTCATGAGGATGATGATGATGTGCTGAGTAGATTGGAAGAGTTGCAGCTGGGTGTCGAAGGGCCCGAGTTGTCGGACGAGCAGCTAAGGATTAATGATCAGGCTCAGGAGGATGAGGTAATATGAGACCTTCAAGTGTTTTTACTTTCTTATTGATGCTAGCTTTAATTTGATGCCATCATTTTTAAGTATAAATTAATTAGTGTAGCTTGAATTTCAATTCAGGCTTGCTTATTTAGCTATACTGTGCTGAAATCAAGAGAATTGCCCCGGTGCCACCCTGCCGGTGGTATCAAATAAGACTTTCACACATTAGTTGGATATTAGATGATTCCTCATGTTTTGATATATTGACATCTCGAGGTTTACTCGGTATTTATTTCTGCATCATTGCTTATTTTTCTTGAATTATAATCTGAACAATTAGATTCCCTACTTACCCTTATCACCCCACTCAGCGAGTCACAAGTCATAGTTATTTGCAAAGCATGCTCTTGAGTCTTGACATTGCTGACAAAGGTTATACAGGGAAAGAATAGGAATAAATAGCGAATTTCCCTCGGAAGAGCTTTTGTTGTTGTCTCCAGATTTGAAAAATATTTAATGGATAGCTACATTTGATTTGTCACCTTCGTTTTTCGTCAACTGAACTCAATATTAGTTTTGGAATAGTTAAAACCATACCATTACTTTGGTTTTCATTTTGTCATATCTGAGTTTCTATTATTACAGCCCCTTCTATTGTTTTAAGTTTGAACAAGAAATAGAATTATGGAATGTTAAAAAAAATAACTGATGAGGATTATATTTCTCAGTCTTGTTTCTCCTGTGAACTTTTTAAAAATTATTGTGGAGCATCTTCAGTCTGAAAGAAAACTCTTGAGTCTATGATGTTTCTCGTGGTTATTTGTAACGGGCTTTTGCATCTTCTTTGTTGGTTACATAGTATTCACTTACCAAAAAAATATTCTTGAGGTTCGTTTCATCTTGAAAGGTTGGGATTTAGATTTATCTCATAACAAACTTTAGGAATCCAGAAAGGATTTAAAAACCACAGAGAATATTGAGTAAGGTAATTTTAATCTAGCATGTATGCTGTATGGACTATGGAGACAGAAATATTGGAGTTAACAGTTAAGTACTGTTAATCTCGCACGAGCTTTGAAGTTTTCATTTAAATAACATTCAATAGTTGCTACAGTACTAATTCCATGTATGCACCCCATATAGGTTAGGATTCAGTTTTGGTATAAATTTCTTTCAGCTCTTGAAGTTTTGTGAAAATTGATGAATGCCCATGTTTAATTTGGATGCCTTATGTGTCTTTATGCATTCCTCGTCCTCATATTCAGAATGAATTGTCAAAAAAGAAAATTATTTATATCTAAAAAGCCATTGAAGAAGATAGTTGAGAATCAGTACTCAGTATGCCAGGAAAGAAGAAGATGTAGTTTTTGTGGGGTGGAAGGAAAGAGACGAATATGATGCAGAGTGAAGAGGGAGAAGAAAGGATAAACATAAGTCAGTTTAATTTCTTTTGGCTGATCTATATATGTATTTACGTTTAATTCATTTTCTTAAAACTGTTATCGGATATGTAATCATTCTGTTGTTTTACTTTTGAGAATTCAATTCATGTTTATCAATTTTCACTCGTACAAGTGATCAGGTATTTCTATACAATTTGGTCTACCACAAAGTTTTCTTTTTAATTGTTATAAAACTCCCCATAAGTCACCCCTCAGTTTTGGGGTGTGACAGATTGGTGTAATTTGGTGCTCACATGTTTTTAATACACCTCATTTTTTGCTACATAAACATTATATAGGGAGGGACTGAAGCTAGAGAAAAAGAATGCTCACTGAAAGTGAAATATAACAGTGAATGGAGAGGTGATGGATGTGACTCAGTTTATATTGCGAGATAGATAATTTGGTTCTCGCATGTAGAAGCATTTTGAGCCTCCTCTCTTGTTACTTTTTCTAACTTGTTCAGCGTGCAATTGCTCTTTTTCTTTGGCACTTTTTCTCATCCTTTAAGTTTTTGGCAGTTGCTCGCTATTGAGTCCATTTATGGAGACAAAGTTTTCAGTTTTGAAAGACAAAGAGACCTTCGATCTTTTCAGGTTTGGCAATAATCCACGATTTTAGAGTTCCTTTAATTATTTATTTGAAAGAAATTCATATGACACCTGTGCATATGCAGATTCATATACACATTGAAGCTTCTGGTGAAATTGCTGTTACTACAAAGTTGAATTCATCAGATCATAAGACCAGAAGCAACAGTTCTGATGACTTCTCATACTCTTTCAAAGTCCAGCATCTTCCACCAATTATGTTGACGTGTATATTACCTAAATCATACCCAAGTCACCTACCACCTTATTTTACAATATCCGTTCAGTGGCTGGATTCTATTAAAATCTCCAATTTGTGTTCTATGCTGGATTCAATATGGACAGAACAATCAGGACAGGAAGTTATGTACCAATGGGTGGAATGGCTACAAAATTCTTCTCTCTCATATCTGGGGTTTGATAAAGAAATAATTCTTGGTCCTTATGGCGTAAGTGCTGCTGGAGATAGACGTGCAGTTACAGGAAAGGTTTCTCCAGATGTTGATATTCCGTTTATTAAAAGTTACAACGATGATAGACTCCATGAGAACTTTCACAATAATTTGCACGAGTGCTGCATCTGTTTCAGTGAGTATGCAGGTAATTATATTCTTTCTCGACATAGGTTCTTTTGAATTTGACATTGAATTAATTTCTATTATGAAATTAGTCTCTCATTTTTTTCTCTTTCTTTTTTTCTTTTGTGCCGAGGAATATAAAACATATCTAATATTCAGTGAGTTCACTTTAAGTTGTTAGACTAATTTTTCTTCAAGTTTGAGAATAATCAATAACTATGGCACTATACGGTCTTTTTAATATGCTATATGGCGAACTTATATTCTGGTTGACTTTAGTATGATCATTGTTCGCATGCACAAAGCCAAATAATTCTTAAACAATTATGTCAGGGATTTCCAGTCAAATCGTTTGGAGTCTTAGCAGTAAGATCAACAGTTCAAAACATTTCATTAATCACACAAGTAAAAAAGAAATGAACTTTTTGGTAACTCGTGATATGTTTCTAGGCCTTTTCCTTCTGATTTCTGCAAACTCATAATTAATACATTTAAAACTTGTATTCTTGTGTCTGTGTTAAACCACATCCTTGTAAAGCATATCTTGAGGATTCTGTCTTTAGAATGAATCTATCAGTATTCAATTTTGCCTTTTAATTTATTATAATTACTTTGGAGTTGAGTGTAATTACCTTGTCAAAAGCCTTTGTAATTAGCCTGTAATTAGCTTAATTGATTCATCCTTCATAGGTGGTTTATCACTGTACCATCTGTTTATTATCAATTCAAAATGAAAATTGCAGGTCTTATTCATCGCACTAACTGATGTATCTTTCTAGGCACTGAGTTTATCAGGCTACCATGCCGTCATTTCTTTTGTGGGAAATGCATGAAAACTTATTCCGACATGCATGTCAAGGAAGGCACCGTAAACAAACTGCAGTGTCCAGATGCAAAATGTGGGGGTATGATCCCACCAGGTTTGTTAAAACGATTGCTTGGTGATGAAGAGTTTGAACGTTGGGAGTCAATAATGTTGACTAAAACACTAGAGTCAATGTCGGATGTCATGTATTGCCCAAGATGTGAAACTCCCTGCATAACTGAAGACCAGCATGCCCAATGTTCAAAGTGCTTCTTTAGCTTTTGCACACTTTGCATGGAGCGGCGACATGTGGGTATTGACTGTATGACACCAGAGTGTAAGCTTCACATCCTGCAGGTAAAATTTAAACTGCTTTATCATGTTTATCGTTTCCTCAAAGCAAAGATATTGTGGTAAAATCAACTTGACCAAAAAAGACAATCACAACTCGTCAATATAGAGCATTGATGAATACTGATGATTTCACATAAAGACAGGGTGGAATTGTCTGTTAGGTTTAATTAAAAACCATCTTTGGCTGTGAAAGTTGATACCATATCCTTTTTTATCAGATAGTTTAAGGTTTACAAGTTTTTCTGTGTAGTCTGAGGTCATTGAGTAAGAATATGCAACGGTTGAGTTAAATGGTCCATAACCCTGCTTTCTGCCTCTTCTCACATTCACAGACAAATTTCTGTTTTTCGTTTCTGGTTCAGCATGCATCTAATTCTCATCTGATGTTTCAATTGTCACTTGATTATTGTTACAACTTGAATCTAATTATGCGTAAAAGATCCTAAGATAGATGATTATTACTCTACTCATAATGAAAACACGAAGGTTCAAAGGCATGGTTTCTGCCATGCTATAATGCTAGAGAAAAATATGTTCATCAAGTTTCTTAATTGTATGTTAGAAACTTCATTTCATTTTCGTAGACTCCTTAGAATTAATTGTAAACAAATTTATTGTGCAGGAACGTCAGAATTCATCTTGCTTGAAGGGTGATCAAAAGCGCAAAGAACTTGAGATGATCAATGAGATTCTCAGTGTGAGGGAAATTCTTCGCAGTGCAAAGCAATGCCCATCGTGTAAGATGGCAATATCCAAAACTGAAGGCTGCAACAAGATGGAGTGTCAAAACTGTGGGCAATACTTCTGCTACCGCTGTGATAAGGAAATTGACGGATATGATCATTTCAGGTTCTTAAATTGATTTAAGTATTTACAGGCTATTCCTATTGTTGATTTCTACGTGCATGAATATTTACATACCTACTTTCTGTATAACTAATTAACTTGTATTAATCGAAGAGATGGCGCATGTGAACTATTCCCGCAAGAAGAAATTCGGAACTGGGAAGCACAGATGAATCCTCGACAGGTTTTGGGTCAGATTCAAGCTCAACTCTTTGCTCAGCATGGTCAGATGTGCCCTAATTGTGGTCAGTTTAATGCAAAGGTGAGTCAAAGATGTGCCCTAATTGATGATTGTAAATATCCTCTATGTTTTCGAAGTTTTGTCAATACGACTAATAAAAAACTTTTCCCACCAGATTGGCAATAACAATCATATGTTCTGCTGGGCATGTCAACACCACTATTGCTATTTATGCAAGAAGATGGTGAGGCGAGGCTCTCAGCATTATGGACCTAAAGGTTGCAAACAACACACAGAAGGATAGTTGTGAACACAATTACATCGATATATTCAAAGGAGTAAACGCAAACATTTGGTATACGCTGCAAGGGGCAGAGAGTAACTGTGGACTCAGATCACATGTAAGTGAACCTTGTGGAGATTAACATATGATCGGAACTTAGCGCCGCGTGAAAAATAAATATTCTTTTCCATTCGAGGCAGTCAAAGGCACCATATCCGACTGCATTTTCCGATTTCAGGGAATTTACCAGCCTCTGTTTCACTTTTCTGCTCAAATTATTACGCTCCGTTTTGGCAAAGATAATCAATGTTGTATAGTTTCTTTTTCTATTATCTTTTCATTTGAGTGTAAATTTCGTTTTTAGTGGCAGAAAGCTTTTATGCGTTGATGCAGTACGTTGAAGTTTAATTTGCTTTTTCACTCCCTGGTAAAAAAAAAAAATGAATAGGCACTCGAAAAACAATTTTGACTGTTTAGAGTGTGGTGTATAAAATAGCATAAGATCAATGGGCACGTTTGTTTAACCGCTAGGATTGGCTTAATTAAGCCTTTTGGTGCGGGTCAGACATGGTTCTGTTTAACAACTGGACTAAGTCAAGGAGGGCTAGTGCCGTAGTGGAAATCAAGCACCCTTGTGACCCTTCTCACTCAGGTTCGAGGCCCCCCCCCTCCCTCTTCCCCGCTTAACTATTGACAAAAAAAACAAAAAAACAAAAAACCAACTAGACTAAGTCAGATTGAATCATCACTAACAGGCCTTAATTTGGAACACTAAAAATCATGGGCCAAAATAAAACCTGAGCCGAAAAAGAAAACAGGAGTCGTCGTCTTCGACACATACGAGCCGTCTTCATCTCCCACCTCGCGAGCCGTCGTCTTCTTCTCCCACCTGCCGGATCGCCATCCTCTCTCACCCCTCAACTATACTAATTCCCTGCACCGACATTGACTTCGGCGAGGTCCCTTTTCTTTTAAATTTGTCGGGGTTAAAGGTGTCATACGGGTCAGTCTGATCTATTTAAAGTGGATCCACATGGGCTTAGGCCAGCTTTGGCCTACCTAACTTTAGTTATTTAAAAAAAAATTGAAGTGTTATAAATATAAGGAATGTGGATGACCACCATAATATTCACAACCTTCACTACTTACTCATTTTAATGTCTTGTACCCTATGCTCTTATTATTGTAATTAGTATGAGTTAAATTTGCATTCATTGTAAGCCTATAAATAGGTGCTTATCAAAGATGAAATACACAAGTTTGGAGAACATTATTCTATGGTCTTTTTACTCTCTAATTCTCATTTCTCTTTACAATTCTTCCTTAGTTTTATAACACGCTATCAACACGAATCTCTACAACTAGCTGATGCTCTCATGGGTTCTTGTCTTGGTATATTGTCTTCACTAATTTTCTATTTCATTTTGATTTGTAGTTTACTGATGATTTTGCTTGCATGTGGAGTTTAGGGTTGGGAATTTTGTATCGAAATACTGAAACCGTACAAAAAAAAACCGAACATAATACCGAAATACCCTGAATGATTCGGTCCCCTATACTGAAAAAATACCGAATTTTCGGTACGGGAATCGGAACCGTATTACCATATATTCGGTAATACCGAACCGAACCGAAATATATATATATATATATATATCTATTAATTATTTCATTGAAATATTTCTCATAATTCTCAGATAGTAGTAATGAAATTAAAAAACGGAAAAAAAAATCTAAATCTTAACCCCCATTAAAAATAAAAACAGAGGCAAAAGATTGCAACTTTCTCTCTCTAGATCCTCATTTCTTTCTCCTCTGTTTTATGAATCGTTGTAATCGTGTCAGCAGATGAGCATGGTGACGCAGTGCCTCACGATGTAGAACCGAGCTCTCTGCTCCTTCACCAACCTTGCACACTTTCTAGAAAACGAGCACCGTCGATTCGACTGCGATGAATTTTTCATCAGATTAATAGAAGACGATGAACGGCTAGATCTCGACGGCCCTTCTTTCTTCGACAGCTTCCACTTCTCGTCGAAGTAAAAGGGAGGCGGATGGTGATGAGGAGCACTTGCAGTAGAAGCATTGTTGCCAGCAGCAGGTACAGAAACAGAAGTCATTTCTCTAAAAAGCTGGTATCTTTTGTGCTTTTGATCACTTGGGTTTTTAGAGAGAGAGAGAAGAAGATCGCAACATTTCAGGGAGGTCCATTATCGAAATGGCCCAGACTCATTCAGTAATACCGAATTTCGGTTCGGTTTTGGTATCTCAGTTTCCCTCCCCGAAAATTTTGGTTCGGTATTTGGTATTGGAGTTCCCGAACCAAAACTAGCCCTAGTGGAGTTTGTAATCATGCTCAATTTGATCATGATCCCTCTGCACGAAAAACATTAAGTGGTGGCTTTTTTTTTTTTTAATTCACATATTATAATTGCATATCAATTATGTTTTTGTCTTTTACTGTTGAATATACAATTTTATTCCATTTCACTATTTGAACCTGAAGTTTAGTACCATATTAGACCCGAAGTTCTAATTTGAAAAATTGTAATAATCTTAGAACTTGAAATTCTAATTAAAAGAATATAATACTCTAGAACCCGAAGTTCTAAATTGGAAGGATAGAACTTGAAGTTCTTAAAATTAATTGGACTCAAATCAGCAGTTACGATTATAAGAATTTGTGTACATATTATTATGATGTTGTATTTCTACGATACTATAATAAAAGAGATCAAAACCTGAAATTCTTGATTTGCATCATGCTAGAACACGATATTTCTCAATTATGATTATGAACGAAAAATGAAAAACAAAGATCATTCTTAAATAAAATAGAAATTCTAAAACGTTACTAAACTATTGAAATTTTCAAAATTATGTGAGATCAGAAGATCTTTATAGCTCAGAAACTTGAAGGAGGAAAAGATTATCAAAATTAAGTAAGGATTAGAAGATCCTCATACAGTATATATTTAATTTATTTGAGGGTTAGAAGAACCCAACTATTGTACAAGCATATAGTGACTAGAAGATCCTCATATATCAAATATTTGATTAAAGAGCAAAAAGTTTTTCAATACTATACAATACATGAGGTATAGAAGATCCACATACCTTATAATTGATTGAGGGTAAAATTTCCTTAGATATATGTAAATGAAGACTTGAAATTTATTCGTTCTTATAATACAACTAAGAACCTAAAGTTCTTCAATCATTAACAAAACCAAATAAAAAACGATGTTCTTCAATTTCTCCTTCTTGGAACCGGAAGTTCCAACAATTTATATTGTTTTACATTTATTATCACAATTTAATTCTTTGCTTTATTTCAATATTTATAGGCATAGGCCTAAAGTCCTACACATATTTCAAAAATTGTAGAACCTGAAATTCTAATTCTGCCTAATCTAAAATTTAGGACACAATGCATCATTTCTAGAACCTGAAGTTCTGAAAATTTGGATTTCACGTCATCCAATTTTATTTATTTGTTATATAGTTGTGTTACCTTGTACAATATCATTTTAGTAGAAATTTGAACCCGAAGTTCAAAGTGCAAATGTTCTTTTAACTTGACACAGTTCCAAGAAGTTGAAGTTTTGATATATATTAATATGAACTCGAAGTTCATAAGAGTCTCATGGATTCTAATAATATGAACTCGAAGTTCTTATGTTATTCATAAATGATCAAAGAAAAAGATGATACATAGAAAAGGTAAGAATTAAAAGCACATGCAATTGCAAGATGTTATTTTTAGATGATGTCCCACTTAAATTATTTGGGAGAAAATTTGTACTCCGGATTGGTTTCGAAACACGAATATTATTCAAAGTATGGTGTTGACAAATGTCAAACATGAATTGACAATGAATTTATCAATCTCATATAGTTTTCTCTATTCAGTATATATTGAAAATGTCAATTTAGAATCTTTCCTTGAAGTGAATGATAAAAGCAGTCGTAATCGTGAGGAAAAGATATTGCACAAATTTGAGAAAAAAAAGCATCAAAGACACTATCGCGCACTCGTTATGAAGTATTTTATTAAAAATTTATAAAGCATGAAGAATTCAAAAGAAAGAAAATTTAGTAGAAGCTAATAATACAGTTTCAAGGTTTATAACTGTAACTAAAGGCCTAGAAGAGCCTTAAACATGTCTTTCCAGAAGCATCTCTTATTATATTCATGCTCGAAGCATGTTAATTTTATTTCTTATCCCTATAGTTTCTATAAGATATTTTGAAATCCTTATGAGAACCTGTAGTTTTATAAATTTTCTATATCTTAAAACCAGAAATATCATTTTACATGAACAATTAGTCGAAACCAGAAGATTCATGACTGTGCATACATGAAATATGTATTTTAATTATGGACTTAGTAACCCAAAGTTTCTTCTCCACATTTCGCATTAAAAATATGAGTTTATAAATAAGAAGTAGAAGTTTTAAACGCATAAGTTTTGATATTAGAATCTAA
>CM031085.1:22504174-22517868 GCA_018257905.1 Gillenia trifoliata | reverse complement strand
AACCCATTAAACCCAACTGACATATGAAATCAAAACAAGAAAAAGGTTGTAGCTTGCTAGAAATTCTAACAGAAAATAATAATTCAAGTTCTATCATATACATGGAAAGGACCTAAATTAGTACATCACAAACAATTTGGGGTTTTTCATAACTTAGAAATGTGAATAATAAATTGGAAAGAGCAACAAAAATGGGTTATTATTTACATTGTTCATCAAAACAAGAGAAAAAAATAATAATGAGTTGTAGCAAAATATAACAATAAATTAAAATTCACAAGTTTATTACATACATGGAAATTGGAATTATAAAAAAGGACCAAAATTAAAACTTTGCAACAATTTGGGGTTTTTGAGTAAGAAATGAGAAATTACCTTAAGGATGAGGTGGGGATTGAACCCGACTTCTTGAATGGTAGGAAGAATGAGGTTGAGAAAAGCTGGGCGGGGCGCAAGTAGATGAGAGAGTTGGTGGCGATGAGTCCGGCGGTGACGGGCGGTTTCCGGTCGAGCTTGTAATACTCGCTGACGGCGTGAAGTGCCAGCAGCGGTAGCATTCCGTTCGATCGCGGCCTTCGATTTCCTCTCACCATCTTTGAGCTTCGAGCTGCGTTGGATTGGTTGATCTTCGAGCGCAACAGCTTGATTTCCGCTTTGCCCAATTTGAATTTGAATTGGAGAGGAAGAGGGTGGAACATGGATTCCGTTTCCCTTTCCGAATCAGAGTTGGTTTGAGTCTTCGGCGACCGAAGTTGCGAAACTCGCGGATTTGAAAAATGAGTTTGGGCATGAAGAGAATGAAACTAGAGTGAAGCGAGTGTGGCTGCAATTTGAGCAAAAAATTCGGGTTTAGATTCTCTCAAAGATGAAGAAGAGAAACAGAGAAGCAGAGATCAGGGTGGGGTGGCACCCATGGTTGTTTGTTTTAGAGCACTTCCACCGGGCAAGGGCAAGGGCAGGGCAAGAAAAAAATAGTGCTTGCTTTTATGCAACTCTATTCGTTGAGCAAGAGCAAGGGCAAGGGCAAGAAAAAAAATATTATTTAATTCAAATAATAAATAATTTAATTTGTTCGTTGAAAATAAAACGATTGTCTAATTCAAATAATTTAATTTCAACTACAAAGCAAATCATAGCATTACAACAACTATAATTAATTAAAAATAAACAACAACCATAATTAATTAAAAATAAACAATTAGAAGATGATTGGGGGTATTTATAAAATTTAAAAAAAAATTCTTTTTTTTTTTATAATAATTTTTTTGAATTTTTAACGGTCGGATTAATCCAACGGCTACGAAAACGCCACGTCATAGAGCCGTTGGCTTTGGCTGACGTCACCCGACAAGCGTGGGTCCCACGCTGACAGCACAATCAGCCACTCTCCTCTCCTCTCGCGTGTTGTGCACGCGCCTGATTAAAAAAATATATATATGTCGCTGACGTCAGCTTGCCTACTGGCGCCAGTTCGGGCACAAACTGCTCAGGCTTGAGGTTGGGCTTCCTTGGGCCTACCTTTTGCCCTTTGCAATTTGGACGGGTGGAGGATGATTTTTGGGTTGGGAGGGCAATTGCCAAGCCTTGCCCTTGCAATTGGGCAATGGGTGGACTTGCTCTTAGGCAACAGGCTGTGATGAAGAAGCAGAAGAGGAGGAGAAAGAAAACATGGTAGCCACCGACCGGTTAGCCGGTCTCCTTCTGTTTTCTTGAATTTTTATTTCCAACCGTTGGATGTTTTTAACGGTGTGATGAGTGTAAGAATCTCATGTTTGCAAGCATGGTAGCTAACTCCGAAAGTAAAGGTGATTACAAGTTATATAGTATCTTTCGGAATTATTTCGGAGCTCGGAGGAAATTTAATGAAATTTTTTATTTGAACAAAGAAGAACGTGCCACATGGCAGCCAAGGGTGGCTGAACTTGCCACGTGAACAACACTAGGTTGAATGTGGTACGAGTCTGCCACATGGGAATTGGAATTGGAAGGGAAATCAGATTTTATTTAGTTGACAAGTGGCGAGTTGCCAGTGAACCTCAGAAATGAAGAGGTGGGGCTGCGAGGGCTTGGGAGATTAATCCCATCTTCTGCCTTTTGCAGATGAGTTAACAGCAGAGAGCTGGGTACGCCGTGAGAAAAGCATGGAAGGATAGCGGGATAACAAAATTAAGAAGAAGATGAAAAGAATAGAAATGAAGAAGACAAGGACTCACGGGTCTTTGAGAGAGATGGAGGCAAAGTGCAGAAAGAAGGGATTGACAAACTAGCTACTTCATTTCTGTCAACCAATACGCAAAATCTGGGTAAAGATTATGATATCTTTATATTCTTTTGACAGCTTAATATTCTAAACTTTCTATTTACTTTTAATTTGAAACTGTAATATTTCATCTCTCGTGAATTAGCAATGTTCTGCAGATGCTGTTAGGCAAAATTAGTTTTATATATAATCTATCTACATCAATTCGATAAAGCCTTATATAAATAGTGGCTAAAGTATTTTAATGTACTATAGTCTCAAAACCCCTATCTAGTTGTCTCCCTATTGGTAAATTTATATGCAAATGTTTTTCCGTTTAAATATATAAACCTGGTTTGAATTTTTATTAATATTAAGGGTTTTGTTTAATCTAAGTATATATAGAAACTTATACATGTATTCTATATATTTCAAACAGAACTAGTATATTGTATTCGAAGTGCTTTAAAGTGTTTTCTTTAAGCCCAATATCCTGTTATTACCTCTGTAATTAAGGATTTCTTAAGTGAACAATGAATCCTAGGCAGTCTAACATATATGTATGTTACGTGGTATAGTAATAGCTTGTACTTGTGATTAGGAACGTAAGAGGTGAAGCAATGTATTCGATGCTACACAATCAAGTGGAGTTACTCTGTTGCTTTGGAATTGAGGTAGGGGGTTATGGAAACCTTCTATTATTTAGTTTGAATATTACTTTTTATATATCTGTTTGATATCATGTTGTTATGAAGGTGATTTGAATCTGAATAATGTCTCGAAATGTTAGTCAAATATGATTGCTGAATCTAAATGTGATTTGGTTTTGAGTATTAATTTTATTATTATCCTTGCTATGTGGAAAGAGAAATGGAACTTTCGTAACTATTCATGATGTGAGAATGGGTTGGATTATTAGAAAGAAATTCTGGAAATTGTGATAATGGCTAGGAGCTTTTGTGTAGTTGAGTTTGACTATTGGTAGGTACCAGGTTTCAGGTCAGCCCAAAGTGCACATTGATCTTTATCGGGTAATTCGGGACTGGTGACAAAGAGTTAGGCAAAACAACTAACAAAAGAGGGGTTTTGGGAAGGGGGTTAGTTCGTATAGTTGAGCATTCCAGATCACCACTTAGTGGTAAAATGCATAGTATGGGACGTGCAAGTCTGGTTGTTTAGATATACGAATTAAAAGGAATAGAGAATGTGTTTTACATTGCATTCATGCATATAATTTCACATGTGTAAATTAATTACTTTATTGATAATGAAATTTTGTCAATTTTATATGTGAAGGTATAAGGTCCATATTAAGCTTTTTAAGCTCACCCTAACTAAATTTTGTAGTATATGAACTAGGCTATCCAAGAGGGTAGGAGGGCTAAGTTTGAATTCGTTGAAAGGATTAGGATTTATATTGTTTTTGTACTACTGTAAAGAATTTCAAGATTATTTGTATAAGAGAAATTATTTTAATCCTATTTAGTTTATTAAATTTTTAACTCGCGTTTTGAATTTGGGATTTCTACCGACCTCGGATCAGAGGTGTGAAATACTGTTTCAGCTTGGAGCTTGAGCATGTTCGGATGGTATTTTGGTCCACCAATCGAACTACACTTAGAAGTTGTTGCGTCGTTTTAATAAGGATAAAGTGAAACCTTCAAGTACTCATATGGTAGTCCAAACGCTAGATGCAAAACGAGACCCTTTTCGTCCTAAAGACAATGAGGACTTCAACTTTTCCTCCAAATATTCAACTTCTAATTTAAAAGAGTGATTCATTTTTCACTCGTCTCTCTTGCTGAAGAGAAGCGTGAGAGGTCTTTTCGAAATAAGAACAACCAAAGGGCGATAGCACGACACGGTAGCATCAGGGCAAGGTCACAACAATAACACAAATTGCAATGTATCACGGTAGACATTAATAAAAGGTCTAAAAGAGGTTTTGGAGCCTGAAGTTCCATATCTGAGTGCAATCAGCGCTTTATTGTGCTTAGCTCAGTGTACTAGACAAGACATTTCCTTCGCTGTTAATCTTCTTGCAAGATATAGCAACGTGCCTACACGCAGACACTGGAATGGTGTTAAAGACATCTTTCGTTACCTTAAGGGTACTTTGGATTTTGGTTTATTCTATCCCTATGCATCTCAGAATAGATCACAACCCCTTGGTCTTTAGAATGATGCTTGAAGTGTCGATTATGTTGATAGAGGTTATTTATCTGACCCGCACAAGGCACATTCTCAAATGGGTTATGTATTTACCATTGGAGACACTGCAATATCTTGGAGGTCAACGAAACAGACCTTAGTTGCTACTTCTTCAAACCATGCTGAGATTCTCACCTTCCACGAAGCTACTCGCGAATGCTTTTGGTTTAGAGCCGTTGTTGAGCATATTAGAAATACTAGCTGACTTTCTTCCGTCGTTGACATCCCTACAACGATCTTTGAAGGTTATACTTCTTGTATCAACCAGATCAAGAAAGGATACATCAAATGAGACAACACCAAACATATTGTGCAGAAGTTCTTCTCACATTAGCAACAAGAGCATCAGAATATTGAAGTCAAGCAAATTCGGTCCCAAGACAACCTTGCCGACCTCTTCACCAGTTTGTTCAAGGAATTGGTATGCGTAAATTGTCTGATTTCCAACACTTTTAGTTCTTTTTGGGAAGTTTTGTCAAACTCAGGAGGAGTATCCTGAAGTATACTCACTTGACCTTAATGTACTCTTTTTCCTACGATCAAGATCATTTTTCCCGTTGGATTTTTGTTGCCTGAAGAGGTTTTGACGAGGCTCATTCTGGGTTGGTCATACCCTTGTGTGCGTCTTACTGACATCCTGTAGATGTTTAGTATTGACTTTGCACAAACTCACTTTTCTCCTTAGACTATGGGTTTTGTCCTACTCTGGGTTTTACCATAGCCAGGTTTTGTGAGATTTACTTTCATGTGCGTTTCCTTAAGAAAGACTAAAGTGTTCTCTATCGTGCCTACGAGATAACTTCATCAACTATATCTACATCATCCATGAAGATCTGATGCGATATCTACTTGAGTATTTTCACACTCAAGAGGGAGTATTACAATTAATATTGGCATAGTGTGATTGTGTAAATCCTAGGTAGATATGGATTAGGACTCCTATGTAAATCTAGTGATTCTATCCTATTAGGTATGCATTTATTTGGAGAGCAAGTTTCTCTCTCCTTGTTGTTTACTATAAATAAAGACACTGGTATAAGGGAAATCATATCACAATTTTTCTAAGCCCTATCATCTCTATTTTCTTTGTGTGCCGCCGGCCCTTTCCCCTATCATTTTCTTTCCCTTCAGTAAATAGGCTACAACATATATATATATATATATATATATATTTTTTTTTTTTTTTTCCTTTAAATACGGGTCTTCACATATGTCCTCCTAAAAGCTAACTTAGAAAATAACTTAGATAAAAAAAGTACGGTAAACTAACCTAAAATATAGAAAGTTTTGAGTGCACTTTGTCAAAAAAAAAAAGAGAAAGTTTTGAGTACGCAATGATATTTTTTGAGTGCTTATAACAATACCCAAAAAATACATTCTCATACTTTCCTATAATCATGAGTTTGCCAGAAAGAAAACCAAAGCTCATCGACACTATGCACGCAACGTGTTTCCCTCTTTTCGGCATGACCTGACAACCTAGAAGGATTTTTGGTCCTCATTTGGTTTAGATGCACGAGCGTGCCACCATGTGGCCAATATTGGCCAACGTAGAAAAGATGTGAAAGTGATTTGTGTTTGTGCCTTGGATTTTATTCTAATCAAACGATTGTACAGCCGAGCAAAGAACTTCTTCATGGCCTAGGTTCTTTCTCTACCTCGAAGACAAGGCTTTGAGTGAACAACCAAATGATGTGAAATGATGATGGTGAAGATCGAGTGAGAAAGTAAAAGAAATTGAAATTAAACGAGATAAAATTAATCTACTAGTGATAAAGTAAATTAAATTAAGAACAAGTGCATGAAATAAAAGTGCTTTGAAAGTAAATAGAATTGAAAAGATGAGACAAAAAGTAAAGTGAGTTAAATAAAGAATTGAAAAGACGAGTGCGGAACTAAATTGCAATAGCAAAAGAGAATTGAAATACAATGCGTAAATTAAATTGTGTAACGTAAAGAAATTGAAAGACGAGTGCGGGAAGTAAATTGCTTGAAAATGAAATAATCTAGACTAGAGCTACATTGTACTAGGATAGGAATTGAAGAGAAAATAAAATGACAAGTTGTGTGTTTGATCGAGAGCCCTTTTTTCTCTTCTTCGAATCTTGTATTTATAGGGTTCAAATACGTCCAAATACGTACTCGAGTGGTTATCCAAATAAGTTGCCCCGTGATCATGTTAATCAACGAAAATCTTCGTCAATTGATGATAGTTGACATTGGCTAGCCTTGATTGTGCCCATCACCTTAATTCAGAATGGAAATGCTTTGAATCACTTAAATCATGGGTGTGCGATTTAATATGATATCCCTTTCACCTTAATTTGGAGCAGTAGATTAAACTTATAATCAATTAGACCAAAATTTGTAAATTCATGTACAAACAGAACGTTAGCACCAACTTTATTCAAGGCAACTTCATTCAAATGAGAAACTTTTGGTCATTAGCCACTCGAGTTGTCATTAGTTCAAGCAATCGAGTGGTTGTTGCAAAACTTCAACTTTTCCTCCAAATATTCAACTTCTAATTTAAAAGAGCGATTCATTTTTCACTCGTCTCTCTTGCTGAAGAGAAACGTGAGAGGTCTTTACGAAATAAGAACAACCAAAGGGCGATAGCACGACAAGGTAGCATCAGGGCAAGGTCACAACAACAACACAAATTGCAATGTATCACGGTAGACATTAATAAAAGGTCTAAATTTTCAACTGAATTTTCTTCATAATTTTATGAAAACTCTTAAATATCTCTAAATACAAGTTATGTGAAAGGCACATGAGTTATTTTGGATGAAAGTTTGATGAAGTTGTATGAGATGACAAATTAAGAACTTTAAAAAATTGAGACAACAATTCGCATAAATACTTAATTGGATTTTTATCACAAATAGTCATTTATGTATTGCAAACACATAACTTTAGGCCTTTATATTTTGGATCAATCAATTTCGTCCTTCATGTTTCACCTTGAACATCAATTTCGTCCATGTCGTTAAATTTTGTTAAAAATTTCGTTAGTGTGCTGATGTGGCACATGAGTAAGACCAAAAACCAATCAAATTGTGCCATATGTATTATACAAACAAAAAAATTTCAACATGAGTTTGAAAAAAATGTTTTTTTTTTTTTGGAAAGAAATATGTCGAGAATTAAAAGCCATAAAATAATTATAAGGTTGAAAAAAATGTGAAAACAACACTCCACCACCCCTTTCCTTCATGATTCCCCCCCCCCCCCCCCCAAACAATTGTTTCCCAAAACCAACATGCAATAACTTGCTGAGCTAGCCAAGCCAAGCCTTTGATTGAAATTTTGAAATTGTTTATGTTGTTGGCGAATGAGGTGGTTCTGTTGGAAATGTGCCCTAAAGTCAATCATGAGATGATACTTTTACAGACATTTTACGTATTAAACTAATTTACTTTAATCTAAAGGTAAATATTATTGTTTAAAGTGGTCTTATTAAATGTTATACACTTAAACAATAAGTCCAAGAAATATGTAATTATGAGAATGTAATCTAAAGAAGTTAGATTCATGAGACCTTTCTCTTTTATACATATATCCTAAATGTTCCTAATTATAGGATTGCTAATTGGGCATTTACAATCCAGATAGATCAATACATACTATGTATTCTCTCTAGAAAGCGACTAGTCTCGAGTGATTGGTTTGAATGACACTAAGACATGTAAGTGCTCAATAGAGAGTGAGTTCACTGAACACGAGTTCTCACACTCATGTCATATGAGAACTCAGTAGTTGGGATAATGCAAAGTAGTCATTTGACTTGAGGCATCGCAGTTGTCTTGTGGTTAGGTCCATAATATTTGACTATGTTAAAGGCATTTTGATGTGAAAGGGTGTCCACAACATCGTTGGGGTTGGGCTACCTAATCATGGAGGCATGTGAATGTACAATAAGAGATCTCTAACCTTCAAACTGTTGAGGGAGAATACTCTATGATATAATTAAGAATCTATGGTTATAGTACATGAATACGATTTAGGAAGTACATTCCAAATAACATTCAAAATAATCAAATAGAAAAGCGAATCACATTGGATAGTAGACATAAATAACCTATCAACCAAACAATATGATGAAGAGTATTGATATTGAGAAGAACTGTATTGCATTGTAATCTCAAATTGAATAGGTTATTCACCTCTTCTGCTTAACTTGAGTAGCCATGACATATTGCTAGGTGTCACTCATGGTTTGTGGAAGCCCTGAAGATTAATAATCACTAATCTTTATTAAAGGGAGAATTAAAAGTAAGTTTCAATTCACAATCGATTAATAAGAGTTCTAATTGCACACTGCCTCGCTAAAAGAACCTAATGAATCGTATATTGAGTAAGGTAGAGATTGAAGAGTACAACAGAGTTGAGTAAGGACAATTAAATGGTTTAATTGTTTATGATTCGGATCAATTAAAAGTTAATTAATCAATGTGAATAAGTTTGAATTGGGCCTTAAGTTAGTTCCGGCATCAAAGCCCAATGGGCCTTAAACTTTCAAGCCCAATAAGTTGAAACTTAAAGGACCCAAAAGGCCCAGCCCAATGGGTTTATGCTTGGCCGGCCATGAAGCAAAGGATTAGGCTTTTCCCTTTTTGTCACTTAAAAAAATTGAATATAAAAAGGAGTTAGTGGCTTAACTAAATGGTTGTTTTGTTAACACTCAATATTTTTATCAAAACACCCCACATTCAAAAAGTTCCTCCTCAATTTCCAACTTTGTCCTTCATTTTTCTGAAGACACCGCCCCACCTCCATAAAGAATTCAACGGCAAACAAGCCAAATTCGACTGCCACTTATCTCTGAATACATCCATCATCGCCATCGGCACGGCCGGAAACTCCCATGCTGTTGGTAACAACCCATCACCTCCGTCGCGGAAGTCATCGGACAACACTCTAACTCGCCCACCCCCTCTCCAAATTTGCTATTGCCAAACTTCACCAACCATCCAAATAGGGTTGAAGAAATACGTGCAAGTGGTTGGGGATTGTAGAGGGAGAGAGAAAGAGGATATGGTAGCTGGTATTTTGCCCCCGACTCTGCGGTGGTTGGCTGCCACCATGGGAATAGGTGGGCGTGGCTGTTTTTTTTGGTCTTCCTTGATTTAATTCAAATAGGAGTAAAAGAGGAAGTTTATGAAAAAAATTGAAAGTGTGGGGTGTTTTTATAAGATTGTGGGGTGTTAATACAACTACCTTTGTTGTAAATAGAACAACAATCAATGATAATTTTATTTATGCTAATAATTAAATACAAAGAACAATGGCAGTATATAAACAATACGAAATAAATTTAAGAAAAATGAAGATCGAGGCTTGCGTACCGCAATGTCCTTGAAACAGAATTTCGTCCCTACTCTGTGCTTGTAGTTCGATGGACGTCTGCTTCACCAGGATTCAACGATCTAAGTCAAAATTCCAGCACCGGAAAATTGACTTCTGGCGAATATAGAATGTGGTTCTCTCAGTAGGATGGTTTTGGTTTACAGGGATTTGAATGCGAATTTCTGGATGCTTAAATGCCATGCAAATGGATGAATATATAGAGTATGGATACCTGTTCGCAACAGGTATGAGAATGGGATGTGACTGTTGGGAGGTATCTGTTGGAAAGGATGCTTTGCTCTCTGGTGCTTCTTCTTCAACCCAGACTTCATCTGAAAGGATGAGTCTGTTGAAGAATAAAATATTAAATCCGAAATTTAAAAAATAATAATTAATTAATGGATTTAATTATTAGAGCCCATCTTTTGACAATTAATTAATATTAATTATATATATTAATTATTAATTAATTTTCACATCCCCAAAGCCCAAACCCAAGATTGAGTCCAATTTTTCTCTCCATGGTTCCATTACTCCAATCACTTTGTAAGAGGTACAAAGCCTTATAAAGAGTAGGAACTTTTTGGTGGTGATCAATGTGGGACAAAGTTTGGAATGTATTACTACTCAAACATCTCCAACAACCTTTTTATAAAATACTAGCCTCTCTACACGCGTTGACGTTCATGCGAGAGGGTTTTTTTTATTCACGGGCGCTACGCGCCTTTAAAGATGTGTTAAAAATGGAGCAAAATATTGCAATCACTCACCTTACAAACAACACAACACCTTTCACTCCGCTTCCTGCCATTACATTGTGCTTCTATTCATAAGAGAAAAACTAAGAAATAATGAGAAAATTTAATTGATTAATTCCCTAAAATCTGAAATTAGTGATAAAAAAGAAAATTAAAAATAAATCAAACAACAAAGAAGACATAGGAGAAGAAAAAAGTAACGTACCTAAAACTAAAAGTGAAGACGATTTAATTTTTGCAGGCAATAAATAAATACCAAAGAAGAAACTAAAAGAGCAAAACTAAAAAAAATAAATAAATAAATAAATAAAAAATCAAGAAACTTAAATGGAATATATGTGCTTTCCTTTACTCCCCAACTTCAGTGGTACGTACCATTCAATGGTACGTACTGTTAAATGGTTAAGATTCATTTGGGCCCCACTGCAAATTAATCTGAACCATTTAATAGTCGTACCATTGAATAGTACGTACCACTCAAGATTTTTCCAAGATTGTGGGGTGTTAATACAACTACCTTTTATATTCCTTTATAAAGGGAAAACTAATAAAAAGGACATAAAAATTTTGAAACTTAACCAAAACCACCTTAATAACTTTTGTTTAATGGTTAAGGCAATGCCAACATTAAATCAGCCCAAATAAGGCTAGCCCAAGCAAAGTAGTTTACGGAGTTTTCGATTTTACCCCTGACACCTAGACTAGACCTTTTGTCGTCCCCGAGCAACAGTGGTCATCTCCGATGACCAAGTTCTTGGACATAGGCCTAGAATTTCAAGGGCAAACTCCATGGACCTAGAATTCGAGTTCTTGGAAATCGAAGACAGAGAAGAACTCTTAGGTCTCTCATACTGGGAATTCATCGACGCCTCTGACGCCGACTCGGAGGAAAACCACCACCACCGCTCCGACTCCGAACAGCAACACACGGATAAGGACGAAGAAGCAAATCGATTCGATGGGCTTATCATTGGGTCCGCTTCATTTTCCCCTTCGATCTCTCCGCCGGTGGTCGATCTGATCCCTGCCCACCGTCATCGACGCCCCCACCTCTGGATTTAATTACAAGAAATCTTTTCAACACAACAGTACACAAATACGAGACCAAACAAATTTACATTAAGAATCATGAAAATAATGGATATCGGAATCAATTTAAGCATGCTAAAAAACGAAATCAGACAAACAGATGAGAGGTGACGAACAGTCTCTGTTCATACCTGATTTTCTGAAGCTGTAGTGATCGGATTGACTTGAATTTCGGATATGTTATAGTACTCGAACAGACAAACAACTTTCGTGAATAACACTTTTCGATTTGAGCTACAGAAGATGGAGTTTTGGTACACTGAACAGGTCTGACGAGTTTTGGCTGTTTGAGAATAAAGAAGATGAAACGAAGAACATGATCAACATATATCAGGAGACCCAAAGGGTTTGGCTATTAGATACAAATGAAATAGAAATAGCCAGTGAGTACTTTAAGGAAAGGTCGGCATTTCAAAGCAGGAGCTGTCGACATGAGGAAGAAATCCCAACTCCATCTAATTAAAATGAATGAGAAGTTGACAGCAAGCTGGGTGTGCTAGACTTTAATTAGCAGTGTCATACTTTCAAGAAGAACTTGGAAGATACATGAGAAGCTTGTGTCGGTCATGATGGTCAAAACGGTTGGGCTAAACTATTGGAATAGAATTGGGCTATAATTCACATTGCTGGCCTAAAAATAAAAAATGGGCTGACTTGTGTAATCCATAGAGTATGAATACTAAATAAAATATTTTAATAAGTCACCAGCTGAAAAAAATATATAAATATATAGCTCAAACAAATTAATCTCAATACTAAAATTATAATTAACATTTATATATCATAAATATATATATTAGACGACGAACTGGTGTCGTGGTCAGTGAGCGACAAGTTTGGGCGGCAAAGGATGAGGAAATTGGGCAAGAGGATAGTGAAATAGTCACAGTTTCTAGAAATAGTGGTCACCATTTCTAGAAATAGTGGTCACCATTTCTAGAAATAGTGGTCATCATTTCTAGAAATAGTCACAGTTTCTAGAAATAGTGACACTATTTCTAGAAATAGTGCTCACCATTTCTAGAAATAGTGTCACCATTTCTAGAAATAATGTCCAAACAGTCGGTACATACTTTTAGAAATAGTTTGGACATGAAGGTTTTTGAAACAGTCGGTACATACTTTTAGAAATAGTTGACATAATATATAAATAGTTATGTGTATTTGTTGAATTCCTTTTAATTTTTGAAGCGCCCAACCAAATATGTTATAAACAAGAGTATTGGGCTGATTATAAAAATAAAAAATAAAAAAATTTCATTTTCTTCCCTTGTGGTCTTTGAATTTTAATGATTTAATGGCATATTTATAAATAATGAAAGTTTCAATGGCATTTTCGTAATTAAAAAGTGACAGATTTGGGCTAAAAAAGTTTGGATTCTGTCATGGGCAAATTGGGAAAAAAAAGTTATAACTTGCATATTGGGCTTTGCTTCCAACATGTGTGCCTTTTTGTTTTTTGTCATGTTGTGGTAAAGTTTGTCCTTTTGATTAAAATTTTTATCCTTTTTATTAAAGAAAGTTATTAGGGTGCTTTTGGTTAAGAAAAAGTTTAAAATTGTCCTTTTCATTAAAACTCCCTTTATAAAATACTAGTCTCTCTGCACGCGCTGACGTTCATGCGAGAGAGTTTTTTTTATTCACGGGTTTTACGCGCCTTTAAAGATGTGTTAAAAATGGAGCAAAATATTGCAATCACTCACCTTATAAACAACACAACACCTTTCACTCCGCTTCCTGCCATTTCATTGTGCTTTTGTTCATAAGAGAAAAACAAAGAAAGAATGGGAAAACTTAATTGATTAATTCCCTAAAATCTGAAATTAGTGATAAAAAAGAAAATTAAAAATAAATCAAACAACAAAGAGGACATAGGAGAAGAAAAAAGTAATGTACCTAAAACTGAGAGTGAAGACGATTTAATTTTTGCGGGCAATAAATAAATACCAAAGAAGAAACTAAAAGAACAAAACTAAAATAAATAAATAAATAAAAAATAAAAAAAATCAAGAAACTTAAATGGAATATATGTGCTTTCCTTTACT